>JAWWTY010000077.1:76871693-76890135 GCA_035222235.1 Margarornis squamiger
CAGATATTTTGAAGAGATAATGATAGCAGGATCTATTGGCAGGAAACTTCAGCAGGAAGCTCTTATTAGAACTTCTGGTAGGAAAAACTCCAGCAGGAAGCTCTTGTGAGAACTTCTGGCAGGAAAGCTGACAGAGAATTTTTTGGTAGGAAATTTTGACAGGTGGAAACAATGGAGAAACATTAATTTTTGCATTTCTGTATTATCTGTGTACCACAAGGACCTAACATTATCCCATGTCTCAGACCTTGAAACTTCAGCAAAATATATATTGAAGGAGCTGAAGACACACTTCAAAAAGAGAAATTCATCTGTTCACATAAAAACAGTCCCTGCAGCAATATTAACTGTTACCACAACTTTCATAGGTTTTGACAGGTGTCTGCATCCAGATAATTCTTCTTGCACAGAGTGACAACAACAGTTAATTGATACTCTCTATCAACCACAGTTAAAACAATAAAATAAAATAAGATAAATAAGGTAATGGAAATGTTTACTGGAAATTATATATGTAAACTTTCTATTGGTCAGACCTGTAGGTTATAGCAACTTCCTACTACTAACCAAATGGAACAAGTTTAACTGAGAGACATGAAAAGGTCTGTAATGCATAAGTTAACCTGTTAGACATTAATTTTCAGTATGGAAAGAATGAACAAAATGGGTGGAAATAACTATTTCTCACAAGTTTTGACTAAATTACCATATTACTAGGACATTGAAGTGGTAATATATTTATGCTCTATGGAGTTCTTAAAAAATTTACGCAAATGGTAATGAGAATTAACAGGACAAAAAGAGATCTAAGCAGGTTCTGAGGTGGGTTTGTCAAATAGGTTTTATTTTGATTCTGGGTGAATATGAGTCTTTCAGAAATCTAAACAGATGTCCAATGACTGTATTTTGTTTGTTTGTTATCAAGTTTTTTGAAGGTGCTGATTCTAACTTCATTTAAGAGATTTGTGTCCACATATTGATGGAGAGTGAGGATAGATGATGAAAATGACTGCTGATTAAAAAGCAGCTATGAAAATCAAAGCTGTATTTAAACTCTGCTCTCTAAATAATGAGAAGACTTGTAATAAAAATGATTATCAGCAGTTCAATGAAATGGGTTGAAGAACATTTAAAGCAGGTGGTTTACAGTCACCAAAACATTAGAAACCACCACTAAATGTAGATCCAAACTCTGCAGAATAACACTGTTTCTTTGGCATGTTCCGTATTTAACCTGTAGTGGATGGATCTTTTCATTAGATGGATCTTTGCACTTTTTATAACTAAGGGAAGTTGTGTTTAAGCAGGAAACTGGAGAGCAGTTTTCTTCAAGACCAAAACAAATCTGCTGGAAAAAAAAACAATAGTAAGAATGACTATACTGAGGTGTTAAATCTGTTGATTTCCCCTGCATAAGTCTATTAATGATGTTCAGAACACTCATCAATAAGCAAACATTTCTCACTAACATCTCATTCATTGGTGACCTTTTAGTCCCAATTTTTCAAGGGACACGTGCAAAGCTTGCCTTTATTTATTTCTAAAATTGGGGAACTTGCTTGAGTTATGGATTAGGGTTTGCATGCAGATGTATAACCCCGACCTGTGGCACCACTAACAAGGTAACAACACAAGGATTTTCAGGTTGCTGCAGATTATAAAGGCACACATATTTGTGGAGATGGCCCACCCTGACCTGTGGTCATCACTAACAAGACAGTGACATGAAAATGTCAGGATACTGTAGACAACAAAATGGGGGGCCATTATCTTAGCAGAATAAATAATACCACAGAAATTAACAGAGTATCCATATTCTAAAAAGAGGATCATGCTAGAAAGCCAACTAAACTAGGACCACTGGGAGAGTGGGAAACAGGGGCATGCTCTGTATTTGGGAAGAGATGGAAAAAATATACAGGAGACCTATTTGAGAGAGAGAATATAAGGTACTATAGAGTGAAACAAACCCTGTGATAAAGGTGGTTTGAGAGTGCCGGTCAAGCAACTCTATATCTGATAAATGTAGTTTGGAGCAGAAAAATACTTCTGCTTTTTTACCAACCATACTAGTGTATGAGTCACTTCCAAAGTTAGAGGGGCCTGGGATGCTTTCCTGTTGTGCATTGAAAAATGGTCTTTTAAAAACTTTTTTCTTACAAGAATGTCTCTTGAGGCACATATCCTGATTAAGATGCAGTATTTGAAAGCATCCATAGTCAGCTCAAACGAACTGTCGTGATTTAACCCCAGTCAGCAACTTAGTACTATGCAGGTGCTTGATCACTCTATCTGCCACCAATAATACATAATATATTATTATATATAACAATAACAGTAATAATAATGAAAAAAAGGTATAGCAAACCCAAAAAGCAATAAAACCCAGGAAAGATAAGTGATGCACAATATCATGCCCAACACCTACTGACTGATGCCCAGTCCGTCCCTGAGCAGTGATCGACCCCTCCTGGCCAACCCCCCAGTTTATATACTGGGCATGACATTCTGTGGTACAGAATATCCCTTTGCCAGTTTGGGTCAGGTGTCCTGGCCATGTTCCCTCCCAGCTTCTTGTGCACCTCTTTGTTGGCAGAGCATGAGACACTGAAAAGTCCTTGGGTAAGTATTGCTCAGCAACAATGAAAACATCAGTGTGTTATCAACATTATGCTCATAGTAAATGTAAAACCACTGCACATTGCACTGTACCAGTTGCTAGGAAGAAATTTAACTTTATTCCACCTGAAATGAAGACAGTGAACTTTTTTCCCTTTTGAATTTCTTAATATGTTAAGACAACATAACAGTCTTCCTGTTCCTTAAGGGGATTCCTACTCAGAATAATTTCTTTTGTCTTCATTTTAAGTTTGCCTATATCTTTGGACAATACAGTTCAGAACTGGAATTTGCAAAGACCAGAAAGAAGGAATAGGGGTGTTAAATTTTTGCTATTGATTGAATTTATGTTTTGTTATCTTTTAAGGTAGTATGTAAGTGACAAGCAGATAAGAGGGCTCATTGTGGAGATCACAGGCATTTTCAGGCTTGCCTAGAAATTTTGGATTTAACTAGTTTTCCTGTTATCCCTCACACATTCTTATGAGTTACACTGCATTGTGAAACAGGTTCTGGATGATGTTCAAATCCTGAGAAGGTACAGGAAATTCAAAGCAACCTTAAATCAGACTCTAAAACTATGAGGGGCTTTTTTGATTTTTTGTTTGTTTGGTTTTTTTGTTTGTTTGTTTTGTTTTGTTTTTTTGGTTTTTTTTTTTTTAGTAGAGTGCATTGAAGGCTGTCTATGTTAAAAAACTTGCTACTGAAATTCTATAGGTGACATTATAAGTATTCTTTAACCTCAGTTTTCAAAAACTCTTAGAGAAATGCCATCGGATTAAAAGAAATAAAAGAAATTAAAAAGCAAGTTGATTTTTAGGGATATTTTCTTTGGATAATTCTACTTATGTATGCAATAGTTTACTGCACATTTTGAACATTAGAAATCTACAACAAAAAGACATTCAGATAGAAGCAGAACACATTTAGTAGGGAAAGGAGTAATTTTTCCATCCACTTTGCCTCATCAAAGAATATTAAATGATATTGGAAGTGAAAAAAACCCACAAAACCTCTAAAGATTCTTTTGTCCACAAAATTCATCAATAATAGCAAACTTCATAATGATAACAAACCAAATAATTTCAGTTGATTCAATGTAGGACCATCTGAGTCAAGTAAGACTGTCTTGAAAATTCACTTACTCATCAGACATACTAGTCACAGCCTAGCTGATGTAGTTTACCTGTAGATGTTAGGCTGAATGAAATAACGCTGTTGGTGGGACAACATCCATACAAAGTCGTTTGCATAGAGCAAACACTGAGTATTTGCAGAGAAGACATTAGGAAATAAAATTATCCTGCCGTAGTAATTGTCCCTCTAAGCCAACAGAGTTCATGTAACTTTGGTCATGTGAACAGTTAATAAAATTTTACAGGAAATTACTTTTTTTTTTTCCTTTTTTTTGCACCTGTTGTTCTTGGAAATAGAAAACAGGAGTTCCTGCTCCTTGTTGTTCACCATCTAATGTGCAATATTTCTTCCTTCTTCTGGCTTCTACTCTGTCTTAACAGAAAAGAGGGCTTACATTTTGCTTAATGAAATAGTCCATTAACCCATGTTAGTATAAAGCAGGAGAGCATTCTCTTTGGTTTCCTTACAGGTCTTGGCTCCTATAAAGATAAGTAGGGAAAAGGCTGGATGTTTAATTAGGGCAAGAATACTGCTGTCCTCAGAAATTCTGGGTGGTCCATGACAATGAACATCAGAGGACTCATTTTCATCACTGCACAAAATTAGCTATGTAATGTCTATTGTTCTCTAATTTCTCACTCATCACTCTAGAAATGTAATCCCAGGTGTCTCATTCCTATGCTAGCAGATGTAGAAGCTCATAAACTGAATTGCAACCTGAAGGAATGAGTTCTTCTCAGACCTTTTGGTTGCCAGGGAAACTACATTCTCAGTCTGTGTATGTTTACAGTGGCCTCTTTACCAAAGCTGTCTAAATTTCATGTTGTGGCACTTGAGACTGGACTAAGATAGAGAAATAGTAATATATGTCTACTAAATGTTATAACTGATTTCTTAAATAATATTTACAAAATTATGTCATACATTCTGTCTCAGAGTATTATGATTTTAATAGATTTGGGACAAACCTGAGAAGTATTTACGATACATTTTGATCATTTCGGTTACTTTTCTGTGCTCCACTTATAAATCAGTCTCCATCAGAGTACAGTTAGGTATGCCCTGAATGTCTAAAGAGGTACTTCGCAAAAAAAATGTTCTTTCAGGAGAAACTGTATTTTCCTCCTCCAAATATAGTATATTTTTCCAGTTTACTTTGTGGCACAAAAGCAGTATGGGGGCTATTTAATCATGCTACATCTATGAGGACACTTTTGATCTTGGGAACTATCTTTTATGTGACAGAATTTGGCAATTTCTTCATAATAGTTTAAAAATTTTAAAGTAGTTTAAAATCCTATGTACACACACTCTGACTAGTACTTAGAGCTTTCTTTAATGCATTAGTATCCTATTTCTCCCTGGAGGATCATAAAGTTAGATTTCAAACAACAAGTAAATCCAATTTCCAAACAAAGGTGTCAGACACAAGTTTTGTTTTAATTAAGATGTATATGGATAGCGTAGTATAAAATTCGTACTTGTTCTCCATGGAAACAATTTGTGTGACCCACTGCCTGACTTCTCCACCGATTGTGAGTCAATGCAGTTCTCCAGATTCAGTATAGTCCGTTCTGTGCTGGTGCATGGTGTGCATGCAGGCTATTTTCTAATTAATTTTCTTCACAGCAGCATCAGTCTTACCCGAATTATTTCCTCCTGCACAATGAAATACAGACACATTTGTGTTTTTGTCTTCTGTGAAAGCCTATCATCACTAAGTGTATTTTTTTTTCGGCTTTTATAATTTAAAAAGTCGTAATAACTGGGCATCTTATCTATAAAGGCAGCTTGCATCTAGAAGATTCTGTTGAGCAGAGGCTCAAAATGATCAGTAAAATCCAGGCAGCAGAGCAGACCCATCAGATTGCCTGTCTCTGAATTATTTCTCAATAAAATATATTACCAATAATAAATTAAGTAAATATTTTAAGCAGAAGAATATAAGTCCCACAGAAACATTAATCCACTTCAAATGTGAACAAGAACTGAAGTAGGGTTGAATAGTCTATGTTTACAACCAACAGATATCAGTGCGAAGGAAAATAGCCATAAGGTGAATTAGTGACAAGAGCTAAGATTTGAAACACTTGAATAGTGTTCATGTAGCCCAGTAAGAAATTATTACTGAAGTGAAGGTATATCCTATGGGCATTGGAAAAATGTGGTATGTATTCTATATTTGTAAAAGTAATATAAAAAATTATGTCATATATATTAAAAGACTGAAAACTGTAGTGTTCTAACGGCCTGGACTCAGACTGAAGTTCAAGTTATTCTATCTTGTATAAAATTCTGAGGATATTGGAAAGACCATAATTAATCAGTGACAAAATAGGTCAAATTGCTAACAGCTTGTTCTTCCGTTGGTAAATTAAATCCAAAGCGTTATAATGAAAAATGATCAAATGTTACAATAAAATATTATCAAATGAGATTCAACGCAAAACATGGAGCTCAGAGTCTGGATGAAATGGTAGTATGTGAAGCTCTATGGGCTGTTTATCCTGTTTTATTGTGTTTCCTGGTGTTTGAGGGGAAAAGAAAGAATCAGAATTTAATTATTCTACAAGAGCTTGTTGAGATGGGCAGTATATGACTGACACAGCTCTGTTAGCACAGAAGAAGACCTTGAGTGAGTGAATCAGTAGACTTGTGCATTGGGAAATTAATGAGTTATAAATTTACCAGGTGGTCTGGATCTGTTATTTTGTTTATTTGAATTTGGACCCTGACACCTATTAAACTGATTTATTTGAAAAAAAAGGTGCACTTAGATGGAAAATTATTATGAGATCAGTGGCCAGATCATAATAATGCTTCTATCCCCCCCTCCCCCCCCCACACTGGAACATATAAAGAATCAGTTCAAAGATTCCTTTGATGTAGTGATCTCAGAATGTGAACTATATGCCCAAGTCAGTGACCTTAGAAGACTATTTTACAAATGCATCTTTTACTATAATATTGTTAATATCTTTAAGACATTTGAGAAACTGAAACAGTCTATAGAGGAGTTCTGTAGATACCAGTTTGGGAAGTATTTAGAAAGCAAAGCAGAACCTTGCACATTGGTTGTTTATACATATTTATACATCTTTAAAGCTTTATGTTATGTTATATTGACTTGAATGGGTAAATAGGCTCACACGCAGGAGATGAGAACAGCAGCTGGGATGCTGTGCAGAGGCTGCTGACAAGCAGAGCTCAGATCTGGTCATTAGACTGACCCTGCAGTGGCTATGAGTAATCCTGTGGTCTAACTGAAGTGCAGATGTATTATTGTATGCTTTATCTCATAGTTTAAGGGAACTAACAAGGTGATTTGAGAGAAAAAAAACATAACTAGCTGTGTTGATATTAGAAGTACAAAACTGCTGTGAGCTATGATGAAGGGACATGGTGTTTATATTTGTGTATTTGTATATTGATGGAAAAGAATATCTTTATGCACCACATGGTTGACACTAAGCAAATATTCAGTACTTTGACTGTTGAGTAGTTGAGCCCATGTCACTCCTACTTTTGTGCCCTATGCTGCAGCCTGTGTGTCCAGATAAGAGACTTAATTTTCTGAATTTCAACTTGAGTAACTCCCTGAATATCTGGCCCATTTGAAGTAAAAAGCCTAAATTCCAATTTTACATTCATATATCCATCTTTTGAAAATTTGTTTTCAGAGCTTCTCAATAGTGTCTCCCTACAACATCCCTCAAAATCAAAAGGTGTAGTTCCTCAATAAATTCACTGTCCTTTGTTGAAAGTAATGTATTTTTAAATCACATCCTTGCATTGCTTCCCCATCCCCATCCCCATTTTCAAAATGATCATGATACAGTTGTTTGAGGTAAGTGAAGCTCCATACTAAGGGGACATTTCTTTCAAGTCCCATTCTGTAAAGAACCTAAGGTATTAACAGCTTAAAATCTGGCATAACTTTCTTCAATTTGTAGGTACATATTTGCCATTCTGTTTTCAATCACCTTCTAAGTTTTCTCGGACTACTTCATGCATTCTACATAACAGAGTGAGAGGGTGAGAGCTTGAAAGAAAAAATTCTAAGAATATTGACTTAATACAAAATTTTATTTCTGGGGACTTGACAGCACTTGAGTGCACCTAATTCGCAGCCAAAATACACACTTTTTATTTGCGAAGGATTTGCACAGACCAGTTTTTGGCTTGTCTCAGCACCTTCTCTTCTGCTTAAATGAAATACCTACTTCCCTTATATGCAGTCTGCTGCTGACCACATAGATACCAGTGACTATACCATACTCAACAGTGAATCTCTTCATCTGGTTTCTCCTTTAGTGACTTTCACTGTCTTTGAAGTGTCTAGAGGGGTATTTTTGTTGTCTGGGATTTTTTATTTTTAATGTAAAGCATCATTATTTTAAAGTGGACTACCTCTTTTCAGTAAGAAAATTACTGTACATTGGTCTAGGCCATTGAGGCCTATTGAGATAAAAGTTTGCTATGGCTTCTGTTATTTGTCAAACAAGTCTTATTTATTTCAAATTAGTCAACTAATTAGTCATCTTTTCAAGTCATGTTTTATTAGGAGCAATTTGAGTTTGTTACTAAGTCATACCCTGAAATTAGCTAAAATAGCACAGTAACAAGATGAGGTAGCTGGGGAATTCTAGTAAAATCTTAGTGTTGTGAATACTTCAGTTTCTGTTAAAGTAATATTTGTATACATTTTACACATTTTTGGCACACTGATTTTGTTTCAAAGAAACACAATGAGGTATGATTAGGGTGGACCCAATCAAAAATTTTCTGAGCTCAAAAGAAATTTCTTCTTATATATAATTTCCTCTTGGGAAAAGCCTCTGAGGACTGCTACTGTAGGTTGGATCTTAGAGGAATACCTCTCCTGTAAGGCTGTGCAATTTCCTCTCTCTGCTATAGACTTTTATGGGAGGTGTGAACTCCCTTTGCTACCTGGCTTGTGCAAAACAACAATACTTTGAATGCCAAGGACCTCATACAGTACCTGGCATATGTAAAAGCGTTACATTAACTGCTAATCAGAGGTACAATTTTCTTTCTGCTTATGTTGAGTCCATCTTGAATCTGATATGATGACTCAGCATGGTGTTCCTGAAGTGTTGTGTGGGAGGAGAGTATTATGTCTTGACTCTTCGTGGTTGAGTTGCCAGTTAATACCTTTCAGTTACAACTCTTGTCTTTCCTAAGTTTGAAAAAACGTGATTAAAAAGAAATTCTTAGCCATATAGTAGGAAAAGCATGAACAATTTCACTATGGAGATCAGATGGTCTGCAAATAGCCATCTGTATTACTTTTTAGGTCAGAATACATTATAAAGTAGCCACTGCTACTCTGTTCTTGAAATACAGAAAATAATACAAAATAATACAAAAAATACCTTTTTGCAAAAATATGAATTTTAATTTTTATTAATAAACAAGGGGGAATAAGTAAAACCTATTTAGTGTTCAGCTGCCTATTGACAGGCCTCAAATATATTTAATAAATACCAGCACCAGGTGTAAAGTAGAGCTACTGTGTTCCTTCTGGTATTTATTTCAGACTGCATCCATCTGACTTGCTTTAAATAAAAATTTAAAAAGTCAAGCTTTATTCTGAGGAACTGCTATCTAATACAGAGCATGGAACTCTTCAAAGGAGTATCTGCTGAAACTTCTATTACCCCATCTCCCATTGAGAGCATCTGTACACTGGCCCAATGATAATTGATCGCTCTCTGCTCAGAAAAAAATTCAAAAGAATGTCATTATTTCAGAATAAAATGTCCCCCATCCATTATTTGATTGTTCCCCAGTTGGAATTCAACAGGATTTTGAGGCTATAGAATTTTCTTGCAGGCTTCAAATGGCAAACCTTTACTAACCATAACAAAAATTTTACAGGAGTTATTTTCAGATATTTACCAGTATACATGAATTATTGCCCTCATATTGGTACATATTAGCACAATAATTATTTTTAAAAAATTAACAGCAAAATATAAGATATAATAATAAAGAATAAAATATAATAACATTATAGACTATTTTATAATATTCAGGTATCACTTTCTTCATGTTCAGCACATGCTTAATGGTTAGCTTTGCAGAAGTGGAAATATGTCTCTGTTTATTTGAATCTAAACCAATTTAATCACGTTTTCATTCTTTTGGTAGGATTCTGATTTTCCTCCCTGTGCTCTACATGCAAACCTAGTTATCCTTTGTGTTACCAAGTCACCTGATCCTGCCGTGTTCTGGTTTTAAAGGCCCATCTTCAAGGAATGCATGCAAATCTCGTTAATTTTCACAGAATTTTTCTACCTCCTTGAACTCACTAAGTCATGACAGGAAGCTGAAGAAATGGACATATTGTAAGTTGTTTGGTTTTTTTTTATTTATTTTATCAGGATGAAATGAATTAAATATTGAGATGTATTTTGCTGACAGAAACAAGAAAAACACTAGTGTACTTGGATGCATACTCTGCTGTATGTTAAACTAAGCTTGAATAGGATTTTCTGGGTCACTTGGTAAGAACTGAGATAACTATCTGGTTTCAAATAAGAAATTGGACATCTTAGAGTTACGAGTAAGAATATTCTTAAATGAATTCCTGGGTATGAATCTTGGAAACGAACATATTGTTTCCAGCAAAAGTGATGGTGCAAAAGACAATGAACAAAGCTTTTCATACACTTTAACTGAAAATTAGAAACAAACTGAGGTATCGACATTGTATTCTGTCACTTAGCTAAAGTGTTGCACTGTCACTATGGATTTCTGTTACTGTTCAGTAACTGAAAGGCCACTTGCCTTTCAAACTAATGACAGGTAAGCTTCTGCACTTTCAGCAGGACAAGTGTGCTCCAGTGCTCACCCACCACTAAGAGTTTAAAACCATTGATTTTCACACCAATCTATATGTGCAGAACTGGTGTGTCAAAACAGTTGGTAATAAGAAGCATAAAATTATTGGGAAACTGGTCATGTTTCTGAGGACTCCACCTTCTTGTCTGACCTTTTCTGCTGCTTTGATAGCAGCTGTTGCAGTGTTTGCCATTTTTAGCTCAGCCGGTCCCAGATACCTTGATTTCAATTTGATCATATGTATAAAAATTTTTCAGGTAGGGCTTCATATTAAAATATTACTTTAAGTAAAAAGATGCAAAAAATGGCTCTATTTGCTCTCTGATTACAAAGGTTTTAAATTTCTTTAAAAGTATCAGAAGTTATTAGTTGTTCTTAGTACTGCAGAATATTTTTGTGTGGAAAGGCTACAGACGTATTTGGGTTCTAGAAAACTTATTCCAGTGTGCTGATTTTCAGAGTGTTTTACTTTTGAGTCAGATAGGAAAATGTTGACATACTGAAAATGCACTCTGACATGCAGGGACTCCTTTTCTTAATGTTTCATTCTTTATGGAAGTTGCATTGCAAGGTCATTGTTTGACAAAGGAAAATACAGGAAATGCAACATTGCCTTGTTGCAGTATCAGTGTACTGTGTTCATGGAGCAAATGTGCATTTTTAGTTATTATTTTTCTGTCTAGTGTTGCTACATTTGAGCGAAAGGTGACTATGGAGACACTGTTATAGAAAATTGTAGTAATAATGGAACTCAAAGATAGAGGTCCAAAATTTCACCAGTTCAGAGTAGTTCTAAAGTTAAACCTAAAATTATGGTGGGAATTTGTCTGTTTGCAGTGATTTTTTCTGTAAAGTTTAGTTGGTTGGTTGGTTGGTTGGTTGATTGCTTGGTTGCTTGGTTTGTTCATTTGTTCATTTTTTACATTAATTTTTATTTCCTCTGGTGTATTGTCAAGAATAAATAAACAAAATGCATCCAACTTAGTTAACAATTCTACTGGTCAGCTTCTGGACAAAGAATTCAGTTCGGGTGAGACCTGGCTGAATGAAATTAGAACCAAGAGCTCACTCCCTCAAATTCTTGTAGATTAAGATGGCCTAAGTAACCTGTGAGTTTCAATGGTTCCCACTACATTCAGTAGATGAAAAAAATAATCTGTATAGAATCATTGTTTCTATAACTGTATTTTTCTCAAATTCCAAGAAAATTAAATTAACAGTTCTTATATTCAGAATAGTGAACATGGTTTGCTATCTCTACCTTTTGTTTAGATTAGCTCAAACACACAAAAATGCCCATGACAAATAGGATTTTTTTTCCATGTTTCTGTTTATTCCCTAACCTGCTGCATTAATTAGGTGGGTAGGCATTAAGTATCCCAGATAGTGCTGGAACTGGAATTGCCATCATAAAATGTCATTGGTAGTGTGCTTGTTTTCTATAATATCCTTTGGGAATAAAATGGATAAATGACACTTCTGTCTCAAGAGGTTTTCTCTCCCAGTGCACATCTTGACAACCAATATCAGCACTGCTTGGGAACAAAGGGATCTTGACGCAGAGTTGGAGTGAGTAGCTTTGGAAGGCAATTTGAATTCAGCTAAATGTTGTTAAAAATCCTTGATACATTTGGGGTCATAAAAGTCACGGAGGGTAAGGTGCTAGTAACAAAACTCTTTGCAGCCTCTAACATAAGTGAAATTGCATTGAGTACTAATTATTCCCAGATTTGTCTGCTTAATTCCAGTTTCTGCTCAGAGTAACAGTAGGGACTGTATGCAAAATGTAAATAGTCTTTGCATGCTAAGTCCAAGATGTTATCTTTTAAAGTATGATAGTACTTCTGTACTCCTGAGTAACCATGAAAAAATGTCCTCTCCTAAGGTCATCCCTCTTCTGTCATCTCATTCTAAGGTCAGATTAGCAGTTTGTGAGCTCGAATAAAGTGATTTGAGATAACCTGATTTGAACTGACTGTATTTGTACTCTCACCACGTATCAGATTTTAACAGATGAAGAAGGATTTTATAAGATGACTGCAATGCTGAAGCTGCTGGAAGATAATTTGCAGTTATTAAATTGAAAAAAACAAACAAGCAAACAAACCAACTATGAAAAACATGAGCTTTTCCCTTAGTATCCCCTCTTTGGAAAATTGTGTATGACATAGGAATTACATTTAAGCTTTGAAAATGTGTTTTAGGAAAGAGAAAAATTGATTCTGGTCTCAGTGGAAATGCAAACTGTGAGCGAAGATAGCATGTGCTGTGGCAGAGCAACTGGATTTTCAGCCTGAATGCTTGAGCGTTGTCTGTTTACAGTAGCATAACAAGCTGCCAGTTGTCCTTCTGTTATTTTTTCCTTAAAATCATTCACGCATTTCATTCTTTCTCTTTGCCTCCACATTTTGTTTTTAATGCTTTCTGCCAAGCTTTAAAGCTTTAAGTGTATCCTGATATTGTATCCTCTTCTCCCTTCCCTTTCTTTCATTATTTTCTGTCAGCAAACATTGTAAATCTTGGGTGGGTATTGCTACAAGAAATACTCCTTACTTTCTGGTCTAGAAATGAACATTATGCCTCCTATAAATAGAATAGTTTCCTAAGTTCATCTTTATTCACTGTTGGGACAAGCTTTAGAAACAGACCTCTTTCAGGATGACTAGCTGTCTGATGTGCCATGCTCTTTCTTCTCTAGCTGTGCACCACAGCATGTATTCTCTGCAGATTAATTTCCTAGTGTGAACAGGGTTGTTGTGTGTGGCAATGTAAATGAGCATCATTTTCTATGTACAGTAACAAAAAGCATGTCTCCTCTACAGGGTTGCAGTAATTCCTGAGGATGAGGAGAGTGTGTGCTTTCTAATTGTAGCTATGACCTGGTGTGATGAATCAGAATTTGGGTGAGAACAGTGGTTTAATGAGTAAAAAAAAAAGTTTCTTGTGACTTAGTTATTTTCCTTTGCTACTGAAGGTTTCCAAAATAAATTAAATTAAAATAGGATATTATCTTTTTTCTGCTGCTTGGCTCTTTCAACCTTTCTGATACTGTTGTTGGTAAAGATTTCCTTTTTATTCAAGGTGTAGAAGAGGGTAAAAATCCACTATTTAATAGATTTTATAATGGAACTGAATGGTGGTCCCTGCAGCTGGGGGTACTGGTTTGTACCTAAGACAAGAATATTTGTCCCCTGAGTCATTAGCATGATACTTTGGCCAATCTCTTAATTTGTCTCTCTTTCTATATTTGGAAATTGAGATAAAGGAACATATTGACCATATCACTTTGAGTGTTCAAGTCAGCCATCAGTGTCTGGAGCTTACTTATGTAACATGTCGAACAAGATCCCAAGGGTCTCAATTATTTAGATATATAAATATATAAATATTTTAATAATAGTATTCTTGTATTTGGAACACGTTCATAGGCAGTGGAAGGACTATGGACATGTAATTAGAGTACTTCCCCATATCAAAGTGGTGTAATAAAGCACTCTTTGGACCTAGACACATAACACTGTAGTTTGCTGTTATGCATCAGACTGGGAAAGCTGTTATATTATTGTTTATATGTATTTGTTTCCATCACAAGAAGCCAAATAGACTTCCAGTATTTTCCTAACTCTTGGACATCACTGTGTTTTCATGAGTGTCTATGCAAAAATCTTGGTCTCTTAGCAAAACCCCCATTTTGATATTCAGGAGACTATTTTTCCCAGTATAACATTTTTATTCTGTATTAAAAAACTGCAAAGACAACACATTTTGACATTCATTTACTATTGCTACAATACTTATGAAAATTAATTATAATTTTAACAACTTACAATAATAATGTAATAAAATAATTTAATTTCCCATAAAATAGATCCTTCTCTAAGCAGTCATTAACTGTGCTCTCCTTCCTCATGTATTTCCTCTGATTAATATTTATGAATCATTTTATACAGAGTGGTGTTCAACTCCAAGATCTTGGAAGGAAAGGTAAAAACATAAGGAGAGAAGAGAAAAACTATAATAACGGCCTTTTGAAGTTTGTTTTTGAGAAAACACTGAGAGGACAGCTGACAAATTTAACAGCCTGGAACTGTAGGAAGAACCACTGAAAACCTTCCATAAGAAAAACACTCCCTGATTCTGAGGAAATGTTTTGATGGGAACATATTGATTTTTTCCCTGCACATGAGAGATATTGTACAGCCTGATTGTTTCTAGGTTTTCATGCCATGTTGCTCCCTGATGCTGTCAGGAGGACAGGCTGGTCCTGACAAAGCTCTCTGTTCCTATGTGAAGTTAAGTACACAGGGATCTAGTTCCTGACTTCTAGGCAGCTTTCTCATCTGCAGGATCAGTTTCCCAAAGAGATAGCTCTTTATTGAGTTGGAGAGTCCTCAGCAGCTATTTCCATCATTCAGTCACCTCATATAAATAATTTGCATCCCATTATATCCAGTCTCACTATGAAACTAGTAATTAGCTGAATTTCATAGCACTGGTGCATTTGTATAACTGCTTCTAGAGTTTTATGACATGAAAAATGTATATACTGGGACTCATAAACTCAGAGGTGATTAATGTATCCTTTTCTCACCAGTTTTTCCAGAAAGAATATATCTGCCCCATAAGTGCCCTGGCAAGATAACTGATAATAGAGGCCTGTTACCCAGACACTTAGCATTTCAAAAACGTACACCACAAGTATTACGTCAGGTGCCCTAATATTAGCAGGGGATTCATGAGTTGCATTGATCACTTTGACCAAGGGTACTCTGGAGTGTAGGAAATGTTGGTGTATATATTCAAATTAAGTAGAAGTCCAGCAAATATTCTTCAAGTTAGAGGGTGCAATCAGAGGCAGTTCAAGAGGAATGTTCACTTTCTGATGGATCAGGCTTCAGATCTAAGAAACACAGAATCCCTCTTGTCAGCTCATAGCTAAATGAAGCACAAAAAAACCCTTTAGAAATGACAACCAGAGGTGGCTAATAATGTGTCTTCTTTCTTGACTATTTCCTGTCC
Source organism: Margarornis squamiger (assembly GCA_035222235.1). NCBI lineage: Eukaryota > Metazoa > Chordata > Aves > Passeriformes > Furnariidae > Margarornis > Margarornis squamiger. The sequence continues at coordinate 76,887,336 of JAWWTY010000077.1, forward strand.
ATTTTTTTCAAATTAGGGGAGTCAGTTTTTTGATTCTCTGTTTTAGAAAATAAAACACCTTCATGGGGTTTTTTAGCATCTTTTCTGATATGACAGTGATTTCTAGAAAATTTGCAAATAACAGGGTGCTCTCTTCTGGAAAAATGCTGAGAAGCACAGTCCTGCCCTTGGTACAGCTAGGATTGTTGTCTTTTGTGCTTTCCATGTGTAGCTGCAAGAAGAGCCTGAGTGAATCTTAGAGGAATAACAATATTAGATAAAATTCAAGTCAGAAATGTGTTCTAATAAATGAACTTAATCTTCTTGTATCTGTCAAGAATGTGAAATACCATCTAAATACCAACTTAGATAATGCAATGTTAAGAAATCAGTCTACTAGAAAGTATGCAAAAAGGAAGGTACGTTTACTAGAGGAAAGATATTTTGCAGCTGCTATTTTATACATTACTTTTGGCAGTGATGAGACTGCATTTAAAATAACTGTAATTAGTATAGTCTTATAATTGCTATTCCTGTGTCTCTCAAATCAAGATGAGATTGTTCACTTCTTTGGTAGTGTACAGGACTCATGGCTCCGCTGAAAGGCATATTCTCTTACATATTCTCACATACTAATAACTCTTTTGAGAAATATATTACAGAATTCACCGAGTTTTGGGTTGTTTGTGTTTGTTTTTGTCGAATCCTATCCATGCAAAATTAGGAACTGGATGTAGATGACTACTGTGATTTTTTAGCTACAGTTTGTGAAGGATTAAAAAAGTGTGTAAGCTGTGATGGGCTGTTGATTGTGTAGGAGCATGAGAAGGGGGAACTATTTGAATGAATCTGTGGCTCAAATGATGAGACAGAATAGGTGTGTGGTGTGGTATTATTAGCAATTTCTGAGGAGAATTTCTAACAATAATACACTAACATGAAAACTAAAACACAGAGTGATTTCTTTCCCCTTGGATATTTGTAGAAAAAATTATAATCAAAGCTGGAAATTTTATGTGTTCCTTTTATTTATTAGTCTCTGCAGATTTATTTATCATCTTGCAAAGGTCTTGAAAGAAGCAGAACAAAAAAAAGAAAGATATTTATAGGGAAATTAGAAAAGTCTCAAAATCATATATATTAAAAGGTCTATATGACAGTTACTAGGGAAATAGGTAGACTGAAATGAATGAATGAATGAAAGCTTTTCTGGATTCAGTTAATGCTGGTTTGATCCCACATTTAATGCTTTCATGAATTTTGAATGGTGTCTATGGGACAACTCACCTTAAGGGTGTTTCACTCACAAAAGTGACAACATGATGTGTAAAATGACCTCCTGCTCATGGCTGCTAGCAGGAACAACAGCACTTTGAAATTATGCCCCAGGGGGAGTTATAATGATTTCTTACAGTATTTGTGAGTACAAGCAACTTGTACTCAGCTTGTTGGCCTGACCATCTTCAGATGGTATCACTCACTTCATCTTAAATTGGCCTGCTGGAAGCCCACATGTACATAATTTACTCAGTTTTTATTCTACTACTGAATTCATCTGGGAGCTCTTTGCAGAAGGCTATACCAGGTGAATTTTTGAGGGTTATATCCTGTTTTCATATAGCTGAGAAATGGCTCACACCTCTCAACTGCACCAGCTGTTAGCTGGCTGTAAAAAGCTTAAATGTATCTTGGTATATTGGAATATTAACATGTGCAAATTCATGATTGCAGTTGCCAACAGAGTGCTGTGCAATAATAGTAGAACAGACAGCTTGCTCCAAAATGCCATCTTACAACTTCCACCATACAGCTGCCTTGTACATGCCATTCTAGGGCATCTTTAAAACTGGTCAAATAATGTAAGCATTTTTACAACTGTCTGCAGTCACACCAGTTTCCTGGTGCAGGTCTCTAACTCTCAGTGCATTGTCATTGTCATTATGATACAACAACTGGCACACCCTAGATGAAGCTGTGTATATCTGCTTGGTCCTTGAACCATAACTATCTGCTAAACAATCTGACTGCATTCACATTTTAATATTTTCAGTAATTTTTGCGCTTTTTTTTACAAAAGAGGCAAGTCACCTTGGTAGAGGATTGAATACCATGAGCACCTGAGTACAAGTGTTTTTGTTGCAGTGACAGTAGTTTGACTAACATTTTTCCCAAATTACATCTCAGAAGTTTTTCCATTTTTGTAGTTGGTAGTTGAAAAATTGAAAAAAGTGTGATGAAAACACCCTTTCTGTTGACTGATTACTTAAATGTTGTATGGAATTTTGAATGTTCATTTTTAAACTGTAGTACTGTGTCTGTTTTATAGGGAGGAATAAAATTCTCTACAGCTTTGCAAGTATGTCTTCAACAGCATTAGTGAATTGTATAATGGAAAGAACGGTACCTCTGTCTGTATTTTATGTGCATGCATTTTATTCTTGGTGAGGAAAACTGATACAGATGTACAAGAAAAAGGACTCCCTAAAAAAACATATGAAAAGAGTAAGTACAGAGATTATTCTTTGATTCTTGATTAGCTGCAAATTCAAACACGTGTTTTTGAAAAGTGTAGCTGTATGTGAAACTTCAACTGCTTTTACCATGCAGAATGACCTTTTGTAGTATTTTATTTTATAGGTAAGATAGCTGTGAACAAAAAGTGATGGCTGGTTTCTTTGGAACAAATAAGTTTTAAGTTACCTGTATTTATAACAAAAATCTAAATCCAAAACTGGACTCTGACACTCTCCTCTCCTCTCCTCTCCTCTCCTCTCCTCTCCTCTCCTCTCCTCTCCTCTCCTCTCCTCTCCTCTCCTCTCCT
>JAWWTY010000077.1:76890632-76922205 GCA_035222235.1 Margarornis squamiger
TAAGAAAATATTGCATTTTTTAATATTTTCTGACTGTCTCTAATATTCTCCTAACAAATGAAGTCCATTTAACATGAGTCCAAGGATTTTTGGGATGCTGTGGACATTATATTGCATTGAAACTGGTGAAACTTAACAATGTTAGTTTTTACACCAGCCTGACTTTTTCTTTTCTTTTCTTTTTTTTTTTTCTTTTTTTATAATTTGTCTATATAATCTATACCAAGTTAGATAAGATTTTAGGTGAGTGAACAATAAATTTTATGTTATTCTAAGTATGGTCATTTAAATATTTTTTTTGGTGGAAGCAGCAAACATTGAAACCCTTATAGCACTTAGTCTCATTGTTATAACACCAATTTTTAAAAACCCACCATGAAATAAAAACTACATAAAATAAGTAGTTAATTTGCTTTGCAGATTCATTTTGAAGAACGATTTTCAAGCCAGAATCCCTGTCTGCACTAAGTAGATATGGCAGTAATTTATTTCAGGCTGTGTTCATGACACTAAATATAAAAGGCCTTCTCATGATGTCTTTTTCAACCTCAGAATAAGGTAAATAAAGTCCTTTAGTTGTTCATAAACCATAAGCTTTTGTAGCTTTGGTGATATATGTTCTGTCAATGAGTCAGACTCCTCAGTAATGAAATCAAAATACTAAGCAAATTAAACACAAACACACCGAAAGGATCAGAAGTGCAGAATCACTTTATCAGAGAGGATTAAGAATACTCAGTTGGCTCCTCCTACAGCCAGTCAAGGAGAAGAAATGGTGTGAAACCCACCAAGATGACACAAGAAATGCTCTGCCTGAAGAACCTTGCTGTGGGATGCAAGGGAAAGAGTAACTTGCAATGGGTCAGGAATAATTTTGGGTATTTTATGGAAGGGAATTTCAGTGATCTGTGTAGTATATTATAGGATGTTTAGGGAGAAAAGTCTTGGCAAAGGAGGAATCCAAGTGGTTTGGGGAGGAACTGGTATGGTAAAACAGGGACAAAGTCTAAGTAGGTCTGGTCATGTTTAAACAGCTTGCTGCTCTGTAAACTTGTGTGAGACAGCTCTTGTGCTTGAGCTGCAGTTTGTCCTATGTTCTCACTAAACCCTAATTCTGTGTTTTGTCATGCTGGACTCTCTTTCCTCTGTATATGTGTGTGTGAACACTAGCTGATATCCAGCTGGACAGCAGAGAAGTAGGGTAAGAGTTTTGAGTACCATAAAAATACCATCAAAGGCTGGATCATGGGTCTGAGAGCATTGAGGGTCTAGGGGACAACAACTCAAGGATATCAGGATGTGGATGTCAGCCACTAGGCTGACTGTGTCCAACATCAGCTACCCGAGAGATTCATATTGTGTATGTGTGTTCATGTTGCAGCTAGGAACTCCAGTCTGTCTTAGCTGCAGAAGTGAGACAGAACCAAGTTGTTTAACACTGATATTTATGTGAATCTTGTGTTTCTGTGGGTGCAGGTAAAGGCGCTGTCCCCCGCCTGTATCAATCCGTGTGCCTGGTTATATGTATAGTTTGTGGTCTGCGTATGTGTGGAGTCTCACTGCAGCCTGGAGAGGCAGAACTGCTTCAGCCTCACTGAGACAGGAGAAATTCCCCAGGCCCGGTCCCTTGTGGGTAGAGTTACCTCTGAGAGAATATTAGACACATGAAGGAAAGGCAGAATAAAGAAATGAACGGAGTGATGATTAAATAAATACTATAGAACAGCCTGAGAAGTTCTGTGACAACACTTAAAATTTGGAAATGCATATTGCAGCCAAACAGTTTCATCTTGCATACCACTGGCAGTGAAAAAAAAAAATCTTCATTTACTCAAAACAGCTGCATAACAATAACACTCACTTCTTCCTTATGAGCTATTAACAACTTGCAGCTTAAAAAACCATCTGAAATATAGTAAGGAGCAGGAGTCAGTGAAAGACCAGGCTGGGTATGTGCCACAGAAGTCAGCCTGAGGCATAGGTTAACATGTGAAAACTCAATGCTCATGTACTTGAGCAAATATGTAGTGAAACACAGCCTGTTTCTAATTTTGTCAGCTTTTTACAGTCACTTTAAATTGTGTATATGTTTCATTTAAGCTAATCCTTTCTATTGCCTTCAGAAATATGAATAATGAATACATTTCCCAAAACTTCATAATGTTATTTGAGGAATATATTATAAACTGGTATAAAATATTAAGTTTGTAGTATAGATTTGGCACATTTAACCATTTTTAACAGTGTGAGAAGTAAATTGGTTGCCTAACTATAGCATTCTCAAGTGACAATTTCAGGCCTTAAAAATCTGTTTTGAACAAAACAGCCCATTCATAATGACTTAAAGCTTTCTTGTCATATAGGAAAGTTTGTTAGCGAAAAAAGAAAGCTAAGAGCAGATGGAACCGTTTCCATGTCTTATTTATTAGGCTTATTTATTATCAGCTGAAATAAATATTTGGATGGATTTTCCTTTTGTACCATAATTGTGTCTTGTCACTGTTGACATTAATGTAAGACTACTATACAAGAGGGGGCAGCTGCATGGACTTTTTTTGTACCTTTGCAAACATGTGAGAACCCCCTCACCTCTGGCTGCATTGAAGAGACACTAATTTGCATTAATGCATCTTTATGGGACTATATTTATAAAGTAAAACAACTGATGCTTTATAAAACTAAATAACTAAAACTGGGGACTGGAAACCTACACTATATGCATTAAGTGGACTTCAGACTAACTCTAGTCTGGTCCCAGGCATTGAATGTACATTAGAAACTGGACTGTGTCTTCTAGTTCAGCCCCATCAGAAAGAAATGCTGCTCCACAGTGTGAACCAAGGCACAGCGAGTGGGGTCAGTCAAAACATCTGTTTTAACTGCACAGTCCTGAACTGATCTGAAGTGATAAAGTAAACACACTCTTACTTTGAAATGCTTCATCTAATATCAATGTCCCTTGAAGATTTTTTCTCCCTACTGTGAACAGCCAGCCTATTTTCCACTTAACAGATTACCTTTCCTGTCCTGCCCTAAACTATCTTAGCTTCCAGTTGTCATTTAAGTGGAATTAATTTTAGCTATGTTTAGTTGAATGAAATTAATTTTCTAATATCAGAGTCATCCAGACTCCACTGTCTTCTAGAGAGAAACACACCTCCAGATGGAGATTAATTTAAGTTGTTTTAGGATTGAATGGATCACTCTGAAAGTATTGCTTTCTCCATAGGAAAGAGCAGAAAACTAAACATGAAGATTTCTGAATTTAGAGGGTAGGTCACAATGAAAAAATTTTCATGCTAAGTCATCAGAGGCAGTTTTGAAATCCTTCCCTATTACAATGGCTTAACATTAAGTAGCAAGGTAATATTAGTCCTTTTCTTATACAGAATTAATTATAAATTAGAATCATAAAGTCATGGTATATCTCAAGTTGGAAAAGACACATACAGATCACTGAGTACAACTCTCTGCTCCTTGCAGGACCACCTAACAGTAAACCATGTGACTAAGAGCTTCATTGAGACGCTCCTTGAATTTTGGCAAGGTTGGTGCTATGACCACTTCCCTGACAAATTGTTCCAGTGATCAGCCTTCCTTTCAGTGAAGAATCTTTTCCTAATGTTCAATCTGAACTTTTCCTGACACAACTTCCTTTAGTTTCTTTGCGTCCTGATGCTTATCACCAGAAACCAGAGATCAGCTCCTCCCCCTCCAATGCTCCCCTTGAGGAAGTTGTAGACTGTGATGAAGGCACCCTCAGCCTTCTCTCCTCTAGGCTGAACAAGCCAAGAGACCTCAGACACTTCTCAGAAGTCTTGCCCTTCAGACCTTTCACAACCTTTTTCTGTCCCCTTGGACACACTTCAGTAGCTAATGTCATTATTACTGATGTACCCCACACTGGAAACATCCAGGAGCAGGTTTGCGGTATGGCTGTGATTCCTCGCATCATAAGCAGATCTTGCTAACTGGTGAAGATGCATCCTAGTCTTCTGACCCAACACTAAATCCAGAATCATAGTTGCTGTAGGCGTTTCTTGCATGTTGCTAACACCAGTCTCCTTAGAATAATGCATTGTACTATATGAATGGTATGGAATATGCTCATTTACTGAGCAAATGGAAGAGTGTTTTCCACATATATACCTTGTTCATATTAAGTACTTCTTTAAAAAGAATAAATAACTCCATTAAAATCTATGGTAAACGATATGTTATCTCATAGGTAGAACATTTTTATTTTTTTTTCCAATGATATACTACTAGTCCTCTTTTGCTATCCTGAGTTCTTAATGTGAAACTGAAACTATCAACCACAAAAAGGAAAGCTATGACCTTGCAAAATGCTGAGAAGTGCTATGGCAGGGACTATTAAAGGACTTGAACAGGAGATAAGTCACATATTTACTGTTTGTGTAGTTCATTAGGGAACTGTTGTGGAACTGCAATGTTTCACCTCAATGAATGGCTTTACAGGGGGAGGAAGGCTGTGCATGAACATAGCTGGGAAACATAAAACATCTTTAGAAACTGTTAATTAGAGGTTCTGTTATTTGAGGAGCATCCCAAAAGTATGCGTACACTCAGCACAAATGATACAAGTTATTAGAATGTGTTAAAACTGCATTTAGTGATTGATTATAGCTTTAATGATGTTTTATGTGATAATTACTCTGCACAGTATATTTTTGAACATTTCCCCTTCCTTTTATTTTTTTTAATTATGTAAATAGACTAATTTTGACCTTTTTTTATCCCTTTGTGTTGTTGTGTTTCCCACAATGCCTCACTTCAGAAGCCTAATGGTGATGCTGGTTACATTCCTTTACATAACTTTTATACACAACATGCGAGATACAAGCATATTTCTGAGCTATATCCAATCTTGACAAAATGACTTAAATGTCATAATGACAAAATTTTTCATTTCAAAATGACATAGTTAAACATGTTAGCAATCACAGGGGATTTGAATGGCTAGTAGAAGACTTTTATGCCTGGTTCCAGTAATTTCTCTGGAATAATTATTTGTCTGATCAACAGAATAGATCCATGGATAGAAAGTAAATGTCAAGTGTTGTTCTACTTTTTCCATATATTTTCAGTGTCAAAGTAGGCTGCATTTTGAAAAAAAATCTTTGGTTCTATCACAACAAGCAGCCAGGTGGCAGTTGGTCCCCGTTAACTTGAGAGGGGAGAAGGAAGCAAAGGTCAGCTTTCAAAATCTGAAAAGGAAGGAAGGAAGGGAGGGACTAGCTATTATTTTAAAACAGCCTTTCACAGTGATACTAGTGCTTGTTTTGCTGGAAATGGCAAACTAAAAGAAAAAAAATAAAAATGGAAAGATGGTCAGACTATGGGAACCATGGCATGCAGAATAAACTTTGGCATTGTTTCTGCCAGATTTTCTAAGGAAACATATAGAAGAGTGCAGAAAATAGATTTTTTGATTAGTTTCAAATGAATATTTAGAAAAATACGTTCACAGAGAATTTCACTAACTGCATGCTCATAAAAGGTATCATTTTGTATTGGGAATGGGAAACTGTTATGCACTTCTTTTTGTTGTCTTACTATTGATACTTTTCTCATGGACAGTAGGAGATATCTTTATCTCTTTTGCAAATTACTTCTGTGTTTCCATTATATATCGGTTGCACATTGCTTTTACTGCAATGGTTGTCTTTTATGGAGAGCTCAGTCACAGCTATTGAACTTGGAGAATGTATGGACTTTTACAGTTTAGTAACCATCACACCTGAAATTTGTACAGGACAAGCCCTCTCTCTGATGTAGAGTGTGTGACCTGTTGATTTACTAATGTTGCCAAATCTCTCATTCATAGTAGTTTTTGTATTCTGTATCACTCATTAGATAATTTTCACATTCATTAGAATAAAGTTAACGGTGTCCTTACGTGCATATATATCTATATATATATGTATGTCAATGCGTGTGCGAAACTGTTTTCTGGTCTTAAGCTTTTCCTTGCTTTGTTGATAGTTCTGCATTTACGCTGTACATGTTGTAATTTAGTGAAGGATTGGGCACACCATCAGTTTGGGTTCTATTTAATTCTTTTCCAAAGATTTGTTTAAGTAACAGATTTGTCTTGTTACTTGCAATACAACAATAACCTAGCATTTCCTCCATGGCTGATATGTGTTAGCTATTAAAACTGTAACAGTGATGTAAAAACATTTTTTTCCAGACTTTGCAATCTTTTTACTAGCTAATATTTTCTCAGCTTGACTTGCTGGTGTTCCCAGTGTGCACATCTTCCACAAATGGAACCACTGCCACTCAGTTTGACAGAACACAGCGATCTACTCATGACAGCAGTATTCCTGGAAAAATGAAGCAAGCAGGCATAGCTCCTTGGCTGGTACAACCTTGCAATTTCGTCTCTTGTCAAGAGTTTCCTGTACTGTGTCAGCTCTAGATTTGGACCTTAATAAGGTACAGAAACAGATATTCTCTCTACAGCTACTGTCATTTCATTCTTGAAATTGCAGCAAATGTCCTGAACTTCATGTCCTTATCAATGGGATTGAATGCTAAGAAATCTACTGCAGTTTCAGAAAATGAGCACCCTGATTTTGTCAGAATAATTTGTGTAGGCTTTTTCCTCTTTCTTTCTAAATGTGGAAAGGTCACTGAAATTAACCATTTTGATGCGAAATGCTGCTTTTTAATCTATCAACATCTGGGTAAGGCTGAATGACAGGTTTCATATTTCACAGGGCGAAATCACATCTGTCATATCATAGGCAGTAACACTCCTTTGCCTACTTTTTACAAAGAGTCAGAATATCTTGGAAGGAGTTTAGTCTTGGTATTTTGTGTGTGTGTGTGTGTGCGCGTGTTTGATTTTTTTACTTTTTTTATTTTTAAGATGATATAATTTGAAATGCTATTGAATCTTTCTCATGCAGAGGTTTAGGAAGTCATCATCCTTGAAAAATCATGCCCCACATAGGTCATGCATGCATATTGCTTTGACTGTGGTGACCTGCTGGGAGGCAGTGGATAAAAACTTCAGCTTGCTGTCACATGAATGATTCATCCACTTGAAATGAATGGGAGCCTTCTTTCACAAGGCAGGAAAGAGTCAAGGCAAGATGGCAGGCAAAAAAACTAGAGAGTCCATACCCTGACCCTCTTAATTCAGAGGGATGAGGCTTCACTTACTCCATCAAGTGTTGGTGAGTCAGTGAATGGAAGAGTCAGACGATGATGATGCACAAAGTTATTGAAGAGTGCTGCAAAAGAAGAACTACACTATTTCCATGCACTAGTTGTGCAGCTGGAAGTTACATCAAGAGGCATTTGTCAACTTCAGAATACTCAATGTGTCTGTGGATGTTCCTTTTAGAATATTGGAAGGTAACTTTTAAGCTGTATTCTAATGGGATTTAGGGTGCTTCTTTGCAGAAAAGGTGAAGACTTTCTCTTTGGATGCAGTCTGTGACTTTCTGTTGGTGACTTTTATGAAAGTGATTTTGTATGTGTAGGGAGAAGTCTGTTGTTCTTGTAAGTGAAAGCTCTAAGGTAAGGCTGCGAATGGTATGTGAAAGGACTGTCTAATACATAAGTAGTAAAAGGATACCTTCTCCATTTGAGATTTTCATTTCCCAAGAATTTCATTTATACACAGAAAAATGCGACTTATATAGATAATCATATATCACTGTGTATCCAGAAGAGCTTACTTGAAAAAGGTTTTTTTCTGCTTTTTTTCTCAATAATTTGTCTAATTTCTAACAATTCTAGTAATTTACAAAACTCAAAAGCTTTCCGCATGTATCTGACTGAAAATTACTTCATTGGGTATACTTGATGTCAAGCAAGGTTTTGACAGGGAGAGGTCTTCTATTAAATCCTTCGGCCTTTAAAATAAAGTCAGTCATATACTGCTGCTTGTTAGATAACTTTCCTTATACAATGTTTATTCTTTTGTTACCTTCCACTGAAATCTCTAAAAAAAAAAAAAAAAGAAAAAGACTAGACAGCTGATTTGTAAATGCAGTTGCAAATCATCCTAGGTTTCCTTCTCATGTACATACGTGCAGAAACTTGCAGATAATGGAATGGTATTTCTTAAAGATGTATAGTCATTCTCCAGTTTTGTTCCTCCATTGGTTAGCAAATGATTTATTGTTCTACCAGACCCGTTTTTAACTCTTTTTTATTATCACTTGACTAACAGCCTTGCAGTAGCATAAATATTGCAAGACTGCTTCATAACTACCAGGCTTTTGAATGAACTGATTTTAACAAGAACTCTTTAACTGCCCAGGATGAAAGGGTAGACTGGTAGGTTTTACTCAAAATTTATTCTAATATTTCCCAAGGAAGTTTGTACATGAAAACATTTGCCTCTCTGCTTAGACTAAGCTGGAGGGCTGTCTTTAATATAAAACTTGACAAAGTGTCCTAGTATTCCAAAGTGGTAGAATACTAGAGGTTGCCTCTGGTATTCTCTTCCTGGTCTCTAATAGCAAGAGATTGTGTAGATGTCATTTTTACGTATTTGACTCAGAGAGATGAACTACACTCAGTAACATTTTAATGTTTATATCCTGGTATATTGCAAAAATACTGACATTTTAAAATAATTTCTTTTCCGAAAATGTAAGGGAAGTGTATTACATGGTTGTTTCCCTGAAATGTGAGGAGTATTAAATAAAATTTCATGGGAGAGATTTAGAGGGTTAGTTCTTTGGTTACATGGATTATTCTGCCTAAGACAGACATAGAGAAAGTAATTTATGTTCTCAGATTCTTTCTTTTCCCATGTCCTTCTGTTTTTCTCTGCACTACATTGGAGACAATATCTTTTCAATATTTTGGTTTTCTTATCTTGAACATTTACCTACCCATTTTCCCTCTCCTTTCTGTGAAATAAAGTGATTATAAGAAAAAAAAAATCATAAGAGAGCCTTCTGTCAAGGGAATGGTGAAACTGATATGATGGAGCAGCAACCACCAGAGGGTTGTGAAGAGATAACCAGGGTGATAATAGTTAAACACAGATCTGTTTTAACCACTGTCCAGGTAACCGTGCCCTTGGGCAGGATTATCCATTTAGTTTAAAGTAGCTGGAAGCTAACTTTGCAGAGATACTTCAGTGACATTATTCCTGCTGTGAGGCCCTTGGCTCCCCAATGGCGTCATCTGCTTCCTAAATGTCAACGCGGTGTTTGACTGCTCCCTGTACTTTGATTCTGTACAGCATTACTCTATAAAAGCTAAAGGTTACCGTTCTACTGGTGGAAATTGTGTGAATGATTTGCAAGAGCAAAGCTAAAATCATAAAAGGAAGGAACTCAATAGATCAGGGCATGCCCTAAGACATGCTGGTACAAAATTAATCAAAAAAAAGTTGTTCCAGCCCCTGCTCCCCCTCTCCATCAACTTAAAGGTTGGGAAAAATAGAGGAAATAGCAAAGAAACCATCTCTGTATGAGACAGATGGCATCTTAAATGTTTTGAAGATACAATTAAGCATTCTTATGGCAGGATATAATTTTCTTCAACTTTTCCAAGTCTCATAGTTAAATTACTGGTACTGAATAATAGTTTTGTGTAGATAGGTAAAGATTTTGGAGGAGGTATGAGAGTTTGTTTACTAGACTTAATCTTTTAGGTTATTGCACAGGAAATACAAGTTCTTTGTATCTGGTCTACTAACTATTTCTAGAACTGAATGGCAAACTTTAATGCAAAAATTTGCTGAGGCACTGAAAACAGTTTTAGCAGTTATTTTAGTGCAAGCATGTCTGATTATGGAACCAGCAACCATATGGAATAATAGCTGTAGGGGTCTGCAAGAGATATGCTGTTACACATCTGAAGTTTTCTTTTAAGCTTTTCTGCTCATTTATATTAAGCTGTAATTCCCTAAGGACTCATGAGCTAGAGCTGGGATGTCTGGTGTTGAACTGAGGCAAAGCTGCTGGGGGCTTCAGGGAAGAACAGTTGTTCCTTGTGAAAGGTAGTCAAGTATCAATATTGAATATTCAAATTTCAATATTGGATGAATAGAAAGAAGTTGGCTTCCTTGCCTCTGGTCATCTGTGTCAGTAGCAGTTAAGATATTCCACTAACTTGTATTAATACATCTGTAAATGCTGGCTTTAAAACTTTTCCTTGGCAGCCATTTTTTAACTTCCAAATTATTGGAAGAAGAATAAAAGAAATCCTTTAACTACTTGAGTCTAGAGTAATTTAATTGCCAGCTTCAAAGAGATGAGATATCTTCTGTATATACTCACATAATTAAACAAGGAAGAAAAAAAATGCCAATATTCTTTGAATTGCCCCATTATTTTCCATTGATTTAATTTGTACACACTTGTTTTTAGCATACAAAAGTACTATATCATCTTTCATTCTGTAAACATATAAATGGATGTGGACTTCCAGGCATGGAAATCACTAATACAAGAAGTTGCATATAAAAAATGATTTTTGACTTCAAGTTCTCTGCTTTACAGGGGATTTAGGTGGCACTTTTTTCATCTACTGTGTACAAATTGTCGGTATGTCTGTCAAGCTGAGTTTCCTTCCACTAGGTCCCTCTCTTTATTGAATACTTAATAAGTCAAATCATCCCATGTCTGACAGGCTGCATGTGCTGTGGTAGTCTGTGCAAGCCAGCTCCATGTTTCCCTTCTTTTACTCATTTACTATTCTGTCTCAGTGGCTGAACACAAACCTCCTCTACCACTGCAGCTTAAATGTAACCAGTCGCTTTGATGATGTTGTGCTCAAGCACAACAAACATGAAGATAAACATCCTCTGCCAAGAGAATCTCCATCAGCAGCTATTGTGCTTGGATGTAAGCTAAGCAGTCGCTGATTTCTTTGTTGCCCAGCATTCTGCATCAACAGAATCATGACTGTGACAGTCAATGTGTGTCCTATGACTTTCAGTGTCATGCTAAAATCAGAGGCAAGACGATTTAGCCCAACGAATATCTGATTATCACACAGTCTTCTCATATTTTAAGATTGCTTCACCCTTTTCCTTCCTTTTGAATCGTATTCTTCCTGGAAACATCTTTGCAGCAGCAAACCAGGCTGACAGCTACAGATGAAATGCAGTGTTTGATTTCTCCCAACATCTGACATTCTGTGCAAATGCCAGTGTGTCTATTTGAGTTCACTTCAGAATGTACATTCTCTCTTTCCCCCTTCCCCCCTAGAATATGCAGGATGATATTTAAGAAAACATAGTTCTGATATTAAGTGAACTACAGGTGATTAAGAGCAAACAGAATGTCAAGAAAAGGTCATGGGCTAAAGTGTTCCTCATTGTAATTCCAAATCTTTTCACCACACTATTCCATCATATTCTTATAAAAACAGCCTGCTGCATAAAACTTTGTTTCTGACATTCGTTGTGCCAGTTCTTTCCTGAAAAAAATAAAAGTATTTATTCTTGGTTTTTCTGGAGCTTGCTGCTTTTTAGATAAATTAATAGCATTTTGCCCTAGATCTTGAACCTCTGCAACAGTCAGAGCAATCAATGGGTGTCAGCTCCAGTTTTTGTTACCATGCTAAAAATCTATATTTGAATTATAGATTATCCATTATTGGAAGGGATTCACAAGGATCATCAAGTCCAACTCTTGGTCCTGCACAGGACCACACCAAGAATTACACCATGTGCCTGAGAGCATTGTCCAAACACTTCTGGAACTCTGTCAGGCTTGGTGCTGTGACCACTTCCCTGGGGGGCCCAACCACCCTCTGTCTGAAGAGTAGTTTCCTGATGTTCAACCTATATGTCCCCTAACACAACTTCATGCTGTTCCCTTGGGTCCTGTCACTGGTCCCCACAGAGAAGAGATCAGAGTCTGTCCCTTCACTTCCCCTTATGAGCAAGCTGCAGATGAGGTCTCCCATGAGCCTCCTCTTCTCCAGGATGGACAGACCAAGTTGCTTCTCGTATGGCTTCCCCTCAGGGCCCTTGACCATCTTGGTTGCCCTTCTTTAGACACTCTAACAATTAAATGTCCTTTTTATATTGTGGTGGCCAAAACTGCACACAATATCCAAGGTGAGGCCGCCCCAGTGTAGAGCAGAGCAGAACAATCCCCTTCCTTGACTGGCTGGCAATGCTTTGCCTGATGCTCACCAGGACACGGTTGGCTCGCCTGGCTGCCAGGGGGACTGCTGACTCATATTCAACTTGGCATCAACTGGGACCCCCACATCCCTTTTCACCTTGCTGCTCTTCATCCTCTTATTCCCCAGCCTGTCCATACATCCAGGCCTGCCTTATCCCAGGTGCAGATTCTGGCACTTGTCTTTGTTAAACTTCATACAGTTGGTTATTGCCTAGTGCTCTAATTTGTCAAGGTCTCTATACAGGACTTCTCTTCCTTCAAGGGAACTAACAGCTCCTCCCAGCTTAATATCATTGGCAAACTTACTTGGTATACATTTGTACCCAAGTTGTTAATGAAGATGTTGAAGAGCACAGGGCCAGAGATGGATCCCTGTGGAACACCATTGCTGGCAGGTCACCGGTCTGATGCCACCCCATTCACTGTTACCCTCTGTGCTCAACCCATGAGCCAATTGCTCACCCACCACATGATGTGTTTGTCCAGCTGTGGGATGGACATTTTGTCCAGACCGATATCGTGGGAGATGATATTAAAAGTTTTACTGAAATCTCCAATGGCATCTACTGTCTTCCCTTGATCAGCTGGGTGTGTTACCCTGTCATAAAAGGCAATCAGGTTTGATAAGCAGGACTTTTCTCTCATGAAGCTGTGCTGGCTGTGACTGATGACTGTGTTTCCCTTCAGGTGTTTTTCAATCGCTCCCAGAATAATCTTATCTAAATTTTACCAGGCTCTGAAGTGAGACTGACAGGCCTGTATTTTCCAGGGTCATCCCTCCTGCCCCTCTTGAAAACTGGGACAACATTTTCCAGCTTCCAGTCAACTGTGACCTCTCCTTATTCCCAAGACCTTTGAAAAATCTTGTGATCACCTGGAACAATCTTTCAATCACCTGGAACAATCTTCCAAGAGTTACAAAGGCGATCTGTAGAATGCAACCATTATGTTCTGAAGAAGAGATTATTTCTTTTTTTCTTTTCTTTTTTTTTTTTTTTTTTCCTTTTTAGGGTTAATTGTTTAGCACCTTGCCATACAGTCAACTTGACACCTACGCCAGCATGAAGAAAATCAGGTGATTTCCTGGTGGGAGTGTGGGACAGTGAGAAGGCAAAACCACCATTGCACACAGCAGCTGCCTGCTACATTAGTTTAGTGTTACTGCAAAACAACACCTCGGTGTAGAGCCTTTCTCTTGACATTTTTTGACAACAATAACTTTCAGCATAAATTTGATTAATCCATCAGTTATGTTTGGTTTTTTTCTTAATGTTTTGATATTGTAGTACTCATAAATTGTTAATTTAATATGGATCAATCAATGTAGTTATCTGGGTTGGTACCTGAAGAATTTTCCTCAACAGTGACATTTAAGAAGTTACATCTAGAGTTAATGAGAGTACTAAGCTGAGAGTAGTAGCATTTCCATTTCATATAGACTAAAACATGCATTTTCTTCCCTAGCTAAATCAACATCACTTTAGTTTTCTTTTCAAACTGAAAAAATATATTTTTAGTAGTGGTGAATGTATCTTGTCTGCCTCATTTTTCATGCAAAATCTCAGTTTAAAACACAGGAAATTCAAACTGATTCATGCTCATTCATTCCTGCTCAATATCCCCGGTGAGAAGAAGTTGCATTTTGAGATGTTGTGTAGTGCTGGACTTGGCCGTATTTGTTTAGTGTTTGGACATGATGACCTTAGAGGTCCTTTCCAACCTAAAGGATTCATTGATTCTAAGGTCTATGCCAACTGCTGTTGTCTTGGCTCTCAGAGCAGGGATTCTCTCCTACATTTGTATAGTTTTTGCCATGTGTTAAACTCTGAGTTAATGGGCAGAGATCCTAATACACCTAGAAAGTAACCTTGGTGTTTAAGGCCTTTGGGAATGGAATTGCATTCTCGGACTTTCATAAAGTCCTATTGTTAACAGGATGGTCGTGGGGTCACCATTGCATCAAAAACTATAGGCAGTTTTCCAGACCTTGATACCCACAAAGATTATGTAAGCGAAGACATACTGGTTTATCCAGTGACTTCTATATCAGCTCAGAAAAAGAACAAAACCTCAGTAGAGAGACATAAACATGACCTTTGTTTATTTAATTACAGAAAGAATTGCTAAAGCTTGATATTAGATATTAGCTCTTTGTTTTATTGACCAGTCTCAGCACTTATATTAACTTCCTCATTTTGTCAGATACCTAGCTTATTTCTTGGCAAACATTAATTACCCAACCAAAAATGCTATGTGCTACTCCAAAGAAAAAAGAAACCTTAAACATCCCCTTCAAATATCAGCTTCTAATGAACTACATGTCACAGAGATTTTTGTCTCTTTTCCCTTGTTTTTAAGCAATTAAAATGTGTGTTTGCTTACTTAAATGTATACTTTAAATGTTTTCTCAATAATCAAGCTGAAGGAAACAAGTTTGTGCTTTCTTTTAACTTTGATAAAGTATTAAACTTAATTGCTTGCCAAGCAGACTGATATGACATTGCAATTTAAAAGGAAGATTATGAATGGGACTTTGCCTGTTACCTTCTGGGAAATATTCTGAAAAATTAAGCCTCACAGTTTGTGTCAAATGTTAATGATTTGTTTTTAAGAATGACTTTTGTGAACTCCTGTGATTAAGCTACGGCTAGATAGAAGCAATACCACTAACAGAGAGCAGCTGGGCTTGCTATAAATGTGGTTTTCTTCTTGTGGATTGGTTATAAACTTTGCCCTGTGGCTGGTTCTGCTCCAGTAAATGTAGATACTTCAGTTAGCAATGGAGTTTTCATCTTCTCTTTGCTAGATAGCAGCTGAAGCTCATATATTCTGATGAGAGAAGAAACTTGTTTTGTTGCTGTATATTGCATAGAACAGTTGGAGTTTATGCAAAAGATAATGCTAAATTTTCCCAAGGGAAGAGAGGGAAGGAGAGATACAGAGAAGGAGAGGAGAGTCTCCTTTATAGCCGTCTGGCATAACACAATTTGCTCAATGATGTAATTATTCTGTCCTGTATTGGTTTTCAATATTGCAGGTGCACAGTGTCTCAGAATCTTTGGACATGCATGCTGAGATATAGCCTTGTGTCCCCACTGCTTTGTTCAGCACTTGTTGGCTCTCAAACTTTTTATTGTAACATATGGCTGTCTGATGTTAGCATTTCACCATGGACAACATAATGAAGTTCCAGCAGTCTATTGCTCCCATAAGCCTCATGCTAGCTAAGTGGTGGTGAACTTATCTGGCAAATACAGCACTTTTTCAGAAGAGCTTGACATGAATGTCTGGAATGTGAGCAAGGACCCTCTCCACCTTCCCTTCCCTAACAAAAAATGCAAAATTTTAGTTTTTCCTCCAACTCTACTTAGGTTCTAGTTTATTTTCATTTTTAAATTCCTATCTTTTTAAAAAATATCTAGGTTTTGAATGTTTTGTTATTTCTTTATGCATATCAGAGGACTTCTCCATTGTTTTCATTTCTGTTCTTAACTTAGTGAGGTATAGGATCACAAATTGCAATTTTGAAGTTGCTGTGCAATGCCCTAATAAGAAGTAGCTCAGTTACCTTTTGATTTTGTTTTAGTCCTATGTTGTTGCAAATTTTTACTAGCTTTTGCGTGATAAGCTGTTCTTAGTTTTTTCTTTACTATTCTGCTTCCAGAGTTCCCTATATTTGTGATCTACATTGAATATTTTGACAAATTGATAGTGTATAAAAACATTGACAGATGCACACAAACACTAAAGATTTTGAAAGTTTAATAAAATACCATCTAACCATGTAATTTTTGAACTTTGTCATCTATTTCTGGATAGGGGAACAAAGGCTTCAGTGAAGGAACTGAAAGAGGGAGATAAATCATGGTGATACATCTAACTGGAAGTGAGCTGTTTCTATAGTTTTACAAAATTTTATATATTTATGAAAATAGACTGGAACATACACATTGATTATCTCATTTGAGTAACTGGTGATTTTTGTTAATATGAACTGCCTGAATTAGGAAACTGGCCTGAAATTTTCATTATTTCATATTTGAAGTCATACTTTGAAGCCAGTAGTGCTGTGGTGATGCGTTTTTTGATAGTCAAGGGCTATTCACAGTTGCTCTCACAATGAGCTACAACTTTCAGCCATTTGTTTAATACTTTAGAAATTGTAAAATGAGGCTGTTAGAAACATATTAATGCATGCACTAGGAAGGACAAACGTTACACACTAAGATGAAATATTTATAGGACAAGCTCCTGCACTCCTTGCCTGGCATTTCCTTAGGACTCAATCTTCCAGTAAGATTGTCAGAAATTCAGAACAATGTTGTTTAATATTTTAGTCAGATAGGACTCAAAAATTTCATGTCAGTCAAGTCCAGTACCTATTATGCAGTCATTATGTTTTATATGTTTGTTTTAATACATTCATTGACAACCTGACAAAAAACAATGCAGTATTTTGCTATTGCTGCTTCCCCTGGAAGTCTGTTCTGGTACCTGAGTGCAATGATGATTAGCAGTATGACATTTTCTGTGTTAAATTCATTCTTGGCTGCTTTTGTTTGTTTGTTCTTTGGTGGAGTAGCTTCATTTCTAGATGCATTTTGAGACAATATTTATGTCCTATTTCAGTTCATCATGGGTGGAACTTATAAAGTGCAAGTGGCATTGAGGTTTCTACTACGGCACAAATTTAAACCTAGAAAAAAAAGTGTTTAGTCAGACTGTAAAAACAGAATTAAACCAACTCCTTTATGGTTGATTTCAGCTGTAGAGCTCTGAACCCACAAAAAATCATTAAGTGCAATATTAATGCTGGAGGGAAATCTAAGGCTGCAGTCCAATGATGTCAGAATTTTTAAGCATAACAGCCTAAGTAGTTGCTATGAAAAGGTCAAAGAGCTGCAAGCAGTATGAGTGAACAGATTGCCTGCACCACTCTGGAACATTTACACTGTGTAGGTAATAAAAAGGCAGTGGAAATTACTGCTTGAGGAGCTTCTTAGGTTGACTGAATCCCAGCTCAAGGGACAATGTTAATATTGAATCCAATGGCAGAAGAAGAGTATTCAAAGCAAGTGTTTTTTCATTTCACTATCTTGTGATATGTATGATCTTAAGGGAGTGATCTCTACAGTAATAAAGATTATTTGGTTTTATGTTAATGGCTTGCTAATATTGACTATTAGTAGTGCTAGTCCAAGGAAAAACTGAGAAACCACAGCTTCTGGTCTCCGTCTCTAGTGTCTTTAAGTGTACAATACAACATTTGGATCAACTGAAGCTTGCCAAGCTGTTATGTTTCTTGTTTCTGTTAGGGAAACAGTCAGTGGAATGACTAGGAAATACTTAATCCTGTCAAATCTGAGCCAGATCCAGCAGATCTTGCTCAACAGATAGGCTAGGGAGTTTTATGAAAGACTGGAGTGATGGAAAAGCTTTGTCATCACTTCCACCTTATAGCAAAAGTAGTTTATAAAAGACAAAGGTATTTTAAATGGATAATCTACTATAGTTTTTAGATTATTTTCATAGTCTGTTTAACAGCTTAAAAGAGAGACAACTGGGTATATAACAACAGTATCCTATTCTTGACTGTAACTCTCAGGGTATCAAAACGCCTTCTTCCATATCCTTCTGTTTTGACTAATTGGTCTACAGAGCAAATTTGCTATGGCATCTGTCCAGCCTTGAATTAGCTAGATGTCTAAGCAAGACATTTCCAAAGCCTTGAAAGGCACTTGTATCCTTCACTTGGGTGATGCTTTTAATCTCAGGGTCTCCCCCCTGGGATTTGCCTGAGCAATGTTGCAGCTGTGTCTTTGCCTGGCCACGTGTCTTGCTGCACCTTGGCCTCCTGGCTGGCCTTAGATTTGCCTTATCACCATGGACTTCTCTGGAGATCACTGGTCTTTGAATCAGAGTGTGTGATGGATACAAGGAACACTGCTCTTTTTTTCCCCTAAATGTTCTGAATATTTCTATAGTATAGGAATGCATGCTAGAATATGGATGCACATCCAATTATTGCAATGGACTACAGTGCTCCACAAAATCATTCAGGTAATCATGCATGCTGATGACTGTGCCCTTGAAACAGACATAGCAAAACATGCATCTGATTAGAAATAAGTTGGCATAAGCAGGAGATCGCCAGCACTCAATTTGTACACTGGCCTTTGTGAAGTACATTATGTATAGATCTATAATTATAGTTGGAGCACAGATTGGTAAAGCCACTTGCAGATTAGCCCATTTCTTCAACACCTTATTCAGTGATACCCTCTCATATAAGGCATTGGCAAATCCAGAACAAATACCTCTTTTGTTAATGGTCAGACAAAATTTGTATTCAGTGTTACCTGAAAATGAGTCCTTTGTTTAAGTGTCAATGTTGCCTTTGCTGTTGATCAATATATGTGGCTTTTGGCTGTGTTTAGATGCATGCTGTTTTATGTATAGGGTGGCAAGGTATAATCTGTACCAATAACACTTTGGAGTGCTGCAGGATCCTCAGGATTGAAATCTGACAGTGATGGGATATTTTTGTTGGGCTAGGAATGTATTGGGAATTAAAGACATTAGAATGCTGAAGCAAATTTTCTCATGCTGAGGATGAAGTATTGCACTGAGTAGCATGAAACTCAAATCAATAGCTGGGAAACTGTAGGCAGAAAAGTAGCACACAATCATTTCAGTTAGTGGGGCTCAGCTGTGGAGTGGCTATGGGTACAGAATGGGAGACAGAGTTGTCTGAGGGTGGGATTAGAATAAGAGATTTCATGTTTAGTTGCTAAAAACTCTCCTTTATCTGTTCATAAATTGGACATGAGGTTGGGTTAGTCACATTTCTTATATGAGTATTCTGATTAATGAAGTGCTACAGCAACAATAGTGTAACTAAGTGGTACAGCATCAGTAAAACACAGGACTAGTTACACGCCTGCAGTAAATCTTTAATGGTAGTGATAATAGTACAGCCCTGTAATTCACTGTATAGTTCTGACCCTGTTTCAGGTAGAACTAATTAATAGCTTTCCCTAGCATGCAACCCAAAGACATCTTAGTTTAGCTACTTCTCTCTGGTTTTGGTATGTATCATAGCTGTCCTTTCTTAAAGCAAACCTTATTGCTTTGTAGTATCTCCATGTTGTTTCATATCCTTGTACAAAACACTGTTCTAGTGCAAAAGGTGCCTGTAGAAAAGAATGTTATAGGATTGTAAGTCAGTGTGCCATATCAAATCACAGACTTTCAGTTCACAAAATCCTACAAAGAACTTCATGGCATCTGACAACACACCTGGAAGGTGTACTTAAAGATTATATGTCAGACGTCAGATGTCAAGGCACTTAACAAGGGTTGCTTAGTGCTTAGTGTTGTTAAGTACATTTTTCAGGGGACATTAGAAATAGTAATAAGTACATTTTTCAGGGGACATTAGAAATAGTAATAAATCCCACCTAGATACACAAACAGGAAGGCACAGGAGATAAGGGAGACCAAAGAGTGGATCTCAGATCACAGATTGAGAAAATGCAACTGAAGGAACAACTCAAAGACTTGAAGATGCTCAGCAACATTTTGTAACTGATAAGTGAGGAAAGTTTATATCTTAGATATTTGAGGAGGCTTGTGGGATTATGTGAAACTCATAATTGGATGCTAGAGAGGCAATGTGGGAATGTACAAAACTATTCTATAATGGTTAGGAGTGGAGCCAAAGGCAAGGAAAGGAGAGATCTAGATGGGTTGGAGGAGGAACACATATGGAAAATATGGAAATGAGAAGGATAAAAGGAGACAGTCTCATTTTAACTTCATTGCTTGTTGCCATGTCTGTCTGAGCTCTTTGCCTGATCTCTGCAGTCTGTTCTACCTTCTTAAACTCCATTCCTTACCTCTTTTCGGTGTGATCTTGCTGTCTGTGTGTTGGTGCCTCCCTAGCACACTTGAAACTGGACTAACTGACAAGTGGGAGGACACCAGAACCTTCCAGAACCTTAGAAGACCCAAGATTAAACTCAGTTAGGGACCAGGTCCATGACCTCAGCCACAGGTTTAGGCACAGACCCTGGAGTCAGTCTATGGGTCTGTTCCTGGGACTTGCAAATTCAGGAGAGACTGCAAATGAAGAGTGAAGTTGTGTGAGTGTCCAATAGTAAACTCATCTGCTGTAGAGGGGAAACAGGATGGGGTTCATGTCTGTGTAGGTGCTCTTGATACTTACATGGGTGCCATCAAAGGTACTGTACAAAAGTACAGTGAATGGCTGTCTACATTTTGCTTATGTCTTTTGGGAATTCAGGCTCACCCTACTGCTGGCTTGACCTAAAAAGACCATAGCAAACAGATTGGGGAAGAAAATTTTCTTGCCTTTGATGTCTAACACACCCAGGTTGCAGGAAGCAAGCCACATCCCTGCACTATAAAGAAAAGCAAAAGAATCTGAAGAAAAAGTTGCTATTGGTATGAGTTAGGGCACAGATTTCCTTCTGATTTTTCTTCTAATGACTGATTAATCTTGTACATTAGAGAAGCCTCTAATAAGGTGAGAGACTCTACTGTCACTTGATACTTCCCTTTCATTTGGTTTCTAGCCGTGACTGATTGCTACCCTTTCCCCAAACTTCCATATGTCTTTAGCATACCAGAAGCTTCAAAGGGGAGAAGAACCCTTCCTAGGTCCAGAAACCACTTTTAAGTATCTAGACATATGATCTGAGTTACAAAGGGCTCCAAAGTTTAGTGATGATGGGTTACCACTGCTAACACACCAGGAAGTTATCAAATGACTTCATAAGTAAGGAAAACTCACTAGTACTGCAGTTAAAACAGGTTGTTACAATATCATCAACAGATTGCAGTGATCACTAGCACTGGACTCAAAAATTGGCTGCCCTCACAACTGGAAGCATACAAATAAACTAAGATTCCCTCTCCCCCATAATAATCATCATAAGAGAAAAAAGTGGGCTTGGATTTATCTATCCTGCCTCTGTTTGCATTCTCTTCCTTAGTGTAGGCACATTCAAGGAATTCTAAAGATTTGTAAATCAGTAAAGGCTTCCTGGTGATCAAATAACATTTAATGAGCTTCACAAGCATTTGTTGTCATTCTTTTACTTGTAAACAACAGGTAATTAGTACATTCTCTTGTGCTGTTATTGATATAAGACAGTGGAGATTCCAGATTTTCTCATTTATACTGACATAATATGTTCAGACTTGTGACATTAACTTTTGTCATTCTGTGTTTACTAGATGAACCATCAGCATGCTCATAGTAAGTACTGAGCCTCTTGTCTTGGTCATTCTTATGTATTCAAGCTTCGTGGCTGTGGTTTATGTTCTGAGAGCAATGTTCTTTCTGGTTTTGGAGATGGGGAAGAAAAGCATCTTCTGGGTGAATTGGCTAACAGAACTAAAGGAAAAAAAATCACCTGAACTGTCAGGGACCTCTGTGCCTCCTGATCCCTAAGTAAGTACAAATTCCTTTGGTGCCTTTCTGTGTTGAGACTCAAGGACCTTTTGCTTTCTGCAAA
The DNA here is from genome assembly GCA_035222235.1 of Margarornis squamiger. Classification (NCBI taxonomy): domain Eukaryota; kingdom Metazoa; phylum Chordata; class Aves; order Passeriformes; family Furnariidae; genus Margarornis; species Margarornis squamiger. The sequence continues at coordinate 76,912,315 of JAWWTY010000077.1, forward strand.
TTAAAGTACTCTAACTTTCTGTTGCTAAGTGATCCATGTCAATTACATTTCCTTTGAGCACATAATTTCCCTCAATTCAATTGCAGGATACTGTAGCATTTATGGTTGGACATTCAGCTTTTGACTGGCCAAATAGGTCTGACTTACTTGCAGCCAATATTGTCATTATATGTAACAACTGTCTACCTTGCTTTATTGATGGAGTTTTCTCCATTAATTCCCTTTTATTAAATATTCTGATGGAACAAAACTAATGATAAATGAAGAAGAGTTAAAGTAAATACTTCAAAGTTGCCGTATATATGCAGGCCAGAGTGACAGTATGGCCTTCTTGTTTTTTGTGCAAGTGGTGTGAAAAATATACAGGGCTCCAAAAATTTGCCTGACAAACTTCTTAGAAGTTCTTTAGTTCTTTTGATACCTTGAGAGGGTGCAAGGGAGAAGATACTTCACACATTTTCTCAGGAGGTTAAATAACACATTTTTACTGGCAAACTTTAGAAAATAAGGGAACTTAGAAGAAATTTAAACAGCAACATCCAACCAAAAGAAAAAAGTATTGGACAAAGCATTGACTTAGCACATGCTAAGCCATACAGTTTAACAAAATCCAAACCATCTGGCTTTAAATTATCCAAAATACCAAGAAAGGAGATTAGGAGAAGAAGTAAAGAATGAGACAAAGAGAGAATTATAGCTACCACCCTGACTACTGTGCAAGTCCAGATTCCACGTGTCCACATGGTAGGCTCACAGCCACACAATGGCCACATGTCACTGCTTTTGTCTGTTCTGACCTCCTGTGGCCACCTCCCTCCCCAGGTGGGACTTCTGGTCTGCCAGCCATGCTGGGACAGGGTTGGGGGCTCCAGTGGGTGTGGTGTGGGGCAGTTCTCCTGGTGTCCAGTGACTGGCACCTGCTCCGGAGCTGCCCAAGGAGGCTACAAGGAGCCGGACTGGGGCACGGTCCCATTCCACTTTCATGAAATTCTACCTGTCCCTTCCTCTCCACACACACTTGAGTTGGTTCAAGCCAATAATTAATATTATAGTCTAGTGTCTCACACCCTTGAGTTGGTGCAAGCCAATAATTAATATTATAGTCCAGTGTCTCACACCCTTTGAGAAATTATTTATTGCAAATGAGAAGCAGAACTGTAGGTGCTCTGACTCGATTCACACATATCCAGATCACATATCCAGATTAGCAAATGTGAATGGTGCAGCACTCGGTGAAATTTTGAAGCAAATAAAAATTCTCCTTAGTGCATGTTGTTTATATTAGTCTGAAGCTCAGAAATTGAGAGACAATATTATTTTTCTTTGGTGATCATTTCACTAATTACTTCAGTAAAAACTTTTTTTTTTCTTTTAAATATTTTGAAGCACATAGAAAGTCACACTCTAAATCCCAAGTTATTCCTTGAATGAAAATTATTTAAAGATCAATATTTTTGTAATCAAAGGTTGACAGTGAGCATTTGAATAGTTTATAAACTTAGAGAACACAGATACATAATGATGTTTGTTTTTCAAATATATACATACATATACACGCATACATTCGTATATATATACATCTATGTATATTTTATATACGAATAGAGAATACATTAAATAAAACATTTAAAGCTAGGTTGTTTGGTTTGGGTTTTTTGTTTATTTTTTTATAAGTGCCCAGGTGTAGTTCCTATCATCAGTATACTGGGTTCTAAAAGTAACTTATCTTGCAGAAATGTCAGGTGTTGTATAAATAACAGAATTATTTGCCCTTCTTGAAAACTGAAGTAAATGTTTTCTTGCCTCTCTAAAAGCATTTTCTGTGCAAGAATACCTTGTAGACTGCTAATACTTGTCTATCATACTCAAGAATAGCTGTTTGAATAACAGGCCAGATTGCATCTATGTATCAGTATCTCTGATTGTTGTTTTATCTTAATATTTCCTCATTTGTTTCCCTAATATTTTCTTTTAATTTTTTTTTTTTTTTTTACAATAATCTTTCTTCCCTTAGGCTGACTCTGTCCTGCTTGTTAGGACTACTGTTTCTTTTCTGCTTTAGATAATCAGACACTGCACAACCTCTGTTATCTATAAATAAATTACTCTATATACCATCCATATTGAGTATATAGTAACAACAGATTAGTGCAATGGAAAGCTACTCAATAGAAAACACTATAGAAAGGTGAAAAAATATTCTTTGGGTCTTTCCCTCTCTCGAGATAAAAACAAATTGTTGGTGGATTGGAGCATTTTAAAGAACAAAATGTCCAGATCAAACTTTTGAAGACCAACAGAATGGTTCAGAAAAGTGAGTAGTATAGACAAGACCTGTATGCCAACAGGAAATCCAGAATATGTTGCTGAGGTTTGAAAAAAAAGCAATTAGGAAAAAAAAACAAAAAACAAACCAAACAAAAACCCAAACTGTTTCATTATGTACAAAAGCTTTACAATACCAGCACGATATTAGAATCTTTGTTGTAAACTGCTCTTTGTTTGAATAAATAAGGCTGTTCTGATTTTCCTGCGGGCTGTGTCTAAGACAATCATTCTCACAGATGCACAACAAACATCTTTTGGGAATGCTTCTTTATTGTCGCTCAAGTTGCTAGTATAGTAGTATAGTTCAGTGCTCAACAGACAGGTATATGTGGTGTTGTCCAAAGTTAAGAAAATCTGGATATTAGCACACAGAGCTGTACAAAATCTAGTTTCTTCATGCAAGTAAAGTATTAATAGATCCTTTGCAAATGCCTGTTCTTGTGAATAAACACACTGTAAAGACAATCACAGAATTGGTCAACCTTCTTGCTTGAGCAGGGAGATTGGAAGGGACAACAGTGGGCCATCTGGTCCAACCTCCCTGCTCAGGCAGGGTCATCCCAGAGCACATGGCACAGGATCACATCCAGATGGTTCTTGAAGATCTCCAGTGAGGGAGACTCCACAGCTTCTCTGGGCAACCTGTTCCAGTGCACAATAAAAAAGTTCCTCCTCATATTCAGGTTGAATACTTCCTGTCCATCAGTTTCTGCCCATTAGTTCTATTGATTGATACTATGGAGAAGAGCCTGTCTCCATCTTCTTGACACTCTCCCTTCAGATACTTATAGACATTGCTGAGGTACCCTCTCAGTTGCCTCTTCTCGAGGCTGAACAGTATTGCATTTTCATATAGCAATAGTTGAAAAATGAAGCAAAGCCCAAGACACATCTGAATTTAGTCTCTCTCAACAAAGGGACTCATTCTTTGTGCTATGATATTCCTTATATGTGGAATCAAAAGATCTGTAAGTAGCTTCCAGCAGAAACTGACATTACTGTGGAGATTAAGGACAAGAAGAATCTATGCATAGTTTATAATTTCATAAAAAGTTTGTATAAAACAGACAAATCTAACTTTCAAGAAAGACTATAAACACACAAAATTTCAGACTTGAGGAAAGTTGTAGAATCTCTTTTGAGTTGCTGGAGGCAATGAAAACCTAAACTGAGGAAAGAGAAGCAGCATGAAGCATCAAATTTTGAGAAATGAATTATTGCAGGTTAGGAACGGCCTGCCCAGGTTTTTGGATTACAGCTCTGTGTATCTGATTGTCAAGATGATGAAGTCCAGTGGCCTACCACGGAAGGCAGAAAAGTACAGGCATTTCAAATGCTAGTGTTCTGAGAGTGCAGACAGAGTTGTGACCTACAGTAAGCTCCAGGATATGTTTCATAGAAAGTGAGTATACTGTAGAAAGTCTTGACACCTTACTTCCTCTCACTGTTATTCCAGGCTTAATAACAGCTATTTTAAGAAACTGTTTGGAAAAAAAAAAAAAACAAAAAAAACAAAAAAAAAAAAAAACAAAAAAAAAAAACAAAAAAAAACCACAAAAAAACCACAAAAAACCCAACAAAAACAAAAAAAAAAAAAAAAAAAAAAACAAACAAAAAAAAACCCCCTGAAACCTTGTTATACTCATTTTCAGTCCTGGAAGAAGGAAAAAGGTGAAGAACTAAGGCACTGATTTTTGGATTAAGAAGAATCATTCAGAAAATGTGGTCTGCCCAGTCTCTTCTTTCTTTGGCACTGTGGATTATTTCACAGTGATTTGAGACTACCATAATAACAGTTCAAAGATAGGTAGTGTTCACTAACTGCAAATCTTGTTATTATAATTTCATAAAGCATATGTAGGATCTGTTATGAATACATAATCAGTGGAAGCTGGAGTAGGGGAGTGAATGAGTGTCTCTGTAGGGGTTAGTTGATGGCTGGGGTTAAATGACATAAAGAGTTATCTGGAGTAAACATATTTCCTTGCTTGGAATAAACTAACTTAATATTAGTTTGGTTATAGTATAATTTCATGGCAGTGATTGCTTGAATACTGTATTCATCTTTGTGAGTAAAGATGATGAGTTTGGACAGTCAAAGAATACATAGATAACAAAGTAAATGTTTTCCCCAGAATTTTCTCAGTTACTGGAGTGTATTTATATTGCAAAATACTTTGCTTGGTTAAACCTGGCCAGGGTTGGAAATGTGGTGTAGCTAAGCTTCAGAAGATGAGTAGGTGTCCAAGGTGCATCTAATGTGTAATTCATGTGTAATACAGTTCCTCTGTTTTCTAAGAGGCTATTCTACCATTTTTCACTTACTGCATAGCACCAAGTGGGGGAAAAATGACAGCTGAAAGCAATAACTACAGTTCTTTATATGTTTGCTTCATTTTGCTTTCAGCTCATGTCCCGAAAGAGAGAAAAAGCAGATTTTTTTCTCCAAGATTACATTACAAGGAGGAAATTCATGACTTGCTAAAAAGGCTTTGGTTAGATCATCAGTTCTGTGAATTCATGTCAACATTTGATCTATCAAATTTATTTGCACAAAAGATGATGAAAGTAAACTCTGAACTTGGAAAACCTTGTTATTAGGAAGTGATTATATTAATTAGACCATCAGATGTCATGTTTTTCTGTCAGGCTTCTGCTTCATTTATAATGGATAAATCAGCTTTGAAGATAATAGAAGACTACATAATGTGCAAGACTCCTGTTTTCTTCCTTTGCTGAAATTGAAATGTATGTATCATGTAAAGGACAGGATTTTAGAGAAAGAAAGAATCCTCCTGTTATTCAAAGGGCATTGTGCTGTCCAGAAGAACAGGATTTGTTCCTAATTTTGTTGTAGTTCACGGTCCTGTTTGGATCAGATTTATGATATAAGTAAGATGCAGCTATGCTGACTAAAGTTGAATGCCTAAAATTGTAATCAAATATACAGCCAATGAGAATAAGACACACTAAAAAGAAAGAAAGACCAAAATATCAAGGCCTGGGTCTTCATTCCAGCAATCAGTTATGAGAGGTACCTGTTGTGCAAACAATAGCCTAAAATCTCTACTCTTAGTTCTCTGGTTGTGAATTGCTTATGAGTTTTCATTGTCTATACTTTGAAGGTGGATAATAATAATAGTAATAATAATAATAATAATAAAAACAAACCAAAAGAAAACAAAAAAAACAACCCCCCCACAAAACAAAACAAAACAAAAAAACCACACAAAGAAATCTTCCTTAACATATGTATGCATGACAGGTAGAGTAAGAGAAAAAACCCACCCAACCCCACCAAACCCTAAAATAAAAACACTTGCATTCAGGTGTAATATTTAGTACATATTATGAAAGAGGACAGTACTGCAAAACAGCAGAACACCAGCTAATTATTTTCTCAATGTAGTGGTTATTCTGTGTGAAAGCAATAGTTGATAATCCTACTACTGCGGTGTGAGATTTTTTTAAAGTTCTAATACAAAGCCATTTAAGTAGGAGGCTTACTTTACCTCTATGATTATAAGTCTCATGAAAGAGTGTAATATTCCTATTCAAAATTTTCAAATCTTAACCCTTGCAAACTTGCTAACTGGTAGCAATCGACTGACATCTTAGAGCTGTTTAGCTGTGAACACCTAATGAATATTCAAGATTATTGCCAATACCTTGCAGCTGGTAATAAAGCCTTAATAAGGTTATGTACATTTAAGAAGTGAATGCACTTGATAAGATTTGTCTTTCATCTAAAGTATAAATTTTTTTGCTGAAACAGTAAGGAAAGGCAAAGCATGCATAAAAATTTATTAGATCAAGATACCTGAAACACAGTGATTGCCCTGAGAAGACACCAGATGAATTAAATAACACATGCCACATACAAGAAGTTGGCCGAAATACCGTTTCAGCCTCTGTCTTCAGCTGATTCTGGATAGCCTGGGAAAGCAAGGTGTATGGGGGAAAGTACTGATGCATACTGAAGGGGGCAGGACTGAATTACATATATACTTCAAGCAAGGTAAGTGTTACAACTATGGGCAGACAGAGAAATGTCTTAATCTGCATTTAGAATAAGTGCTAACTTACTTACTTTGCCTCAAGAACTTCATCCATACTCTTGTTTACTGATGTTCATATCAATCTCTTTTTTCCATAGTTCTCTGCATTTAAATATTATCTAGGTACACATGATTTTCAAAATGTTTGTGAAAATAAGTCTGTTTAACAGAGAAAACAGAAATTCTGAGCCATTTTTTCCTTATGTTATTCTTCATTTGACTCCCAAAATTTATTTAAAGTTCAGATTTTTCCCATTTTGACATAGTTCATGGTATTCTTTCCATTATACACCCACTTCAGTGAGAACTAATCCTTTGTAGTGAAATGTTATCTTTGACTTTAATTCTTAATTGTTCATGTTTTTATCACATATAATCACTCAATTTCCATGTTTCCATTCACAAGCACAGTTTTATGAGCAGTTTGCAACATGCAGATTTCTCCTTTCACTGATTACAAAAGTATTTATTCAGCTTTGCAGATTTACTTTGTTTCCTCATATATTGAATAGGAATGGATTTCTGAATTCTTTCTGTTTCATGCTCACCACTTCAAATTTTGCAGCAGTACATACAATTTAAATTTCTGTTTCAGATATAGCCATTATCAATGGGTTATTTATCATATTGACACGTTATTTCCATTGAAAATTAAGAATAAAAATTTTTGCTTTTCACATGTGCCTGCTTCTCCAAGTACAGTGTCTTCCTTTAATTTATTGCTTTCTTTTATTTTAGAACCTATTTAATATTTCTCACTAGAAAAGTAGATCATAGGAATCATAGAAAAAAAAAAAAAAGTTGACTGAGATCTCAGCAGGTCATCTTTGCCAACCCCCAGCTCAAACCAGGGCTAGCTTCAGAGTTAGATCGGTTGTGCAAAGTATTATCCAGCTGAGCTTTGAAAATCCTTCTGAGTAGAGGTTTCAGAGTCTCTCTCAGCAAACCCTTCCTGTGCTTCACATATGCCTCTGTGAAGAATTATATTCTATTGGAATACTACTGATTTTTTTTGTTGTTGTTAAAAATAGTTGCTATTCATATTGGAGGTTAGTGAATCTCCTTATCATCATTATCTTTTGTAAAACCACGAACTTCTTGCATTAAAGTTTGAGAATCAGTTATGGTCATGTCTGAGAATCAGTACAGATGTAGGAAGTCTTTTGAGTGAATGCATCACTTGCCACTGCACACTGACCTACCAAAAGCTGCAGGAGTTTGCTGGGGACAGTAACTGAAACCCATATTATTTAAACTGAGTTTTTCTTTAGAAAGTTCTTCCTGACTTTGCTTGATAGACTTCTACTCAAAATTGCACTAAGGGATTTTAGACTTGTCATAAACACCTGCAACCCATTCTGCTCTTCATCCGCTTCTGCAGCCCAGACTTTGTCCTGTAATTATCAAGGACATGCAGCTTCGAGTGTTGTGACTCTTTCTTTTGGAGGTGCTGTGTTTCATGCATGGAGTGTTTTTCCTTGTTCCTGAAGACTAAGCTTGGGTCACATCCATGGCAATGTTTTCATTGAGCAGCAGCCGGAGAGAAAGGAGGTGCTGTCTGTCTGTTTCTGATTTTGTGTGTATTACAGATAATAAAACATCTGTTTAGACTCTGATAATGGCCATTCTGCTCTGCAAACAGGAGGGAAATTTCAGCAGGAGAAGGAGAAGGATTTTTATGTAAGTGAATTTAGCATTTGTCAAACCTCTGATGTGGCATACACAAAGCCTGTGCAAGTAACAGGTTAGTTTTCCTGAATGTTAATGTGTAGATATTAATGTCAGCAGGAAGATGAAGATGTGATATGAATGAATGAATTCTGAATGATAGAGGGCTGTCATTTGTAGATAAATCAAGACTGATCAAAGAGACGGTAAGTTTTTCTTGGTCTTAAGGGAATCCGAAAGGGAAAAGCACTGCATATCACCACCCACTCTCATGCTAAAGTTTCCCAACAGAATTGTAATAGCTGAAAACATCAATGTAGAGCAGAATGAATGAGCTACTGAGGCAGAGCCCTCACTAGGAAAGGTATAAGTAAGGTTTCCCCATCTGTGTTACCAGCAAACCTGCTACTCAAAGCTGAACTCTGCCAATTTTGCCCTTAAGTCTCTATTAGAAGAGATAGATACTGAATGCAATTGTAATTATTCTTAAGAACTTTATTTTTTTAATGTTGGTTATTTTTTTTTACATGTATTGCTATTTTTTATATGCTTGTTTATGTAGATAACTCATTATCTAGATGATCCAAATATCTCATTTAGTACATAACTCAGATAAAATGCTATTTAGGTGAGCTTATGATTACTGCTGAAGCTGCTGTTTTCTTAACTATGACTAAAATGACAACTTTACTTTTTGCAACAAGAAAAAATAGTTGACTCTATTTTTATTGTTCATCTTCATGGTGAACAAATGAGTCTACCCTGGAAGAGAACATCAGTCTTGTTGGAAGGTTTTTCGCACTTGTTCTTTGCAGAAAAGAATTGTGTCTGAGCAAATGCTACCTCAGCCTACTATGTAAAGGCAACAACAATGGAGCTGTAAGTCACAGAATTTTCTTTACTGTTCTTATAAACTCTCTAATGATGATGACACAACAGGTTTCCAGCTAATGGAGCTTTAATTGCTAGCACTGTTTTGGACTAATTTCTTGATTTGTAAATTGCTATCTCTGCCCCACTCACTGCTGGATTATGCTCTGTGTGAAAATTCCCCTCAAGAAATCCAGACTAATTTGGGGATCAGAATGGAGCTTTGTGACTGCAGCACTGAAACGCACTAACTCCAGAAATGAAACTGAATCCATAAATTCTTTCAGATATCTGCAATCCTGAAAATACTATTAAGGATGAACTCAGACCAGTGAAAGTAATTTTACAGGTAATATTTTGCTCAGTTCTATAAATCCATGAGATTTACTCATACATAAAATTGCTGTAGAAAGTGCCATTCATTTGTATTGAAGAAATGGCATTTTCTTATGTGAGATCTTTTCCTTACAAGAGAAATAATGAAGTTTGATATAAATGTCGATATATGCTTATGAAATACAGTTATTGAGTGGTGGTTCATTATCGTGTTTTTTAGATATATGAAATAAATTTTAAAAATTGTATATAAAATTACATGGTATAAAGAGTCTTAAATTGTTAGTGTATGAATTTAAAGTTGGTTAACTAAACAATTAACTCACAAATGGATGCTTTCAAGAAGAATTAAAGAAGTTCATATTTTGTCCACACTAAGTGAGGTAAATAAATCTAAATACTATTTCAGTTCTTAGTGGAAGCTTAAACAAGATTTTAATGCATTTTAAAGATTAAGTGATATGATTATGCCATGCAGGAGAAGTGTTTGGTTTCCTGTACTTGGTTAAATTTACCAGGGCTGTGGGATTTAAATAAATTATTAAAAAAATCCGGCCTCAGAATGGAAGCACTCTACAATATTCTTGTGCTATTAGCATTTATACACAGTCAGATTCAGTATCAGATTTTG
>JAWWTY010000077.1:76922305-76934461 GCA_035222235.1 Margarornis squamiger
GCCTCAGAATGGAAGCACTCTACAATATTCTTGTGCTATTAGCATTTATACACAGTCAGATTCAGTATCAGATTTTGCAGTCATGTCTGTGTGATGCCATACTAGTATATCTTGAAGAAAAGAACTTGATCTTTCTGGTGGGTGAGCATGCCTGTTAATACAACAACATATGTGTTATCCTGAGCCAAGAGTCAGAGTTCTTCTCTTTGAATTCAGTCATACAATATTTATGACTCATTGCATCTTTATATGCCTTCAGAAATGATCCACCAAAAATTGCTGGGAAAGCGTCAGAATGAAACTGACTTCATTATTTCACAGAACTGTTGTGAAGAAGACAGTAAGAACTCCCTGTAGCTTGGGCCTGACAAAGGCAGCAAAAGCTTCTGGAGCCTTATGCATGCCAACTGGCTTAATAACCCTGCTCTCATCATCAGTTGTCACAGAGGTGACAGCTCCCAGTTGACATCTTGGCTGTAATGAGCTCTTGGCTAAAGTTTGATTTTTGAATTGGGAGTATATCTGTGCAGCTTGCTGCTCCCCATGGAAACCTTTCCATTTCTTCTCTATGTGCCTTTTCCCCTTCACAACCATTTGTTCAAAAGCCAGCAAAGTCTTCTGTCTAGTTCTTCTTTTTCTGTTTTATTTTTGATCCACAGTTTTTTCAGCATTTGTGCTGTCACTCAAAGCAAGTTGTGCTGCTTTGGGTCATGCCTCTACTGCAACAAGGAGAAGCACATTGTGGGGACACCTTAACTCCTGCCAAGCAGGGGACTGTGGCACAGCACATCATTGACAGCAGGCTACTTGTACTAAATACCAGAAGGTATTTAGTCATCTTGGTGCTGATGTGACTTTATTGCTTCTAGTTTGAGGTTTCACAATTTGGACTTTTCCACCGTTGCAAGCAACTAAATCTACTATTCATCTTATCTGCTGCTAAGGTTACCTGACTATTTCTGAATATGTGACTGCCCTGTCATAATTTATTTTGCCCAGAAGAGGGATTCTATACCATGCTACGCTGGCCAAAGTGCAGTTATGCAGGGATTATTTGTTCACACTTTGTTACCTACCTAAGCTCTGCCCTCAGTGAGGTCAAACATTCTAGGAAGAACATAAAATTGATGTTGCAAAATTATTAGCTTTTCAGTTGTACTCCAGAGCTTTTAAATCATGGCTAAATCAATTATCTTTTCATGAATTTAGATTACTGATTTATGAAGGTGACAAATGCTGGAGTTAAGTAATAAAATTCTGTTAAACTCTTCATAATATGTGGAAAGGAAATGATATACCTTCATACATCTAAGCCTTTGAAAGGAAACACTTTTTACTTTCTGTAGTCTCTCATTCAGACAGAAGATAAATGTTTTACTGCATTTTTCAAGACTTAGTCATTCATTACATTTGTTGGACCTACATGGCAATATTAAACACAGCAGCTCATAACTTATGAGGATTATTGAAGTTTCTTAGTTAAAAGGGGTTAATTAATTCCCTGAGGGGACTAATGAGGCTGTGCTTTTGGTATAATCATGTTAGTTTTTGGATTGGGTAAAGAAGGTGCAAACAATTGGACAAATTCAATAATAGATCCTCTTAGAAATCTGTATGACTCTGTAAAGTGCTATATTTGTTAATTATCTGGTTAATTTCATGCTGGCACCCTCTGTTCAGAAAGTAACAAAATTAGTTTACCTGGGTGAATTAAATTTCATTCATATCAGTACTGATTGCTATTCAAAAGAGCCTGTTCACACTGCTCAGTGACAATGAATACTATACTTTTGTGGAAACTTTGAATCAACCTGTTTTGTTTCCATGGACTATTAAAATATCTGGCTTTTTCTGATGGTCTAATAGAAGCCATAAGAAACTCATTAATTCACACTGGTAGGTCCAAGAAAATATGTCACTACTGCTTTTACCTTCCAATGTTTTACAAAGGTAATTGCTATTTAGTGGTATTATATCAAAGTTCTAAAATATTTAAGCCTTTATGCATCTATGACTCTCAGATAAGTTACACTTTTTTTCAGAAGAAATAAATTCTGCAGAACACCAGTCCAGGGCTAGGGATAGATCTAGTCAGTTTTTTTTTCAGACTGACTATATTTTTAGGTCCCATATGCACTTTGGTGAAGAACTTAATTTAAACCAGCCCTGGGTATTTTAAGTGTTACATGCCTTGGAAAGCACACCACTACATTTATAATTCTTTTAATTTTGAGCAAGATCATAGTTTTCATTTATTTACATTGCTCAGTATAAAATAAAACCAACACAAAAACCATCTAAAACACCTACCTTAAAACCTATGCTGTAGCACAACTAATTACCTAAAGAGCCAGCTTGTACTAAATAACACACAATAAAGATCAAAATGAAATATATTCTGACTAAAACTCATCTCCTGTCCTGGTAGTGAACAGATGTTCACAAATTAATTTTGCTGTTAATACACTCGTCAAAAACAGAAGGATATTTTAGTATTTTAAATTAAGGCAGAATTGATGCCTAGGTTATGTTTTGTTATCCCTCTTAACCTCAGTCTCTTGCTTCTGGTGGCACTTTTTGAACTTCAGGCATCAGTTTTAGCATTATTGCAGTTGTTGCTTCAACTTCCATGAAAACAGGTGGAAATATAACAGTTTAAGAAGTCCTCCAGCCTTTAGAAAATGAGGAGCATTTTAATCTGAACAACTGTAATCCTCATTAAGCAAACATAAATTTAAATTAAAAAAACCAGAATAAACATAATAGCATATCAAATTTTAAAGTTTGAGTTTTATAATACAGCTTTTTTTTGGCCATTGGTTAAAGAACAATGACATTTCCTTTCAGATAACCTTACTCTGACTCAATTCCTTGCAAAAGACATTACTTAATATTACAAGGTTTTCTAATAGTGAGTATGTATAAGCATTTTGATGCTGTTATAAACACTCATGCTCTTGTTTTAGAGGTTCTTTACTAACAGAATTAAACACATTTCACAAGCTTACCATGTTCTTCCTATTTTCTTGGAGTGTGATTACACAAGATAAGATTTTGCTTCTTTTCATTTTGTTTAGTAAAAGACCAGTGAATCTCAAGAGAGAACCACCCAAAAAATATTTGTCCACACTTACAAAAACTCCAATTAATACACTCAGGAGAAAACTGAAGAAAAACAAGGCACTTCCTTCTAAGACATTTGCTTTGTACATTTATGAGGAAGGACTCTGAAAGAGCTGACTCTTGAGTTCCCACTCTGGGTGGAGAGAGAGCTTTCCCTCTCTGACTGCAGTGCTGGGTGCACTCTGGAAGTGACATCTTAAAAGCTCTGTAAGCCCAGGCTCATCAGGTTGGATACCAGGCTGCTCTGTGAAGCTGAGGCCTTTCAAATCCCGGGGTATCCATTTTCTGTGTCTTTTTGTGATCCATGGCTGTCCCTTTCAGTATGGAATTCACATTTTTTAAACTTTGTTTGCTTTGTGTCTCCAAACAGAAGAATGTTTAATTCTCCTAATATGAAATATGATAGCATAGTCTTCAAAGTGTGCCCATATGCTTAACTTCTAATTCTGACCCATACAAACTCAGACAAGTGATACTATGTATTCAAATTTAACCTACTTGAGCTCCTTCAATCTCTTAAATTTTGTATTCTTTCAAGAAAAAAGATAAGAATCTGAACCTCTGATACCAATTATACCTATGTATTGCAATGTCCTTCTAGTTTCTCATTCTTCTGTACTACTGTCTACTGCATGATTTCCCAGACCAACCCATTCTCTTTACCATGTTTATTCTTTTATAATCTTTCAATTTGTGACAGGTGTATTTTTTATGAATAGGTATCTCCTGTTTGAATGTTTCATATTTTATTTAGATTGCGTGAATTAAATTGAGTCCTGTGTATATGTCTGAATTTCAAATACAATGCAAGTCTATTGTTTGCTTCAACATTGCTATTACTTGATACCGTTACAGCCAGTTAAATTTTCTGTTCATTTGAAATGGGGTGCAAATATTTTATTGATCAAGACAATTGTGTCTGTATGGCATATGCAGACTTATGAAAGTTGTTGTTTCTGGAAAGTGTTAAGAATATGATTAACTGTTTTTCTTAACAGTTTATGTATCAGGGCAAACATCTTTATGCCTGACAGGACAAAATTTTGTTATGAGACACAGATTACATTTGGAGATGTTAAACTGTGGTTTCATATACTATTTCAGGTTATTCCTGCATTATTTTCTCATTAGTTTCCAAATCAATAACAGGTTTCTTGTAAAAGGATAAGAAAAAAGACCTTGAGGGATCTCAGTTTTAACCTCCATATTTCTTAATAAGCCTTTTGATAGCAAGTTTTCATTCTAATGTTTACTTCTGAGAATATTGCTTTTATAATTGTATCTCATGATAAAGAAGAAAGCTTTTGAATCACTGCTTGAATTGTAATGTCAGCTAAATAAATTTTGGAAAAAAAAAGACAAGTCAAATCAAAAATGGTCAGCACTATAAACTATGCCTTTAAGGTTGTTGTTTCCAGAAAAGCTTCTTCAATCCCTTAGCAAAGAGAAAAGCTGAGTATCTGCAGCATTAAGAAGATAAATGCAACTACAATTTTTACACTTGAGAAGAAGAGTAATATTTTGGAAAATCTAATTAAGCTCTTGGCAATTCATTGTTAAAAAAGCACAGAATAATTTGGGGTTTTTGAGATATCACAATGGGTTTGGACTTTCCAGCTGACATTTTAATGTGAAAAAGAATGTTCCTTTTCCTACATGGGTGACTTTATTTAACTTATCATTGTATTGCTGTAAAATAAACAATGCTTTATTGTTTGTGTCTGTCTTAAATTACTTGCTTGTTTCACTGTAGCAATACAAACTATCTGTCCCTAGGGAAAAAAAAAAAAAAGGAGATTAGCAAATCCTAAAAAATCATGAAAGCTTGAAGAAGCACCAAGACTTATGGTATATGACAATTTAAGGATTAATAATGTCTGAGTGTGGAATACCCACAGTGGTGACAAGAGTTATTGCAAGAACCAGGCAAAATAACACTAACAGATTTGTATCCTTGTTTCCTGAGCAAAGCAATTATATTTACCTAAGTTTCTTTTGAAAACTGTTAATATAAATTTAGAGGTAACATTCTTGATGCTGAAATTTATCAACTAGCATTATGTGATTGTGTAAAAACAAAGCTTCCTAAGTACAAACTGAAATTACTGGTTTTCTTTAGTCAAATTTAAGAATGTTTAGACCTGATTTTCTATAAATCTGTGGCAAATCTTCTGTAAAATGTCGCAGATTTAATTATAAATTGCACACTTTTATTACCACTTCTGATTCTCTGAGATTTGCAGGAGTATGGAATGTCATGGCTTCCATTCTTTTCTGATAATTTTGGAAAAATAGTGTTGTTAGTTAAAGTGGAAAGATACTTTATTCTCAGTACAAAGCATTTTTGTTCACTGAAGATAATTACTAGTCATGATATCAGGATATATTGACTTGGAGTCCACAAAAAATACAGGTTTGAATTATCTCTACTGGGAATTATTTTAAAGGGATATTATTGTCATTAAAAGTTGACAGATTTAGGCATATATTTTATCATATTAAGTGAAAAAAAAATTTATAATATGGTCTGAAAACTGCACCCAAAGAGAGAATCATAGAATGTTATTCAGACCTGTTGAGGGCTATTTACTTGTGGTGACACTGGTTACTAGACCTACCTGTTCCTTTTTCTGTGTTTAACTGCACACACTAAATTATACTGCAGGAAATTTGTAATGTTTATAGAGATATACAAATTACTGTTAAAATTATATATAATTTTCTCTAGGCATTGTGGAATTATCTTCCAGATAACTTTTTTTTCTTCTGCAGAATGAAGGTGTCTTGCTCTGACCCAGGTGCAGCACCTTGCTCTTGGTAAGCCTCATGAGATTCCCATGAACCAACTTCTTGAGCTTGTTGAGACATGTTCTGTAATGACCAGGAAAAGGAGTAGAAGATATGTCATGTAATGGGAAATGATGTATCTCTTGGAAACAATTAAAATTAAAGCTACCCTGTAGGCCATTTTTTACATAAATGCTGCATATATTGAAACTTTACCACAGGCAGAGAAGAATAATTCATATGTTAGACTAAAACAAAAACCCAGTATCTTTCTGCTTAAAAAATAAAGGTCACAGATAATGCTTATGCTTCCCTTTGCTCCTCTGTTACATGTGTCATGGTTTCAGAACTCCTAGAGAACATACGAGACATTGTTCTGGCCATGTGTTTGTTCTCAGTGGTCCATTTTTGACTCAATAAAATTATATATTAAAATCGCCTAGGAAAGAACCACAAACACTGGAAATTAGAAGAAAAAAAACAACAACACACTGGCATATTTGCCCTCAAAATCTGGCTATTGAACTCTGCAACAACTGCCCCATGCACATCTCCCTGGATTTACTGTTACTGCTACGTTTCAAGCAAAGAGAATGCTAAAACTCTTGAATTCCTAAAGAATATGTTTCCAAAAGCACATAACTCAGAAAGACTAGCAATTTTTATCTTGCTGTGTTTAGAAGGAGCTGGTTCTACTGTTTATTTGTTGTACTACAGATAAGGCTCATTATCAACTTCAACTGCCTGTAGAAACAAGACATAGGAACAGACAAGAATTTTTGGTTTTCCTATGACAACCTGGCACTTAACTTTATACATCAAGTCTTTTTTGGATAGATATCCGCAGAATCCATTAGAATCTGTTGAATCTGCCTTTACAACAATTAAAGTTCTGAGACCATACCTGTGATTTTTTTTTTCCTTTCTCTTTCTAATTGTATTTTTTTTCCCTCTTAATATTTTCTTCCAGGTGCAAAGTATATTACTCCACGATCAGCTTTCTTTTAAAACTTCGGTTTAATTTCAGTCATTTATGCTTTGCTGGTAACTTATTTATTACATAGTATAAATGAAATAGCATCTCCAGAATTTCTCTTCCTCTAAATTTTAAATGTAGCAATAAAGCAGGTTTCTTATAGTGTGGCTAGACATTTGTACATCTAACTACATAAAATTCTATTACACTCCTAAGATGTGATGTACACATATTTCCCTCTTAGCTGTAATCTGCCTTTCTGTTACTATAGGCCTTGTCACAGTTGCTCATTGTACCTTTTATTGTGCACAACCAATACCAAAGCTAAGAAAATGTGTAAGTTAAAATCAGTAAGCAACAAATTATTTTGCCATAGCTGTCTTGTGTTTTTCAGCACTTTGGTGAGCAATCAGCTACTTAACAGTAAAACTCTAAGCACTTCTACATGCATATCACTGTTGTCTGATTTAAACTCAGCACTGAGGTCAGCACCTAAAAACCAATTCTCTGCTCTGCTCAGATTTTAAGAGTCTTCTTTTAGACGAGTGTACTCAGTAGATGTAATATGGTGGTGTGTAGCAATCACCATAGTAGCAAGATGTGGGTGAGCCAAAAAATGCTTTTATCTACTGCAGCTCCAAATTCTCCAGTTACACCTACATTTAGGAGGGTCTAGTAAAGACTGGATTTTTTCCTCTGATTTTTTTTCTGCGTGTATTTTCATGCATAACTGACTCTCAGCCTTGGCATTTTTAAAAAAGAAACCCTTTTTCTTATCTCTTAAGAAGAGTCATTTCAATTGCTGGAGTTTTTTGCATCTGCCTATAGGCTCGATAATTTTTCTTTTCCTCCCATACAACCTTTAAAACATGAATCAAGTTATATAATTAAAATAGATTCTGTGAATATGTACAAAAATGAAAACTAAACCCCTACTCAAAACCAAATGCCCAAATCTGAAGAACATCTAATTTACTTGTCTTTTTGTTGATATCTATTTTCATTTATATGTCTGATGCAGAAGGAAAAACACACATGATACGTAACTAAACATTTACTTTTATTGCAGATATGGTTCTCATGACTTTTAAATTCATCGTTCATCATTCCACTACACAGAAGAAAAGTTCCCTACTCTTTTACTTGTCTCACTTTGGAAGACAACTGAAAACTAAGCTCATTTGAAGTGAAAAAGACAGAATTAATATAATTTCAATTTCTATGCAGAATATATACGTCTGCCTATCTGTTTAATTTGCCACTTTTGTGCTACTCTGTTCAGTACAAAAGGTTAGTGGATACAGGGAAGAAGAGGGACAGAAGACCCACATAAAGTCACTGGTCACATAGTAACAAATGCCCTTGTGACCAGTGGACATTAATTCTAGAAGGGAGAAGGGAACTTACACAATGGCATACAGCATAGTAGCTACTTATCTTGGTGTCGCTTGGTATTGTGTACATTTGGAATGGGAATAGCATTGTGCTCTTGTCATATTGTGCTCCTACTAGAAGAAAGCAGTAAGGGTTTGTCAGGTGGTTTTGAAGTACTATTCCCTTCAGAATTGAACTCTCATTCCTGAACACTTTAGTTTCATGTGGCTACTGTGGCAAATAAAAGTATGTGGATTTTTGCTTGGTTTGGATTTTTGTTTGGTTTAGATTGTTTTTTTTGGGGGTAGGAGACATTGAATAGGATTTTTTTTAAAAAAAAAAGCAGTCAACAAGCTTTTACATGGCATCTGAAAGAACCTTGGAAAATGATATGTCAAAGCTGTCTATCTTGTTTCTACAGACAGATTGTGCCAGTAAAGCATAATCTTAAGAAGTATAAAAAGTCATAGTAACTGTAACTGTACTTTTATCTGTGATTAGCATTAAGAGTCAAACTCTGTGTTTATATATGAGAACTAATTGGTTGATCTACACTTTAATTACTATCTATTGCAATAGTTGAGTATATTACAGCATTTTAGCAAATAAACTTAATCGATTTTGCAATTTTAAACCCAGAGAAAAAGCACTGCAACAGTGTTCTCTTTACTTTCTTCTTGTGAATGCAATCAGGGTATAACTGAGTTTTCACCCTGTGCTTCATGTCCTTTTCATCAGCCCATTTCACACATTTGAAAACATTAAATATTCAAATACTAATGATACAAGAGAAATAAGTATACTGTTTGCATTCACAAGTTTCAACTAGTCCCATTGATTAAATTAATGGTGATGTTTCTAACAAGCAGTGCAAAATTGCAAACATTTCCCCTTCTTATGGTATTTTCTTTTAAATTTTCTTTTTACTGCAGTATTGTCCCAATATATAAATCCTGTACATCATCTGCAGTAGATTGCAAGACTATGATCCCAAATGGAAGTTTAATATGCAGATCTGAAAAATAAAGTCTGGTCAAGAGTGTGTCTGTATAAAAATATTCTACACAGGTGTAAAATGTAATTTATTTCCCAGACATTCCCAAAATTTTGATGTTGCAACCATCAATGTTTGAACATTTATGTTTTGTAGTTCCTTATATAAGGCGAATATGAGTAAATGACTTGTACAATGTGAGTGAATGAGCAAGTGGTAAATCACTTTTGTTTAGCAACACAATTCCAAAGCAAAAATCATTAAAGTAAAAATTCATAACAAAAATCAACATTGTTGCAATGTAACATTTTAATAGTTTAATTAAAATAAAAATTGTTACATTTGCACTATCACTGCAAAGATGGATGGGCATTTTCAGAGTAACTTAAAATTAATCACAGAAATTCTATGACACATCTTTTTGATAAAGCATGAGACTGTGCTTTCTGAAGAAAGGAGATCCTTCTCAGTGTGTTATTTTCAACAACTCTTTGAAATGACTGAGTGCTCGGTCATTCTTTTTTGGCAATTTTGCAGGTGATTTCATAAGGCTAAAATGTTGACCTTTAACTGGTGGTAACACTTCCAATTATTGATAGAGAGTCTTAAATTGTTCACTGCCATTGTTTCTCCCTAGCTCATACAGTTGAAGCTAGTAAGCAGCCTGCTTTGCCAATAGACAGGCATGAACAGAGCAAAGGCACTCTATATGTGACTACAGGTGGTGGACAACACTGCCTGCAAACCAGGCTGTGAAATGCTTTCAAGTGTAGCCAAAATGGTTTGCACTTTAAGACTAAATGTAGAAAAAAATACTGTCCTATTGTGAAAATGCCATCTTTTTTTCTGTACAGATGCAGTTCACAGAGAAACTTGAAATCCTGCCAGGAGCTGACCTTTGCATCTTTTGTTAAAAGCCAGTCATCATTAATCAAATCTGCAATGCTAAGCAGATGACCATATCACCATCCTGCATGTCTTCTTGTACCTTAACAATTTAAATATCAGGCTTCTCTGTCCATACTGACTCCTTGAAAGATTTCTTAGTTCTCTGTGCTAAAAAGTCCAAAACAGCCCAGTGTTCTCTACTGCTCTACAAGGCAAGAGCAGGAAAACATTTCCCTCCAGTCTCTGCTCTGTGAGCAAGTTCTAATCCTCAGATCACCATTTTCCATTACCCAGAAACCAGATACTTCATGTAAGTTAGTGTTTCTCCATCTGTGACAGTCACTAAAGTGCCAGAAGCTACTTCCTAAAATGATTGCTACATTCAAGCACAAAGAAAAAAACAAAACAAAACAAACATCTATTGCTATGCTCACAACTAGGGACTTCGAAAAATGGAAAGAAAATTAATGGAAATTAATTTTATTTGATTGTAACTGAAAACATTTTTTAGAAATATCGCAGAAGATGGGCCTTTCCCCCACATCGTATGTCCTTTGAAAGGTTTTGAGTTAGAATTAAAACAACCAAAAAAAAGGTCATAAAAAGAATTAAAATAGAAGGAAAGCAATGTGCCACAAGGCAATCTTTTCTTATATTCTAGCAAAAAACTGCACAATTCAAAGTTTGCATGCTTAGAGCAGGATGCGGGCAGGACAGGGACCCAAAGATGGAGGGAGAGGGTTGAGAGGTGCTGCAGTGTTGAGCATGGGTCTGTCATGATTGAGCAGTTAGGCCGCTTAAAGAATCACCATCCCAGATATTGACAAGAAAGCAGGTTTTAATATGAGTTTGTGAAAGTGTGACTTTAACAGAGTTCAGTGCCAACGTTCACTCTATTACTCACTACTTGGATGAAGCATAAGTAGGAAAACTGGATTAGAGTCAGTTTTCTGGTTCAGGAACTACTTATACAGAGACCATAGGTACAAAGGATACAAATACAAAAAGATGAGACTGAAAAAGGGTTTAGCCTTTAGTCATTGACCAATTTACCATTTATAATGTAATTCAATAAGATTTGCTATAACAGTAACAATTTTAGATTCACAGTTACAAAATTCATGCAGAATCACAGAATTACAGAATATGCCAAGCTGGAAGGGACCCACAGCAATCATCAAGTCCAGCTTCTTGGCCTTCGCAGGATCATTCCCAAGAGTCAAACCATTACCAATTCACATGCACACACACAGAGATGTGTGATAAACATGTAGATATGGTGATTAGGTTGCTCGGGTTGACATGAAGGAGACCATCCATGTCTCTTCAAGTAATAAAACAGCAGTCCCAGGAATGGGGAATTAAACTTTGCCTGTGAGGGAGTGGGAGGTCTGCCATCATTCTGCATGTGCTTGAGATTAGAACATTTTAAGAATAATTATGGAAGCATGCTTAGCAATTTTTAGGTATTTATTAACACTTTCCAAGATCCTAGGGTGATGGTTTCTCTGTTGCTAAGTTAACGTTGGTCCTGATCTACTGTCTGTGGGTTAATTATGTATCATTAAGAAATCAATAAAACACTTCTAATTTGAATTAAACTACATGAACTGAACAGCTTTTCCATAATCAGATTTTTTTATGTGTCTTCAGCATTGGTCCAAAAGTCAGGGAACAACTTAGTTTGCACATTACCAAGGATGGATATTCCTAGAAAATCACATGGCTTTTATGTTAGATATTTTGATGCCAAACCATGGAATTTGTTGTTGTTAGGCAGCTTTCCCTAAACCATAGGAAAAAACACACCAACAAGTATATTAAAAGAACATTAATCAAAATTGGAATGTCAAACACTCAAAAATTACCATATGATAAAACAGCATGAAATTATACATTCTAAATATTAAAATATTAATTATAAACCCTTAAATAAGTAACACAACAGCAAATATTTTCATCATTTTCTAATATAAGAGCCAAGATTTTACCACTTAACAGCATTCTTTTAATG
>JAWWTY010000077.1:76934561-76962218 GCA_035222235.1 Margarornis squamiger
TAATGGGAGGAATTCCATTTCCTTCTTGATATTAACTAGCATTGTTAAAATGTCTATCATAACATGGATTAAAAATTAGCTCTAATTAATAGTTACACTCAACCAGAAGAGCAATTGATGAAAGTCTGTTCAGCTTGATGGCTAAAATATGTACTTGAATGTAATCAGTCTTTGCAGCTAGCTAAATTAAGGCAAAGTCAGTTTCCCAAAATCATAGCTGAGAGAAAATATAAAAGAGAAGCACTATGCTTCAACTTTTTTTTTCAATAGTATTTCCATTATAGTTCCAAAATATCTCCTAAAGAATCTAGAGAGATTTGGTAGAACAGTGGAACATTCTGAGCAGACTTCACTTATCTCAGTTTCTAGATAAAGTATTTCAAGGACCAAGGAATTTTTCATTCTTTTTTCTGATCTTTCTTTTGTAGATTCCTCAAACCGTTTCTGTTCATTCTTGTTTTCTGAAGTTTTTGTTTAATTGTAATGTGTTTTTCCTATGTCCATGTTGGACAACAAGAGAGGGCAGAGGAAAAAGCATTTCCTCTTATTGGCATACCTGATCCACTCACCTCTGTATTCACTTTGCTCATGGAGCCTCTGACAAAATGTTCTTCTTCAGGAAGCAGTCTCCGAACCTTGCATTCAAATGAAATTTCATTTAATGCAGAAACAAATATATTTTGGCCAATGCTGTCTACAGAAGATAACTACTTTTTAAGTAATAATTTCTGTGATTTATATAGGAATAAATACCTCACAGCTTCTTACATTTGTCTCATGAAAGTGTGACTTTCTTGGCTCTCTTTAGTCCATGGCCTTCTTGCAATATGCTAATGAACATGCTCAACATGATCGCATGATCAACAGGAAGGCTGATGAAGATATTCCCAAGAAATTATTCTTATCAAATCCAAGAATCAATTGCTTAATAATGAAAGTCTATAGAATATGGAAATGTAGCATAGTTTACATACTAAAATAAATCACGGGGTTAAGAGCCTGCATAGTTTGTTCTAATTTCTTGAGAGTAATAAAATGGAAAAGTGTAGTAATAAACTAAACATATGATGATTGAGCAACTTTGGACTGAACAAGTTCTCTTTCTAATAACTTACATTATTCACATTTTGCTTTATAGCATAATTATTTAAATTTTTATGACACCACATAATCATGCAGAAGAAATTGAATCACTGGATACATTCATATGAAATCTACGCTCAACTACAAATATAATTACTTAACTGACTGTTGTAATTATATGGTCATTATCGCAAGAAGAAAATATTATAAAACTTTAATAACTTTGATACTATTTGTTTTCATTCAAAAACATTTAAGTAAACAGATTATGTGAGATAGTCACACAGAAGTCCCTTATCTCACAGAAATGTTCTCACAATTTGACAGCAAGTACAGAAAATGAATGGAATTTTGTCATAATTCTGATTAAAAACTTTCATTTTGCTTGCTGCCAGATACTTCAGGTAACAGTACAAAAATAAAAAAAAAATGTTTCTGGTGTTAATATTTATTTGTCTCTACTTCATCTCTTTGTCCTCTTCCATCTCATATCACTCTATGGTGATAATTCTGGTTTATTTTCAGGAAAAGAGTTCAAGAGCCTAATAGCTATTTTAATTCTGAAATAGCTAAATTTAAAGTTTAATTTAAGGTTCCTTTTCCAGGAAGCAACAAATTATATCTATGAAACTTCAGTTCTTCCTTTTACTTTGGAAGTATAGATTTATTTTCATTAAGTACCCAAAACTTATATTCAGTGTTAATCTAGAGAGGGATTTTTGAAAGCTGTCTCTGCTTCTCTTGTCTCTATCCCTATTTTGAAAATATGAAATTCACAAAATGATCATTGACATTGAGCTGTCAAAAGCATGTTCTAGGAGTTAGATATATGCATGAAATTGATCATCAATTCCTTGTGACAAATCATAGAAAACAGCTGATTAACACGTAAACATATTACAAGTATGTCACTATAAACTCACACAGCAAGCCCATGTTCCCATAAAGATTCCTTTGGAAGATACTTTCCCTGTAAGTTCCTGTTAGTTGCACTGAAGAGTTCTTTTTTCAGCTACATAAAAAACTTCACCTCTATTCTGTACTGTGCAAGTGGAAACATGGCTTAGAGGAGGTATTTCTAAAACACATTATTTTTACTCAAGAGCTTTGAGTCTTGAAAATAACTTGAATCCTGAGAGACATCTTCACTTGTCTATATTAGCTCTTTCGTGACTCTATGGAGGCAGAAAACCAGTTCATAAAAGGATGAAGCGATGCGACAACGGCTCTAAAGCAAGCTTCATGGGTCATAGAACTCAGATTCCTGCAAGTCTCACTCAGGGCAAGCACAGAGTAATAGTTTCAGCATATATTCACAGCAAGTTCGAAATAATGCCTCCAAAGATTTCCCAAAATGAAGAGTTATTTACCTTTCCGTAATTTTGAATATTTACATTGCGAAGGGCATCTTTGAAGACAATTTTCTTTCCACTGTTTTTAGCATCTTACATCACTTG
Organism: Margarornis squamiger; assembly: GCA_035222235.1. Taxonomy (NCBI): domain Eukaryota; kingdom Metazoa; phylum Chordata; class Aves; order Passeriformes; family Furnariidae; genus Margarornis; species Margarornis squamiger. Next base: position 76,937,102 of record JAWWTY010000077.1, read on the forward strand.
GTTTGTTTCATCTACACTATATTGTTTTTATATGAATTTTTCATTGTTATCAGACAAGAAGAAATTAAAAATTATTTTTGTAAGTCTAAGAAAAATAGTATTTCACAATGCTAATTGGACATTTAAATAGCTTTAGTGCGTAAATATAAGAAAACTTGCTATCTCCCATGAATTCAGGAACTCATTGAATACTTTACTGTTTTTATTGGTATTTACATAATCCTTTGGTATAATTATCCGCATTCCTTTTGTGAGGTTCTGTCAATGAAATGTAACATCTTTTATGCTTGAAGTCAACCAACAAGTAGACAAAGCATTATTTTCCTCTTTTTAAACTCTGAAGGTAAGATAACAGGCTATTAGACAAAATTTTAACCAATTGCCACATTTCATAATTAAAAAATGAAGGTGCAGAGGAGGGAAATGAGACTGTCTTCCCAGTTATGTTCTGGATTACTTCCTATTTTGCAATATCAATTTTCAATCACAAATAGAGAATATTATCTAAATGTTTCTTGCTACTAAAATAACTGTCAAAAATGTAGCAATTCTTTTAGAAATGTTAGCAACAATTGAAAAACTAAACATTGGTTTGCATACCAAATGAAATAAGTTATATATCAAGCAAGTGGGTACAATGGAAAGCACTTTTTGCCATCCCAACCTAAGTATGGATATGTAAATCCATAGTAAGTGTTTAAAATATCATGTAGCAAATACAGGAATAAAGGCGTAAAAAGGGAGTAAGGTTGTTCAGAATAGGTCAGAAGATCTAGGGAATTAAAGACTGTTAGGCCTGTCACAGTGTGAAAGATGCCATTAAAAAGTACTGAGCAATGTAGTGATTTTTATTCCTATTCTCAGCTACAATAGTGGGTTACAGCTAGGACAAAACATTTCACATGGAAATTAAATCAGATCCATTAAAAGAAAGAAATTGACCTTGTACATTTGTGACAGTCGGAAGATACTTATGACAGATGTTTGACACTTATTGAAAAAATTAATATTCCGATCTTATAGAAGTCAAACTACACAGTGCCATGAGCACAATAATCCCTAAATTTAAAATGCAAATTGTTTCATTGGACAATTCCTAAAAAAAATCAACAACAAAAACTAGTGGTCTATTGTTATCAGGCATTGAAAACAGCTAAGAGTTGTTATCTGATACTCATTCAGGGAGTTATGAGTAATGAGTTTTCTCTGTTGTTTTTTAATATAGAGGTGTAAAGAAAAATATTAGGATATGAGTTAAGAATGGCAAGGGGGAACAATTTTCTGTCAAACAGAATTTGTGAAGATACAACTTCCAACTTCCCATTTTACAACAAAGCAAGTTTCTTTAAAATAAAGAGCAGCTTACCTGTCATTACCATAAAGACCATTGCTCTTGGCCAAAAACATATAATGAAGTATAATTGTCTAATTCAGGATTTAATTTTAAATGCAAGTGACCTGTAGAGAGGATTAAAAGTGTCAACTATGTCTCCTAATTATCTGTTAGTATGAATTGCACGTCACATTTCAGTATTACTATAATGATATATGTTAAATGCTAAAAAATGGTTAATAAATTAATCTACTTCCTTCTTAATCTTTAAGGAGAAATATCACCTTTTTACAAGCAGCATGGAACAGGAGGACAACATATGGGTTTTACAACTTTGCTTTTGAGGAGATGTTTCCTTCAACTAGGACTTACATTTTTGAAGTAGTAAGGTCTATCTGAATTCTTCTTTGGAGGGAATCTCTGCTCTTCTGCTCTGGAGGGAATCTCTGCTCTTCTGCTCTGACACCACAGCACCCCCCAATGCATACAGCTTATTTCACTAAGGCAAAACACCCAATGATTTCCTGGAGTGGGGAAGTTGAGATGCAGGCAAAAGACTGGCTGCTGAAACCTGAGCCCTGCTGGAAGTGTGACATGAGTGTCACCTCCATTTCCTCCTCTGCCTGAAACAGCCTTGCAGTAGACTCTGATCTCTTGTTAACTGCCCGTCCATAGTGTAGAAAATGAAAGTGAATCATTCCTGCAAACAGTCCTTATTATATATTAAACATGTTCTCATCCGTCATCAAGATGAGGAAAGCCAAACAGAAGCCTCAGATTCTCTTACACGTGGATTGATTGCTCAGGCTACATTTGAGCATCTATTTGCTGGTGGAATGGCATTGAGCAATGACATTTGAAATTGAAAATGTTACGTGGCTCTGGCACGTAAGGCCAAGTAGCTGGTCTGGTGCAGATGAACACAAACATCTCTCTCAGCCTTACGTGCCCCACACTTTTGAATGTGGTAACATGAGAGTAATGGACTTCTGCAGTCGTGGGTCAAAAACAGTCTCCTCAAAATACCCAGACAATCCAAATCCTTATCCAGATCTCATGAATCCTTTTCCACCCTTCCCCATATCTGAGTTTCTTCTTCAACACCCCACAGGTCTCAGCAGTCCCGTGGGGAAGGCCCTCCCAGGAGCAGAGTGATCTACACTAGCACTGGCACAGGTTTTGCAGCTTCTTTTGGTTATGATTGCTTGAAAAAGGGAAGAAATATGAACAGTACTGTGTGCCAGTGGTGATCCTTTGGCAGCCAGAATAGCTTCACAAAGCCATGGATTTGATGGTGAGGAGGAGTTTCCCAAGTCAACTGCCTCCTCCCACTTTCCACTTCATGTGATGGGCTAAGAGCATACCCACTAGCAAAATATTCTTTCTAGTCATGGAGCTTTCACTCTAACTTATTTCTAGCTTTCACTCTAACTTATGGTTTGATTCTTATGCATTCAAAATCCATTTCACCTTGGACAAACACCATATAACAACTTTTTTGTTTACTGAGATACTGAATCATTCATGTCAATGACTTAGGAAATGCACCTGATCATTCCTTCTGTGAGCTATCAAAAATCAAACAACAGGGCTGTTGTTGTATTAAGGTATCTGTGTAGCTGAAAATGTATCTTTATTGTTATTGGAAAAAAAATATTTAAGTGTTTTAAAGAAAATAGACTCACAAGCATTTTGATGATTTTTCTTTTATGGATGTATCACTGCCCCAAATAACAGAATAATATCGTGCTTGAACACAGTATTTCCACATTTTTCACAGAAGACCATTAGAATAGAATAGAGTCAATATTATGGATTTTATTTAATAGTAAATGTGAGGCAGAAAGAGATAATGAAAGAAATAGGAAAAAGGGTGGGGGGTGGGCAGAAAGAGAATGACAGAAAGATTAAATAGACAATGTATCACCACCCTGAGAAATCCAGCAGTCTCCTGTGGGTTCTCTTCTTCTTGTTTTCTTGGTGGTGAGGGTCCTGAAAAAATCACAGAGTCCAATGAATTAATACACATTCAGGAGACGCCCAGGCACCTCCCCTGCTGAGGGAGCTTTGCAATCTACTGCAACAGGCTCTGGACTTGTTGCCTCACTTCGATCGCATGCAGTCCTCTGATGGTGGAAGGCGTCAGGAATGAGCTGGCATTGGAGGGGGGGAGGAGTGGGGCGGGGAGAGAGGGTGTTTTGGCAATCTTGGATGGTTTATGACCCCATCTTAGCTGCCTCTCATGTGACTGTCCCATGTGTACATGATTTTCCTGAAATGGGGGGGTTTACTCCTTCTGTTTGGTGTGGAGAGATTTCACCATGACACACGCAAAACCCTTCTTCCCAGCCAGCTGCTGAGCTCCGCCAGGGCTGATCCTTAATACAGGTGCATTCTTCTTCCCTGATTCTTGTTTACTTCTCATCACACTTGAGATAATTAGACAATAGTCATCTCAAGTTTTCATCACAGTCCAAACTCCACTCAGGAAACAGGGTGGGAAGGGGGGAGGAAAAGGGTGTGCTTCCCAAGGTGGTCCAAGACAGGTAGTTGCTTCCTTGGAGCTTGACAAAAGGTCTTTGTATGGGGTTTGCTAGAGGTAACAGCCATGAGAATCACTTTCCAGAAAAGAGAGGGGCTGGAGCTATGGCATGGGTCCCTGCAGGGAAAGGGTGAGCATGCTGTCCCTCTCTATCCTCCTCCACTATACCTTGTATATACTCATAGATTAGCCAGGAATCACATGCAGACAGAGACGGTTTAAATAATTTCAGGAACAGCTTTAGCCCCGTAAAAAACTGTTCCCCACTGGCTTGAGATATGCTGTACATTGCCTTAGGTGGCTTTGCCTTCTGTATTGTTAAGGGCCTTCTATCTTCACATCCATGGGCTGCTTTCCAGGTCCAGCTCAATAATCCTTCACCTGAGCTTCCAAGAGAGTTTTCCCCTGCTGTTCTCATGCAACTGCCCTTGTGTTGTTACTTCCATGTTCTTGTACCTGCAGACCCCAATAGTGCTGCTACAATGGATCTCCTAGCCTGCGACTATGGCATGCAGAACCTGCCCTTGATTTAAGCATGCTCCTGTCAGCAGTAATAGCACCTCCCTTCTCTCCCTCCCTCCTCTCCCCTTACCCTTTCCCTCTCTCACCCAATTCTTGTTTTTAATATTCCTTCAACATAGCTTCCCTGTTAATAAATCCTCATGTATGTGAGCTTGTATCAAGACACTTTGCTTAACCATGAGTCATCATCATGTGACTAAACAGCGTTAAACTGGAAATGGCTAACTTGCAGTATTTTAATTAAATCAAGAAATTTGGATACAGACATGGTGAATTACTTCTGGTTTTTTGTGGTATTCCAAATGATGGCAAACAACAATTTATCACATTAACACTTGAATTAAAGTCAGAATGTTTACTATCTTTTTGAATGGACAGGTTATGCTACATGATACAGATGGACATCAAATAGCATTATTGGGCATTTCAAGAATAACTGTGAGATATTGTATGCATATTATACTTCAAATAATAATTTATATATATATATATATACACACTTTTGCCTGCCCGTATTAATATTTTAATTACACATAGAGAAAGTTATGACAGTATTGAGAAGCTCAGATAATTACATGCTTTGCTATTTCAGGAAGAAAAATAAATTTATGATACTACTTTAAGTACAGAATAAGACAAGCTTTCAGTTGATGGTATAATTAGGTAATAAATCTTATAATGTTAGTTTGCTCAATTAATGGGCAGAGAAGGTAATTAAACTTATTTGACTGTGTCTTTTTAAGACAGTTTTGAGCTTGAGATATGTTGATATACATTTTGTTATACTTGGAATGAGGATTTAATGCCACTTTCTTGTCACTAGCTGTTAAGTGTGTAAATGTTATGTGTAACTTGATAGAATGAGTTTGAAGAGTATTGCATGAGCTATATCATTTACTTAAAATATGGGAATTAGACACTAGTGGAGAACAAAATTTGGATGACAGTCTATGTATCCACTTTTCTGAAAAGCAATCTGGCATCCCACCATATTCCTGTCAAAGTAATAATGAATGTGAGTTTGATATGTACATATGTCATATGGTATATGGCATAAAGAATAAAGATTTAGCAGGCCAATTTTTACCTAGAAATCAACAAAATTTCAACGACCAGTCCCTTTAAATTTCATGAAAGACTATTCTCACCATGCTCAGTTATTAATGACCATGTTTAAGCAACAGAATTTCTCCTTCCTCAGGTATTCATTAGGAGCTAATAAGTAGGCTTCTACTATTAAATATTTCCTGTGAAGGTAAGTGAAAAATGGTATCTTTAAATCTTTCAGTTTGCAAATCATGCGCTGCTCCCTGCCTTGTGTTGCATGCCCAGCCGTCAAGTCTCTGGAACCAAAACTGACACTTCAGTGTAGCAGTTTTATTCCAGATCCATATAGCCTGAAAACAGGCCCTCTGGAATGAGGCAGCTGAAGGACAGTACTGTCCAAAAAGCAATTGAGGACAATATTGGGGGCAATGATGAACTCAGAGCCACTCATGATTTCCAAGGATCACTGTAAAACTACTATTTTTCCATGTATTAACTTGTTCACCCAGAACATTTGTAACTACGAGATTACTATCTGCATCAGTTTCCTTCTGACTACTATCATTTTTCAAGCTTTCTGTACACATGTGGCTACTCAGGAGCTGTTCCAGCCTATGCCTACAGAACAATCGAGAGGTACGAAGCTAGTGGGGATTTCCCTGGTCTGGTTTTAAATTAAACAGCTGACATCAGACATTATTAACTTACAGAGATGAATGGTTGTTACTGAAGTGTGGAAATGTCCCATGAAGAAGACTTCAGAGGTTTTAAAGTTGAACTTGTAATTAGCATTCTGCACTTGGGGTGGGAATGTGTCTATGCATGTGGCATTGTGTCTATTTTCCAGTTTAGATATTAGCACACATCTTCACAATGATAAAGTATCAATATTTATACTGCAAAATGACTGAGTTTCAAACACCCAAAATACTGACCTTTCATATTATACTTGTTCTCCAATAAAATCATCAGTGAGCAGCTTAGTAGTGTGTTTCCATGTAAAGCCATTAAAAAAAAGAACTCAGTGACTGCAGGTCTGTAGCACCAAAAAGGTTATGTGTTGCCCACATATTTCACTTGCATGTTTTCAAATATACTCTTTTATAGTCCCTGTTTTAACAGTCAATGTGAAGCTACCCTGGATAGCCTCAAAGGGCATCTGTGTCTGTCTTACAATGCTGTGTTCGTCTAAAAATGAAAATGATTCTGAAGTTTCATATAATTTTAATAATACTATTAATATTGCATGAATAATAATTTGTGTCCTATATAATTAATAATTATAGTAATTATTACAATTTGATAATAATTTATAATAATTTTTAAATTCCTTTGAAAGCAGCACATCAAAGTTATTTCTAGAAAGCAGAAAGCAATGCTCCATCTGTAGAACAATAGAAGGTACATTTTTAAATAACATCTACATCACACCAGGATTGTTTCTACAATGTAGGCTGAATAATAAAGAATGATAATACTTAGAAGACTAATTTATAATTTGATACCTATTATAGATGACTCTATTAAAATAAGTCATCTTCTCCAATATTTTTTCATCAGTAGTTGCTTTAAGTCTCTTTGTCATTTACTTAATCAATTCTCATTTGTATTCCCCAGTACCATCACTTTATTCACAACATTATAAATCCTAGAAATAAGTTTATTTCTTTTCTTTTTAAAGGATGCTAACAATCAGGCTTTTTTTTTCTCCAAAAATCATTTTCTAGCAGAATTCCATGTTTTATTCCATGCATCATTTATAATTCACTTCATTTTAGCCCCAAAGGCAGTATGTAGTTTGTAAAACAAAAAAAAAACAAACAAAACACACCAACAATCAGAAAGCAAAGTCCTTTTATATTTGTGGTCATGGTTTTGTTGAAAATGTCACTGGTTACATAATAAAGATTATTACTTTCTGTCTTAAAAGCATCTCTAGGATTTTGGACAGGGGTTTCACAATGGAATTGCTATTCTGTGAAGAGCTCACTGACATATATCAGAAAAGGAAAGAAATGAACAAGCTGACATCCCAATTTAACACTGCGTTTTGGTACACTGAAGATACACAAAGCTCACAAGAATACAAATACAATAGCTTTGGAAAGGTCAATTAAGAACCAAAGCAGTGTTTTGGAATCAAGAAAGGAGGTTTTCAATAATGTCAGAAAGACTTATTTAAAGATAAAACACTCTTGCATCATCCCAGTGACTGACTTTGTTTCTTAAAGTGAGCAATACCTGAAGGCAAAAGTTCAAAAGTCAGCAAATCCACTGAAGTATGTTAGCCTAGTGGCATGTCAAAAGACTTCTTAACGAATATCTTTTTATATTTCAGTACATCTCTGTGTACATGTCTGATGAGCTGATGCTGTGTTCTAGATACCAGGTATTCCATGACTCCTCAGTAGAACTCCTCCTACTGTTGCCAGTTTACATGAACTAATGGTTAAACACAATTTTGCCAAATACACCTCATTCTTTCATCGGGGTTTGTTTGTTGGTTTTTTTTTCATTATAAATGAATGCAACATTTCTTTCAAATTCAAGCTGTTTACAAGTACAAGATGGAGAGAACTGGTTGTCATTTTGGCTGTTGTCTGTTTCAGAGTTCCCTTTACATAGTTACAAGTAGACATAAACAACATTTAGTCATTCCAATAATTTTAGCATAGTCCAAAATATCAGAAAGTGTTAAAAATTCCTTATTTCTAAATGATGGGTACTGACATACACTGTTATTTTCAGATATTTTCAGTTTCCTCCTATTGAATACCTTACTGCTAAATAGCTAAGTACTTTAGTACATAAAAAAAAAAGTTTCAGGATTTCATAAACTGAGGGTTGAGTGAATTAATGATCTGAAGGCATTGAATAAAACTGCATTCCATTACTTTAGATATGATTAGTTTTTAATTGTTTGTGATATTGATGAAATATAGATGAGATATTTTTACTAGGAATTCAGCTTTATAGCTGGAATAAACCAACTGTGCTCTTGTTTACATTTGGTGATAACATACTGTTTAACAATTCCTATGCATCATATCTTCAGTTAGGAGGCAAAATAGCTGGACAGAAATGGCATTTAACTGGGATACATTATGCTGTTGCATCTGTTTAGTCTATACTGGGGTACTAAAGCACATTTCTCTGGACAGATAGCAGTGGAATTTAAATTGGTGGAAACAGCTGCTAAAGTTTCAGGTGTTTTGATGCTATCCTTATTGTAAAGTCAAAATCATCACTTCATGAATTAATTAGACATTAAAATAATAACAAGAGGAAGCTGAATAAATACCCTTCTTCTCTGACACCTTACAAATAAAGATGGAAGTCTTTGAAAAGTAGATGCCAGCAAAGTTGCTAACTTGATGCTGGATTACATAATAATACTCATATGAAACTCCAGATAGCCAAACACATTTTCAGAAGTAATCAGAAATGGCAATTAATGAGCCTTGACGAATGTGTTTTGGGAAGAGGGAGCATGCTAAAAATACTAACTGCCAATGTTAATTGGGTTTGCATTCCTTATATATCAGTGAAAACAAAGGTATAAAGCACAAAACATTACCAAAATCTTAGTAGAGGAACAGAGTAGTAAGCAATAAATGTCACAAATTTAGAGAAAAAACTATCCATTGCAATCCCAGTTAAAGAGTTTATGGTAGAGATATTATTGCACAGTACATTGCAGCCACAGCTTTATGAAGTGGAAAAGTCTGCAGATAATTATAGTAGCGTGCAACTTGCTCTATAGTTTTACCTTTTTTCCAGTGATGCTCATTTGCTGACATGCTAATGGCCTACTACAATTTCTATTGTAAACAATAGGTCTGACACAGTCACCTCTTTTGCACCTTGATCCAGATTACTTTCTTCTGATGCTTTTTTATATGTCTTGCTTAAAAATAAACCTGATTTCTCTGCTATGAATGGAGCTAATTTCCATTCAAACACTTTTATTTTCCCTTCTCTGATTTGTTTCAAATCCCTCGTGCTGATTGAGCTTTTCACTTTGTTTTCTTTTTTTAAAACACTTCTCTGTTTTAGGGTTGCTTTCATATTGACCTTTGGAACAAAGCACTCTCTATCCTCCATTTGCCTTCATCCAAATCCCTCATTAGTTAAAAATGCCTACCTAAAACAAATGGAATAATAAAGTGCAAACTCACTGATCACTACAGTTCCCTTCCACTATGTAGAAGTGACTACTCTTTCTTAGTCCATTTGTTATTTCTTATACTGTTTGGTTTTCAATTATAAAAAACACCATCCTCAGCAAAGCAAAGAAGTCTCCAGGACTGTAGAAAAGCAGAAAATAATAAAAAAAAAAAAAGGTAGCATAAATTAAATGGCAAAATTCCCTCAAAGTAACAGTGATTGTTCGTTATAGTTAGCAAAGGTACTCTCCAACTTAATTCTCTCATAGAGACTTTCCAAACCACACTGTTCTCACTCACTTCCCCTCACCCCTTTTCCGCACTCCCACTCTGCAGGTTACTGGAGAGGAGAATTGGAGGCAAAAATCACAGGCTGAGATAAGAGCAATTTATTGGAAACAGCAGTGAGATAAGAAAACAAACAGTAACTGCAACAATATTAATAACAAAAGCATACAAAAAGAGAGAATTATTCACATGCAAAAATGCTCACAGAAGAGCCCAAGACAATGAACAATGGCCAATGGGTTCCCCAATCTGCCTTGTTTTTGTTCAGCTGGAAAGGGACTCCCTGTGCTGCAGTTCCTAGAAGTTTGCAGCAATGTCAAACCCACAAAAAGCATACAATAATTTCATGCTGAATTAATGGTTTGTAAGTGGTTTTCTGAATGCATTTATTTAAGGGGCCATTTTGTTGAAAACAATATTGCCATGTCTCTCAATCTCTGTGTGTATGCTTCTCATGCAACAAGACCCTGATAATGGCATTTGTGTTCGCCCTGCTTGAATAAATAAAATTATAAAAAACAACACAAATTTTATTGATTTTAAGTATTAATCATGTTTGAAATTAATTAAGGATGCAACTGTATGCTATGTGAGTCTCATTCAAGTTATTTGAGGAACTGTTGAAAATCCTTAGCATGTCATTCAAATAAAGATGTTGATGTAGATAATCTCTCAAAATCAGGATTCTCTTTCAAACTACTTCCCTTCTGAATATACACCAGCAGACCAAAATGAACTCATCTGCTCAGAAACAATCAACTTTTAGTCCATGAGGGACTGAGACATTGATACAGAGAAACTATGCATAAAGGTAAACAGCATTTAGTGTTTTGCTGAATTAGTGCATACAGAGGAATATTCCAATCAGAAACGTTTATGCTTCCATTTCTTTCCCCAGCCAATTTGTGGAAGCTTAATCTTAGGTAAAGTCAATATTAGGTCAATACACAGGAGTCAATGAGTTGTTTTAATGCTGTATTTGCAATCGCTTCTTGGAGGCATTACCTTATTCTGAATTGTAGATTTCAAACCTTGGTCTTTGTTTATTCAGCCACTGTGAACAACTCTGCATTTATTACAATCAAACATCCCTTTTTGGTCTATTTCTCTCTGTTCTAATATTGCCAGACTATTTTGTACGTTGCTGCTGTTTGCTCCTCTGGTAGCTCTTCTACCATGACAAGTATACCTAGAAAACCCATAAATCATAGTAAACTTCATCTGATATAAAGCATATATAACAGTCAGACAACACATATGGGGCTTTTTTTTTCAGTCTTCACAGTTTTTCTGGTCAAAAAACCCAGCAGGACATTGCAACCAGCAGGAAGTACAATTGCTTGAAGACTAACAGATGATGCCTCATCGCAGTACAGGAAGCTGTGTGGTAGATCATCTGTAAATATGCCACAAAACCCAGGCATAACAATACTGAACTAAAACTTTTTAGTCTGCCAAAGGCTGCTGCATAGACATACATACACAAAGACACCAGAGGGATTCAGTTATGGCGTTCACAGAAACTTGCTTCCATCAAATGCAAAGCAGCATGTTAGAGGTGAAAGTCAATTGCTTCTTTGTCTTATTAAACAAGGGTGTTACAGAGGAGTTTATATACAACCTGTTTTCTTCCTACATGGATCTGCTTAATTTTGTAAATTATCATGCTACCATGAGGTCTTCTTTTATGCCAGTAGTATCTCCTAGACTTCAGGTGCCAGTGACTGCTATAACTGAGCCTGAGTGAAGCTGAGCCTTTAATGCTTAGTAAGAAGTAAAAAGTAGCAGCATGAATCTCTGACTTTAGATATCATCTTTCAAGTAAGAGTTAGAGTAGCCAAATTCATAAGACAGTAGTTTCTTCTAAGAAGTTTCTGAAAAATGGATCAATCACTGATATCTTCAGAATGAACTAAAATCTTCCTACATCACAGCGTGTCACTGGAGGTCCAGAAAGAACCAAAGGACCACCACAGAAAAGTGTTATTTTGAGTCCTAGTTCTAATAATCTTTGCCCTGTTTTGTACCATGTTCAATACTAACATTAGAACATACTGAAAATTATGTGTCATCTCTAAAAACATATTTTTAATAACTTTTCTATTTAGATACCAGATCTAAATGAATTGCAAAGACTTATTTTATCTTGAATTTCAGAATATTTGTTTTATAAACAAAAGTAGTTTCTCAGGAAGGAATGAAGCAGTAATTTTTCAACATGAAGGGGAGGAGATGGGAAAGGATAAGTGGAGAGGAAAGGATAGAAATGTACAGATAAAAATTCCTGGGTTTAGCCAAACGTGGTTTATACTGATGTGAAAGAAGAATTTGCAGTCAGTAGCTGTTCCCTTTCCAAAGTCCACTTAGTTTTATGCACCAAGCAGTTGAACAGTGAGTAAAAATGCCAAATTATATATGCCATTCACATATTTACATAGTTATATATACATACATAACTATAATTATTTATATAGACACTCCAGTACAAGAAATAGTAAGGTACTATTAAATTTCAGATAAAAAGGTTTCCAATAAAATTAGAAATGCAATTATATGGACAACATGACTCTGATTTTCAGAAGGTCCATTGCTATCTACGCCAAAAAGCATAATTTTTTTTGAAGGTACTGGTTCTACATGCTCAGAAGTTTCCATTCCTACAAACATTCAAAGAAGTGGGAAAACCAAATTTCATTCATAGATGGAAATGGACAAATCTCTCTGCTGAAATGTAGCAGACCATTGTCCAGTGAGGACAATGTCTCCTCATTTTTGGTATTTCTCACTCAAAATGAATTTGAATTTTATAGCCAGGAGCTCATATTCTATTCAGGACATATTTGGACTCCCAATATCTGTCTGAAAATCAGTCTTGTCAGAAGCAAAAGAAATGGACAAAGAATATAGTAGTGACAGCAGTGGAAAATTCATGAGTTGCTACTCCTCCAGGAATCATGTTTTATTCAAATTGTTTGAACTTTTCAATATTTATTCACTATACTGCAAAAGTGCTAAACAGTTCTCTGCCCTATTTTTGCATAACACACTTCTTCTGATGTTCCAGTCTGTTCTAGAGTGTGTATTTGGTTTCTTAAAGCCAGTTTTGTAATGCAATTAGCCACAATGCCAAACGTGCTTCATAAAAAATTGGGGGAGTAAATCCCAACAGCTCCAGGTTAAAAGAAAGAGGAAACTAGGGCTAGAACAACTCAAAATTATATCCTTGAGAAGAAAAAGCTAAAATAACAACAGGAAGGTGCTTTCATCCAACAATTAAAAAACATAACAAAAATATGATGAAAAAGAGAAAAAGATCTGCACGTCACTTGCAGCTTTGTTGCACATTGCAATGTTATTTAAATCTCAGAAGTGTGTTTAAGATAGTATTTTCACTAACGATGAACTTCAACCTTTCAAGGATCAATAGATCTGTTTAGTAAACAATCCACTCTATCCCACTGCTTTTAGTGGGGTTTCTATCAAGCTGAAAGCAAGGTGCTACATAATGTGAACATCAGAGCCTGGAGTGGGTAATGAGTTCATCAGAGATATTAAAATATTATTTCTGTTGCATTTTAATTTGTAGATGCATTAAGTAGAAATGGAGATGTAGGATGTTAAAACTCATTTTCAATCATGACAAAAGATAAAAGTTGAATGCATTCTAAGTGCATTTAGATTACACTCTCATTTATGGCAAAGAAAGTCTGCTATAATACAGTAAAATTGGTATACGTTATTACGGAGTAGACTTCCAGATTTTACATGCAGATGGGAAAGGAATTAAACAGCGTTTTTTCATATTTGCAAGATAATTGTTTAATCATAAATGCATTACTGAAAGAAAAGCCACAATACAGAATGGTCCAGTAAGCGGTGTTTTGAGGCTGCACAGAAGACTAATATCTTTGCCTGTCATACCCTTTCAATACATCCTTAGAGGTTAAGGCAAATCTAATATGCCGAATGCTAAGACTGGCAGCAAACAGTAATGAACATAGCCCTCTAAGTAAATAATTTCTCATTTGCAGTGCTAACACTGCTGTTCATTATAATTTCAGTGCCAATTCTAAAACAGGCAATAGTGTATACGTAAAGATATTTTTTTCCTTCCTTCCCTACAAAGGAAAATCAAACTTTTCCATCTTGAGAGACTGCACAAGAACTTCTGGCTATTTGCTGTTGCCATGTCAACTAGTTTGCTGTTAGTTATTGGTATGTCCTTTCATTCTTGTGCTGCAAATTTAATTGTAGGGATATAAAGATAGATTTTCCAAATCCTGTATTAGCAGCAAAGAGAGGGGAGAGGCCTTGATTTTTCTGTACAGGTGCATACGATAGTAATGAGTAAAGGGGAAGATGGAATATAAATTTCTGCATTTATCTTTTGTATTCAGTTCTTTTCTGTTCACTTCATTACTGTCATTTTGAGACAACTTTTTTTTTTTATTATAAGGCAAATGAGTAGGAAATAAGGAACCTCTTACTGTCCTATATGTGCTAGAGTTAATTATCTTCACGATGGCTTGTATGGGGCCATTGAAATCACAGGGATGTTTTAGTCACTGCAGAAAAGCACTTATGCAGACTGAAGGCTTTTTCTGCTCCTCACCCCACCTTACCAGTCAGGGACCTGGGAGTGCACAGGAAGCTGGGAGTGGTCACAGCTGGGACAACTGACACCAACTGACTATTTCATACTATATGATATTGTGCTTGGCAATAAAAATTGGGAGGGGAAGTTTGCTGGGGCTGCCAGTCTTTGGGGACTGGTTGGATTTCAGACAGCTGATAAGTATCTGTCAGATGTGATGGCACTTAACGGTTTTGTTGTTGTTTTGTTGTTTTTGTTTGTTTGTTTGTTTGTGGTTTTTTTGTGTGTAATTTTCTTTTCCTGCCCCCTCCAACCCTTCGTTTGTGTGTGTCATGTTCTGTCCCCGCTCCACCTCTCCATTTTTTTTCCATTTTTTTTTTCCTGTGTTTAACTGCCCATCAACCCACAATTTCTCAGCATTTGTCAGTCTACAGCATGATTCAGGCCATCTGCCCTTTGTTCCAATATTGTAGGTCAGCAAAATATGTGACATGATGGTTAAGAAAAAAACTCAGAACAAATGACAGAAAAATAATAACCTACAGTTGGACCTTATGTCCTCTGATAACAACTGCTGGCAGGGATCCGTACTTATTTGTCTTTATTCTATAAAAGTTACTGGGAGGCATTAAAGAAAAGGTTTCATGCATATTTAATATATACTTGCACATTGCTATTAATATGCATTAATATTATGGATATTGTTATGCATGTTCTTATATTTTAGATTCCCCTTTTCAAAGCAGCAGCCCAAGTTCCCAAGTAAGAGCTTAAACTTTATTTTTGCTCTTGCAATTAGTTCAAAACTTCAGCTATTTAGTTTCTGAAGATGCAAGTCTGGTGTATTATATCCCGCTTTGGCATCTCCAGTACAAAAATAGGTATTGATTCAGTGAGGTAAGTTCAGTGAAGGCTTACTGAAATGATCATGGTACTAGAGCTCTAGATGTTTGAGAAGAGACTAAATGAACTGGTTTAGTTTGTTCAGGGAAATAAAGCTCTGATGGTGCTTTAGCATCTTAGCACCTCTAGTTGATCAATGGACTATTCTAAGACTGCTATCTTCAGGTAATGGGTAGCTACAGAGGGGACACAGACACGTTTCATAAAGGTGCACTATGGTGTGACACATACAAACTGCAGAAAGGCAAATCTAAATTATTCTGAATTATGAATATTATATATTCTTGGTATATATATTAAATCTTGGAAAAATCAAAGGATGGTAAATCATTGAAAAAGTTTGCCTAATTAAGGTGTGTTCACACCTTAATTCCACCTTGGAGTTACTTAACTTGATTGAACAATGAATGCCCTAAGCAACCTGATCCAACTTCAAGTTGGCCCTGCTTTCAGCAGAGAATTGTACTAGACTTTCAGCCAAAGATCCCTCTGACCCTAAATTATTCTGACTCTAAGGATTAAAAGAATGAGTGAAACTTTCAGAGGATGAATTTTTAAGAACACTTCTATTTTCTGAGCTCAGACTACCTATAGTGTCTTCTTTTTGGTACAGACAATCACTTTCACACAAACACACCACTTTCCTGATATAACCCTCACATTAAACCTTCATGGTTTCAACATGTGATACTGCAGATGAAGCAGAAATTATCATGAAATTAAGTGCTTATAGGAGAAGTCATTTTCTGGGAAGTAATGCCAGACTAATTTCTCAATATTTGAACTGTCTGATCATGTTTCTACTCTGCTCCCAGGAACTGAGTTCATTGGACTACTCTGACTGACAGAGGATGGACCAGGGGGCTGAGTTTTATCTAGTCTTTATGTTGCTTCAGTCTTCTGTTTCCTCTTCAAAAGAGAGTGGGGGAGACAAGCCAGAAGTTGTAGGCAATAAAACAAATTAGCAAATTTCTTGCTTTGTCACTTTGAAAAGCTGACCATATCTTTCAAACAACCATGAGGGGAACGGTATTTTTATTCAGCATTTGAGAAGTTATAACTGAGTGAAAGAAACAAGTCATGTTTCCTGGAGATTACCTCAGTGTCAGTACTGATACTGCCCTACAAGGAATGAACATGAACATTTGACATGTTCATGAACATGTTACATGAACATTTTGCAAAGGATTTTTATTCTGGAAATTGCTAGACCTTATAAATCTGAAGAGTCACTGTCATCTTCCTGGTATTGTCTAAGCCCATATGTTCTTTGAAAAATTAAATTAAGTATTGGATTAATGAGCCTTCTAACAAGTGTTATAGTTTGACTAAACTAAATGAATGAGTTCCAACTGAAACTTGTGTAAGTTTATGTTTTATAGAAGTGCCTAGGTCTACCATGAGTTAAAAATTATTCCCAAATGTAGCTCTTTAGTTCTGTCATAAGTACTGCTCTTTTTAGGGTCAAAGCTTCTATACAAAATACTATTGTTTGGTCCATTAGGTAGAATGGGTGAAAAAAATGTGGGTTTTAAAGGGATGTTTAAAAATTATGCATTATGTTTAAAAATACTGCCTAACTCTACCATATTTCTTCTTATCAATATATGCCACAACATTTTATAAAGATTCTCAGTGTCATTATTCAAAGACAGAAGAACAGACAAGTGAAAAGACCATGCAAAGATTAAGTGGCAGACAGGTTTTAAAACTAGAAACAAAGATATCTAAAATCCACAACCAGTGCCCTTCTGTTGAGAAAATACCATGATTTTATGAAGTCTTGCAGTTATTAGACACCTCTTCATGCACTGAAACCATTTTCAGCAAAAGAATGAAGGTGGGACAAAGGGAAAATCAGCAGCACGCTTCTTTCTTATTATATCATCAATTTCTTAATGGGTAAGAACAGTGCCGAAATAAAATTCTAAAGAAGGCAGGAGAAAACCAATTTAATGTAAAAATCAAACTTCAGTGACAAACTGTGGGTCCATTTAATTAATCTAACTTTCAAATCACCTTCTCTCCAGGATATCTAAATCCAATCCACAATAATCAATTCCAGGGTGAACACCTCATATTTCACAACATTAAAATGCAGCACAATAGCATGTTTCTTATCTTTTGAAGAAATAGAGCTGTTATACTCATCAATATGCATCTCCAAGGGCAAAGAGTTTTCATGTTGGTTTAAGCAACAGGTCTCTCACAGCATTAATGAGATGAAGATGAAAAAGAATGCTTTATAGTCATTGTGGGATATGGTGTTAAAATATAAATATCTATATAAAATGTTCCATTAGTTCTCTAGATTTAAATTTTCCTACTTAAAATGCACTTTTAAACATGTAATTTTTAAAGCCTGCAATTAAAAAAATTCAACCTTTCATAATTTCCTGACAATATCTAAATTCTTGCTTAGTAGCTGTGCTAACACTTGATTCCAGATCCTAGTGGGTTACACTGAGTCGAGGAGTCAGTCTAACCCACTGACAACGATGTGTTTAAGGAATATTATTGGATGTCCTTTCTCTTATATAATATATATACTATATATTATATATAATATATAATGAGTTCCTCTATTACAATCTCTCTGTGAAACACTAGTTAAAGCATCACTTTTTTGCTAACTGGATACACAGGATATGGCAAGGTGTATATTTTCTGTCCCTAGTTTCTTTCCTCTGCTGAGAGCAACTGTGACAAAGCAGAGCAACTTCTCCACAGCTGCCTCAAGGCTATGCTTGGAGGTGATATCCTGCTGGCAACAGAAAAATTCAGAAATACTTCAGAGGTCCTACCTTTGTAGACAGAATCAGAAGAGACATAGTTCAATAACCAGACAGTGTCTTTCCCCCTTCCCTTACATGTGAATATCAGCTAAATCATTCTGAAAATAGACTGCAGGAGAGCCTCTTGGGTTCAGTCCTGCAACAAGCTGAAGGATCCCCTTCCTCACAGGGTAAACAGCAGTCTAAACAAAACCCATGGTGTCTACTTGCTTTGATCACAGACATTCCTTGAAAGGATATTTACTGTCCTTCTTTTCTCTTTTATTTCTCAATTATTTGACATTCTGCTTATCTACATTTTATACCCTCCCTAGCTGTTTTTTTCATGTGTCTCAAAAGTTTTTTTTCCTCTCTCGCTGTGTGGGATCACATAAAGATTGTGTACTCAAAGCAGTCACCAATGCATGCTAATTTTGCAAAAAACTATCTAGCTGCCTGAATAACATATGATTCCTTCTTGGAATGTCTCAGTTTCTCCTCCAAAAAATATTGTCAATAAGCTTGGCAAGGACAGTCCATCCTCAGTGCAGATTTAGAGAGACTCGACATCCCTCCAGTGAAATCTTTTTCCTTTGGAGGACACCGACTGACCTGTCTTTGGCAACTGTGGCAGGTCAAAGCAATGCAGTTTGAAAAAAGTGAGAAATTAATGTAGACTTGAAGAGTGAAAAGGGACAATAAAGTTGCAATCTTCTTTTTACTGAAGTGAATGCGCACCACAATATTTGGAAAGCCCTAGTTTTTCAGGTTTAGTATTCAGTCTTAAAAGACAACTGTCACTCCAGAGAATCTGAACCAGCAGGAGCAGGACACTCCCTTTCTGTCTAGGGAAGAAGAAAATATTAAGGAGTTTCTATTTGAGGTAGGCCCATCCTAATTTAACTTTTAGTTTCTGCTGCCTTATTGTCCTGATACTGAGGAAGAAGATAGTTAGCTCTAGCGGGCTTTGAGAACATTAGGAGAACATTTGGAAAAGTTTGGTAATCCTTTTGTCCCCAAATACTCACATTTCAAGTCCTCTCACAGTCTGTTTTTTAACAGATCAGTCCCTATTTGCCATAGTTTCATTTCCTCTAGGAACTAAGCTTTTCACTACTTCCCAAGCAGAATATTAGATTTTTCTCATTTCTCAAGAGCCATCATCCTGGATTATATTGCACAGTGAGGAGTCACTCCAAGTAAAATGTCAGCCAGCAAAACTTCCAAAAAACTCAGTCACTGAGTGGTGACAGTTGAGAATGGATTCCAATCTGGATATAGGAAACAGAATGGTAACAAAAGGGCATGAGACAAGAGATATGATACCAGTAAAATTCAATAGCAAAATGGCTTTTATACTTCTCAGACCAATTCATACTTGTCCCTTCTGTTCCTGTTCTGCCTCAAGAGCACCCTCTCATCCTGTATTAAAGTTTTTCTGCTAAGCTTCAGTTTGCTTTTTTCCCATATTATGCTCACAGTCACAGGCTGACTGCTATTTCAGCAAGACAGGTTGCTATGCCTGGAGATGCCCAGACAACCTGTTCACAGTTTTAATATCCATTCCCTCCAGCAAATGCCTCCTGTACAACCTCTTGGGAACCATCACAGACTTTGCTTGTAAAGCAGGGGAGCATAACATATCTTGGTTGAAGTGTCTATGAGTGTGCCTTGACTTTTGCCATGGGATCTCAGAAGAAAGCTGGTTATAAAAGAAGGGAAGATTAGGTATTTTGCCACAGCATTCTTAGAACCAATGTCCAAAACTCCACTCTAAATAGAGTGAAGATTTAATGGAGCATAAAATAGGTAACTTCAGATCAGGAAATAAGTCTGAAGGAGTTTTAGTCACTGCTGCTTTAAAAGAAGCCAACTATTTCCTTGTTTGTTTTGCCTTCTCTTCATCCGTGTTTCAGGGATCACCTGTAACTCTAATTCTTCTGGGGTGTTTTAATTCCTCTGACATTTTCTAGAGGGAATATATGGTGGGACGCAAACCCTCAACAAAACTGAGAGTTTCAGGCATAACTCCACGACACCTACAAGAAAGAACTCATTGGGGATGTGACAGCTAATGACAGCCTCCATGACAGCGGCCGTGAAACAGCAGAGATGAAGAAGGGAGTGAGAAAAACAAGGAGCAGAGTGCAGCCCGTGTGGCACCTCATGGGAAAGCATCTCTCTGGCTAAGGCATTCCCACACAAATAATGTGGAGTGTCTTCTGGCAATGTCATACCAAGATTTGACCACTGCTGGTTCCACTCTCAGGACTCCATTCCCTGATACAAATTTTTATATTGTTCTTCCATCTGACTCTTTCCCTTTTTAAAAAGTTTCTTTGTAATTTTCAATTTACTGTTAATAGTTTTGCTGTCTTTAATGTGATGTCTTTGGTGCAAATACCCTCCAGGCAGTCTTGTGTATTGATAAATACAAACAATATTTAATTTACACTCACATTCTTCTCTTCTGATTTGATACACATTTCTCATCATACAGAAACATGATCTCCTTGTCTTTTCCTTTCACTGAAGAATTGCCATAATTTTTTATTTGAAATTCAGTAGTTATTTGGCAATGAATGGAAATTTAAATTTCATTAATTTTTAATAAACTGCAGCGATCCTAATGCATCAAAATAATCAAAATATTTTCAAAGGATTTCAAACTTCAAGTCAACACTCTTTTTGAAACACAGAGTGCCTTATTTGTAAAAACTGTGAGCAACCTTACTGTCTCAATGTGAACATCAAAACTTAAAAAGCAATTCTAAAAGTTGAACTCTAAAAGGTTTGTTCAAAGTCACATGAGGGACTACCAGACTTAAAAAAAATAATGGTTTGAACCTGCACTTCCTTCTTCTCCCTTAGAGAACACTGATTTTGCTTTCTCTTCTTCCTACATGCATCCTTGTCACTTAAACTTTGTGTTTCAGCTTCCTCTTCTACAAAAAAGAAAATATTTCTGGGACAATTTTCTTTTATCTGAGTATCCTGATAATGGAGGAAGAACACTGCTGTGCTGACAGAAAAATATGTAAGATTTGCAATTATCAAGTTTAAGAGAGACTCTTGATGTAGATCTCTGAAGAAAAAGCTGTATTTAACAAATATAAATAAAGTAAATTTATGTTCCATCAAGAAGAAAGGTTATTCACATTCTTCTCTAAATTTGAAAGTGTGTGAATAATGCCTACATAGTGAGTTACATCATAATTTAGACTTCATTCAAAATAATGAAGCTTTTTTTTATGTGAGAGTTCCACAATTTTAGGGAGACTATTTCAAGTAGCATTCTCTTAAAAAACAACAGAAGTGGCAGAAATATTAAAAAGCTCTTAGAATATAATTAAGTTTTGTAGAAGATGCTTTAAAATGTCAGTAAAACTGATATGAAGTTATCTGTAAATATTCTCAGATAATCAAGCTATAATCCTTTTTACCAAGATGCGTAAACACAAATTTGATTATTATTTTCAAAAATATTTATGAAGAAAATATGATTTTCACTTTGGTTTTCATACCTGAAATATATATTCTGGATATGATAGTGCATTCCCAACTTTCACAGATGTTCTAGGGAGATACTTATCTACTTCTAGAATACCATCAACAGAAATGAGAGGTTTCTTCATGCTCAAAATATAAAAAGATACTTTTTGCAATCTTATGCTTGATTGTCTTGCAAATATATCACCGTAGAGTCAGTTTAGTGCTGTGAAAATACACAAAATACCTTGTCAGTAGTAATTAATTTGGTTATGATGTTTTGGGACTAAATGAGATTGTCAGGAAAGCAGAAACACTACCAACAGCCTGTAGAGGTGGGGTCCTCTCTGGTGCGTGCTTACAAACAAATCTCTTACATAGGCACCGTAATAGATCTAAACTGTCTCTCAGCTGTGCCCAAGGTTAAAAGAATCATGCAAAAATGACTGTTAGTCTTTGGATATAACATATCCAGGAAACTAAATTACGTGCTTCAAATCTCATGGAAGTCTTCATTGCAAACCTAGTTGTACATGCAGGAAAACAATAATTTTAGACTTTGCCCTTTAAAAACAGAGTTTAGTCTATTGAAGCTAGAAAAGGTGATTTCTGTAATATATGTCAACAATTAATAAAACTAGTTGTTTCTTATGCAAACATGTGTCATTCTTCTACTAATAAGGCTAAAAGTACCTATTTCTATAAAAAATTACCAAAGTAGTGATTTTGCAGTACTGGGACCCTCACATGGATTTGCTAATAAAGAATTCTTAGCGTGCAAATGTGAATTTGCATAAAGTCCAGCTGCACTGCCAATTGAAAAACAGTGAGTAAAATTTATGTATTAATGTTTCTTGATAAGCATAAATAAACATTTATTTTCTTTCATCTTTGGAAAAAAAAAACCAAACCCAAAACAGAAGCAAAGCAAGTTTCTCAAACAGAAATCAGTGCTTTTACAATGTCAGGGTTTTCTTGTAAGAATTTTCTTATAGGAAATTAAAAAAAAAAAACAAACAACAAACTCAACCACAAAACCCTAGGGATTTTCCTTTTTCTTTGGGACATTTAAAAAATTTTTCATATTTTGGGAAGATAAAGTAATTCTCTGCATTTTGAAAGTATTTTTTTGCACAGCTTGGGATAGTTACTGACTTCTAGTCATGATTCAAGATATATTCCTCTTTTTCTTTAAAAGTAACTGGTTAGAAACAAATCTCACAGCACAAAATCATCTTTTTTTTTTTTTTTTTTTTTGGGTAAATTTAGCAGTCATTCAATTCAACAATTATACAGTAGGCATTTCCTTTCTTCTAGTTTAAACCAGTAGGACCTGTGGGTGTACAAAACCAGCATCAGATGCCTAACTGTGTTTGAAAGGGCATTATATTTATTAATTACAGACTGCAAGCATTAGCATGAAGCTAAAAGGCATAATTTATGTTTTGTAACTGCACAATTAAAAGAGCACAGTGATCACAGCGAACGTAAAGTAAAGGACACAGTTATAGTTCCCTCCTTTGGCGAGGAGATCAGCTCTTGTGCAGGTGTGTTCCACTGCGGAGTGCTGGGTTACAGCGTATGGGGTGGTGTCCTGAGCCAGGAAAACACATGGGGAGCCCTGAGACCTGCCAGGAGCTGGCAACTTGAGGCAGATGAACCATGGGCTGGGTCAAGGGCAATGGTGGTCAAGCCCCACACCAAATAAGAGCAGCTCTAGGCAGTGAGAACGACCAGGAGTGGCATGACCAGGGTGGGCTAACAGGGTGTTGAAAGCTTTTTGTGTTCGTTAGCATTGATTTATTCTCTTATACGAAGCTTTTATCTGTGTGATGATATGACACAAAAATTCACTTGACACTAGGGAAAATAATCCTAAAAAATTTGTATAAACTTGCAAAGATCAATGAGATATTTTGATTTTAAAGTTGTTTCAAACCTTCTAATTTTTAGAAACAAATATTTGAGCTACAGTAATTCAGTAAATCTTGTGTTTGACTTTGAGCCAAAACCCTTTGAAACCAAATTTTTTTCTAAATGCCAAGCTTAAAATTGTCGCTGTACAAACTCACAATGACCCATCTTTTTTATTTGTGATGGTAGCTTAAAAAATATTGAAAATGTCTAATTTGTCACAACTTTGGGGAATGGTGATTCTATCTGTTGGCCTTAGCTTTTTTGATTCTCATAATTTACTTTTTAAAACAACATTTTAATTGCTAGTGTAAAAAATGTTGCCTGCCTCTGTAACAGGAAAGATTATATTAAATATTTTTATCTATGTTACAATGAATTGAAGAATGCCAGTTTTTAACTAGATATAATCACAAAAAAAAAAATAAAAAAATTGGTAGTCAATTAGAACAAATTGCTCAAATTCCAATAAATCATTTGCCCGCTTGTAAAATCCTACTGTTCTTCCTTGTGTAGACTTCAGCAGTTATTATTTTAACATCATGTCTCACAAACAAATTAAGTTCAGCTAAAAATACACAGACAATAGAGGGAAAGCAAACTATATACTCCACAGAATTAGGTTGTTAAAAAGAAATTGTCACTGCTGTCATTTATGTAAGATAATCAATAATGAAAACAGTTTGAACACAGCATGGAGACTTATGGGAATGATTTAAAGAATCATTCATCTTATTTTGTAGATAAATAAACTTGGCACAGCAGTTTTAGAGTGGGTTCTGAAAAAGTCTATAAAATCTAAGTGGCAAAGCTATCTATCTAACCCAGCAATTCTGCCATCATTGTTCTGTTCATGGCAGTCTGCTCTTCAGTACTTCATGTCTTATCGTCTAGCCTGGTGACAGAGCTGAAGTTTCAGTGTTGTTTTAGAACCTGGCCTTAAAGCACTGCTGTGCAGGGAAGGACACAGCTGACCCAAGTGATGTTGCTGTAACTATACAGTTCCTGCTTCGGTGTACACCGTGGGATGCAGGCACGCTGCTCTACTCTCATCAACCTGTTGTCTACTGCTCCTCTAACCTCCCCACACCCATTAGAGAACAGGAGGCAAATAATGCACAAAACTAATTTAGAATTTAAAAAAGCCATCTACAGTGACAGATATTCAGGAATGTGCTAGCAAAGGGTAAGAAAGAGCAGGAAGAACACAATCAGTACAGTAGATGTTCATGGTATTTTTCTTTCAGAACAGCAGGAACTAAAGAGGACACTGCTCCTTTCAGTGCCCATCAAATCAATTGAGGATGAGGTGTTAAAATCTATGTAAGTCCTAAACATATTTGTTTAATTTCCTGTTTCTAGTAATGATGACTGTTCATGTATAGTTTATTATCTATTTATTTATTTATGTTTCAATCTGTATCAAGTATCAGGTTAGGTTATCACAATGATCCCCCAAGGCTTCCAAATTTGTATAATTGACATCAAAGATTGCTTTTTTCAAATTCCGCTAAATTCTAGAGATTCCTCCCGTTTCGCCTTTTC
>JAWWTY010000077.1:76962318-77036318 GCA_035222235.1 Margarornis squamiger
TTATGTCATGTTCAGCCCACTTCTCCGCCTCCTTTCCAGAACCCTCTTCCCTCACCCTATATAAGTCTGTTGCCCCCCAATAAAGTGTTCACTGTGTTTTCATCATCTCCTCGCGTGGACCTCTCCTTCCATCCCAGGCTGAACGCGTCAACTCAGTTCTCCTTCTCCATCATCCCCTCAAAGAGAGAAACAGAAAGACCATTTATTGGCCAAGCAAATCTAAACACTACCTAGAATGAGTATATTAAAATTAAGACAAGAGAAGGAATGAACGAGGGAAGGGAAAAGGAAGAGTGGAGGAAGGGGAAAAAAGGAATAGGAGGGACAGTGAGGAAATGAAGAAGGAAGAAAAGGAGTAAGGAAAGAGAGAAGAAGGAAGAGAAAATTACTAAAGCTATGTAAAGTTATGATAAAATGCAGAATAAGGTATAGATACTACTAGCTAAAATATATCCCATACATCTGTGAGCCACTGTCAGACTCTTTTAAATAAATGAAGAAACAAAAAAAACACACTGTTGACCTATATCTTGATCTTTCTAATTATCTGTCCAGAACTGAAATAAGATTGTCTGTAATTATTTTATTTTCATTAATTAATTTTAGTTCTACAGTGGATGCCTTCTGAGAAAAAGCTATTGATCTTGCTTTGTATTAGACACATAAATATTAATGGAAATTGAAGAACTTGACATTTTCAGATATTGCAACAGCTCCATCTGACTTGAACAATGTCTATCACCTTAGGAGAAGTTCTCTATCAGCCAGCATGACTACCTTCATTGTATGAAAGTTCAATCAAGCATTTATCCTACCCAGATCTAGCTAACATCATATTTTAAGTGTCTAACCTATTTTTCTGCAGCAGACATGCCCATGCAATATCTCTAAGAAAAAAAAAAGGCATCCCACCCCCGCTCCCTTTTTCCTTATTCCAGTTAGAATTTAGAGGTAGCTTTTCTATATTACTTTCTTTTCATGGGGAACAGAGGAGGGGCAAGACAATGGAGATGATGAAGTTGATGGCAATGGTGGTGGAAAGTGAGATACTTTGGTTAAGAAGAACGCCAGAAGAAGTTCCAGCAGTAGACCAGAACACCACCAGCTGCCAGAGGCACGAGGACAGTGCACCTATTGCTGATGTTCCCACTGGGTCAAGCATGCCTCAAGTGCATATCTCAGTCCTTTACTCTTCCCAGTCCATCAAGTTCTCAGCACAGTCCTCAGCTTGGGTGATACAGTTCATATACAGCAAGAGGCTGAGACTGAGACACAAGACTTGTGAATAAGTGAAGATACTAGAAGAAAGATGGTTAAAAAATCCGTATGAAATATTGTTCTATATAGATTGTAAATTATCTGTACAGCTTAATACAAAGGTAAATTTATGCAGGAAAACATTCTATCAAGCTGTGTATTAATTTCAAATGGAAAAAGGTGTTAACAGGAAGTTGAAAAACTCAATGACATTCAATGAAAATGAGAGAAACAGCATGGTATCTTTAGAAAGAAGAAAACAAGTATCCACATTTCTCTCTTACACATGACAAGAAAATGTAGAGATATGAAGAATTCCTGGGAAAATACCTTGCATTCACAGCTACAAGGAGTAGCAAGTGGTAAGAAAAAATATCCTAGATTTTGCTTGTTTCGACATACATTTTTTTCTTTCAGGGTCTCATACTTCAAACTATATTTTCAAGACACCATAGCCTCTGTTTTCAAAGTCCTCACTTCCAGAACCTCTTTTGTCTCTAAAGATCTAAAAATCACCTATTTTACAACTGAGAACTGAAATGTATCCATTTTCTCTCTGTCTAGCCTGCCTTTATCTCTGCCTAACCTTAATATTCAAAAAGTGACAGCTTGAAGAAAAATTACAAACAATTTAATTTTGGAATGTATAGTATCATACCTACCCTAAGCTAGAAATGCTTTGGACACAGGACATATGCATGAACAGGTATATTTAGCTGATCATCTGTTGGCTAAATAAGAGATGACATCAAGCTCTTCTCTTATGTCCAGGTGAGATACCAGCTTCAAGAGAGAGGGAGACTCTATACCTGGGAACCTTGGGGGCTAGGATACTTAATCCTGATGGAGGGTAAAACTGAGACATCTCTGTTTAAGAGAAGCGATTGCCAACTTTCTAGTATAGTCTTACACATGTGTGAAGGAGACCAGTGGGTGGCAGGATGGCAGTAATCAGCATTACTGTGATTAATTCCTTTTTTGATGTAACATGCTATGAAAGCAATGAATTATACTTCGCTGCACAGTTGCTTGGGTTTGGATTTTTTTTTTTTAAATTTTTTTTATTTTCTAGAAGGAAGAGATCAAAGCCTTACCTCATTGTAGCAGGATATTTTTTACAACACCTGATACAATGCACTGTGCAGTAAAGAGGAAGTCTCTTTTTAGCACCTTAGGTATGATAAGTGTAACATATTTACTGGCAAAACTAGCAGTGACATCTTCAGGCACTACAAGCACCAACTCTTTGCCTTGCTGCTCTGCCAGCATTGACTGCAGCCTCTCACCAGTCAGCCGAGGGAAGCTCGTGTGCCGGTCCCAGGCAATCGCATCCCACCGGTGCAGCTTGCACTGCTGCACCAAAAGAGGAGTTACTTCTCAGCAACTCTGACAGAGTGCCAAGGCAAACACCCAGCACTGTAGCAGTCAAACTTTATTTAAGGCAGTAATGTCTTAACCCACCAAATGTAGACTTTCCATAACAGACTCTCAAATTAACTTCCAGGGTGGCAAAATTCATTCCTTTTATAAGATTAGCTGCTAATTATGGGACTTCTACATCAGCTTATTAAGTTCTACAAGACTAATACTCATAATTCAAATTCATAAAAACAAAAACATCTAAAGAAATATGTTTTCATGAGTATGCTTTTGAATTAAAAAGGAAATTTATGGAGAAAAACCACATTGGCTGACAATGGTTTTAGGATTGAGCTTCTTATTTTCAGACTATGGCACTACATGAGCAAGGCATGGCAAGGCAGCAATAGAAAAAGAAACAGAACAGCTTAGAAACAGAAAGTTACAGCAGAATTAAAGACAGAATTATTAATTAACCTCAACTTTATATTGCTAAAAAGCACCTTATTCAAGTACAACTTAATAAGCAATGTCAAATAGTGCATTTTAGTAGCAATGTCTATGAAATTGTTTAAGTAATCTATCTCTTCAGCATTACACCCTGATGCTCTACAGTTGGGCTACTGTTTGAATATAATGGGATAATATATCTTTTCATTCTATTTTGTAGTGCCCATGGTGGGCTAGCACAGACTCATGTCAAAAGGAGTTTAATTTTTTTTATCATGTTTCTTAGCAGGGCATGTACATACATAAGTCCAGGAAAAGCAGATCCCTAGGAGTATATCCAAACCATGCAGAGCAAACAAGCCTGAGCCTTTGAGAGATGTGAGATTAACAGCGGAGTTCAATTCCCAAGAATTTCTTTCTAAATCTAGAAAGAAACATTACATACCAATAGCTAGTATTAGATTCTACACACAGAATACACATTTCTATAGTGTGTCTTGACCCTTGAAGGCAGAAACATTTCACTGCAGATAAAAAAGTTGAGTGTCCTGTATTCCACGGCTCTGTGCCTGTGTGCATGGCTTCCATGAGCTGCTGTTTCTGTCTCCTTCAAAACAAAAAATGAAATGTGTAAAGAACTACAGAAGAGAAGAAAGACTGGGCTGAAAAACTAATCTGTATGTGGATCCACAGTCTTTGGAAAAGCATCTTTTAATTCTCTGAATCCCTGTATTCTGTGAGTTACATTACCAGAAAGCATCCAGCTGAGGATCTTGAATTCCTGTTCCATGGATTATGATTTTAGCCATACACCTTTAAGTGGAACTGAGCCTGCTGAAGTGTTGGTGGAAAAATGGGTAATCAGCCCACAAGCATTTTTGGGATCCAGATACCAGGCATGGCAAATGTAAGAACTCCAGCAGGATGCTGGAACTTTCCACTGGAAGTTTTTTGAGCTTTTGTTGTTTCACAGATAATCTGGATATAACAGATATTATCTTGGAAATCACCAAAGAAAGAGAATTGAGCGTCAACTCTTACTTCAGTGGGAAATGTGGCCAAAGAGCTATTTTTAAAATGCCTATACCTGTGGAAATAAAACAATTTTTTTTTCTGACTTTGAGGGAGGAGTGCTGCATCACACCTGAGAACAAGAGACACAGAGAAATAAGCAGGAAGGCTAATTCACCTCTTAATAAAAAAAAAACCAAAAAAAAAAAAAAACCAAACAAACAAAAAAAACAAGCCAGGATGAAAATCTGATATTGCTTTAGGAATAAATGCAAAGTGATTTCTAAAACTCAATCTGTTGAGTGAAAACCCCAAGGACCTAGCTCTCCTCTAATTGTCCGAGGGACGGTAGTGACTAGCAGAAATACCCTCTTCAAAGATCAGACAAAGCAAAGACAAGAGGTATCCAAGGAAAGTTTGTATAATACCAAAGCCTGCTGTCACAAGATAGTTGCCCAAGAAAAAGACTATACCCTATGTTTCATAGTATCTATCCTTTTAGCTGTCATCATCAGGAAAAGCAGCACCAGAGGGAAGGGCCAGGAGGAAAACCGTGGGTATAACTGGCCATGTTGAATCAGGATCACAGGACCACAGAATCACAGAAAATGCTGAGTTGGAAGGGGCCCACAAGGACCATCGAGTCCAGGTCTTAGCCCTGCACAGGACCATCCCCAAGAGTCATACTGCATGCCTGAAGGTATCATATTGATCTATGCCATTGTTTCTGCTTGAGATGTGTCTGGAAGGTGTAATATCCAGTGGCTGGGTTCCAGATAGATTCCACTGGCAGGCAAAGAGCACTGGATGGGACCAACTAAGCTGTATCTATTAAATTATGACAGCATTCAACTTTTTCACAGAGGAAGCAGACTAGAGATCCTGATAGGATTTTGCAATTTGCAAATTGCAATTTCCCTATTGGTGCAACTGCATTCAGCTTCTTTTAAAAAGAAAGTGGATGCATCATCATCCATGGAAGATCTCATGTGGGCAGAGGCCCTTTAACTTGATTGCAGGATTTCTGATCCCTGTACCTAGAAGAACCAGAGGGGAGGGGCGGACTGGACTGATGCACCACAGGACCTTCAGGAAAAGGCAGATGCTCTCTTGGCCTGTGGCTGATGGTGCCAATGTATGATTATAGATGATTATAAGAAGCTGGAAGACAGTATGTGCTCTTACCCTATGGCACTGGACAGGGTTGTCACAGACATGATCCAGCAAAGGTACAGGGGTGAATATCTTGCCAGTGACAGAATCAGATGGTTTTTGATAATGCCAAATCCTGGCCTAAGCTAGTACCTTTATTTACTCCAGCTTCTCTCTAGGTGTGATCACTGCTGACACTACCTAATAATGATACTGGCATGTGTTCTCCTGTTCAAAACAACTCAGCCAGGAGGAAAACAATTCTTTAAAATCTGACAATATGCTGTTCATTTGAATTGTTCTTCAATTCTCAGTGATTTCTGTTTCCCCTATCTTCCTTGTAAGAGCTTCTTCAAGCTATCACATGACAGCACCTGAAAATTATAATGACATATTTCCTTTTTATTTCAGTTACTTTTTTTGTTCCATTTAAGCTTTATTTATGGATATGCATATCCCTGGTTACACAGAGGAATCAGAAAAATAATCATAAAATGGCACAGATTTCTAACAAAGCATCTGTAAAGTGTGCTGTCCTGTTTGGTTTTTTTTTTTTAAATTTTTTAATACAGCAAGCATATTAGTAATTTTTAGATCCTAATATCCAATAATTGAAATAATTATAGATTCAAAGTAAAGCACTTGTCTTCACTACTAACTTACATTTTATGTGAATACTTGCAAAACTAGTACTATTTATCACAATTGCAGAATATTAATTACTCTGAGTTAATTATATGCCTATATATATGTTCTATACAAAAAACCAGAATGTTTCCCTTAAAAGAAGTTGTTGCAACCAACACAGAATTGATTATATAATCTATTTCTCAAACACTGCTTAAATTTCTGTTGGTCAAAACACTCAAAAAGTTGATTGCCTTGCTGTCTGTGCCTTTGGGCTGAGTGTAAGGAGAAGAAACCATATCAACATACTGTAGGAATGTAGTTTTTTTTAAGTAAAATAAATGGAAATGGAAATCAATTGAAAAGTGACTACAAATGAAAAATACAATAAAGTAAATTGACAAACCAGTTAAAAATATAAAGTGCTAATTGAAGCATTGGCTGCTATAAAATATTTGCTCTAATTCACTTTGAATATGTACCAGCAAGGAATAGGAATTGCTTTTCTCAGAAATCCATATATATCAGAGAAAATTTGTAGTTAAATAGAGTATGTTGAAAAATACAAGTTGTTAGTTTTAGAATAATGCTGATTTTAATTTTGTGTTGGATATTTCCTGATGAAGTGTGTGTTTTGCTAAGGTTAATTCAGTTTGTAATTCTGGCATTGTTTTCAGGACTAGTATTGCTTCTCATTAGCTGACAAAATTAAATTACACTAGAAATTTCATAATAATTGTCGTGGTTTAGCCCCAGTAGGCAGCTAAATATCATGCAGCTGCTGGCTCATTCCTCCACCAGAAGAGTGGGAGAGACAATTGGGAGGGTAAAAGTGAGAAAACTTTTAGGTTGAGATAAGGAAAGTTTAATATGGAAAACAAAAGCTGTGCACACAAGCAAAGCAGAACACAAAATTCATTCACCCCTTCCCATGGCCAGGAAGGTGTTTAGCCATCCCCAGGAAAGCAGGAGTCCATCAAGCATAATGATGACTCAGAAAGCAAAACACCATCATGATAAACATTCCCCCTTCCTTTTACTTCCCCCAGATTTATACACTGGATATGGTGTCATATGGTGCGGACGTTTTTTGGTCAGCTGGGGTCAGCTGTCCTGGCTGTGCCACCTCCCAACTTCTTGTGCACCCCCAGCCTCCTTGCTGGTGGAGTGGGGCGAGAAGAAGGAAAAGACCTTGGGTCTGCATAAACACTGCTCAGCAGTGACGTAAACATCCCTGAAGTTATCAACAGACTTTCCAGCACAATTCCAAAACAAGGCTCACACTAGCTACTGTGAAGAAAATTAACTTTATCTGAGCCCAAACCAGTACAATAATATTCTTACTATCTGAATTAACACCCTATCTTGTCTTATGCAGCACCCAGGTTTAACACTGGACAGAAAAGGAGATGTACAGTCTGCTTAATCTGTAACTTGGTGGATGCTTTTTGGAAAGGGACAAAACTTATCTGTCCTCGAAGTGTTCTGTGCATGCAGAACACAATTACTCCTTCCCTTTTGATATACTAAGGTATAAGTACATAGTACACTTACCCAGAATACACACCAATTATTGGAAGTTGCTGGCAATCATCAATTTGTCATGTCTTGGGTGAGGAAACAACTGTAATACCTCCTATCTGTGGCAGAGAGCTGCAAAATCCACTCACTTGAAGGAGGGCTTGTGAACATGAGTCCCAAATGTAGACATGATAAAAGGAGTTTTTTGTGTCTTCAGGTAGAAACATCTACCTCTACTATTGAACTCCTGGCTGGTAGAACTATTCAGAAAGACAAACCTCTCGATATTTAAAGTGAACCTTTCTTCTAGATTATGGGATATGAATCTTTTCACTGTCATAAGACACTGATTTCTGGTTGGGACATAGTGATCAGAGCCCAGTACTTTCTCACACAAAGCAACTGATGCTTCTTTGCACACTCAAGGCTCTGACACAAATCAAACATGGGCAAATAGGGTCTCAGATTGCAGGAACAATCTATCATCAATTCTATAGCCTTGATTACTTAGGTAACAAAACTTCTTTAAGAACTCAGGAGATGAATTCATTTCTGCTAAAAAACAAGGAGTTTTAATTTTACAGCTTGATGTAGACATTAATGTATCCTCCTATCATATTCTCTCCTTTGGAGACAGCGATTTAAAGTATCAGGTTTACTATTATTCTGAAATACATACTCAACTCTCTCTCTATAGCTGAGCTGAAGATGTCATAACTAATGACAGGGACACAAAAATTGGGAAAAAATATTATGACCACATAGCCTGATAGTGAAAGCTTTAACCTTCAAGAAAACTTGTATTCTTCTGTACCATCAAATATTTTTATTTTGCACAAATATTCCAACTACCAAGCTGCTCAATGAAAGCAGATAATTCAAAACAAACCACTTGTGGTTCCAGAAAGCTGTCAGACCTTTCAGATAGGAAGAATTTCTAGCCATGGTATGGAATTTGTATTTAAATGTTGAGACACTTTCAACTGCTCAGACCAGGCGTCAGCTTAACAGAGCTTCTGTCAATCCAGCTTTTAGGCTTAGGCACCTAGACAGATAAAGGAATACT
This sequence comes from Margarornis squamiger, assembly GCA_035222235.1. Classification (NCBI taxonomy): domain Eukaryota; kingdom Metazoa; phylum Chordata; class Aves; order Passeriformes; family Furnariidae; genus Margarornis; species Margarornis squamiger. The sequence continues at coordinate 76,970,762 of JAWWTY010000077.1, forward strand.
TAAACCATTTGGAGGACACAAAGAGCAGGAATAAATGGTAGTTAGAAGGTCTAGAGGTTTGTATGAAACAATATGGGAGATGTTATGTTAGTTTTAAACCTGAAGTAGTCAAAGAGAATTGACAATGACAGAAAGAAGTAGGAAAAAAGGAAGATATGGTAGGAAAAAAATGCTTTAATTCATGCCACATTGAAAAAGTACAAATTTTCAGAATTCAGACTTCTGTTGCAATCAGTTCCTTGACTTGCCATTTCTTATTTCCTCATTCCTTATCTACTCCGTATAATATGACATGAAGTGAGAATGACAGTGCTTACCTACTGTTTGCTGTAAGGAATCACAGCAAGCTCTAACTCTTTCTCTGCATACAGGATGCGTTTTATAGCCTTTCCTCTTGAAATCTCATTCAACTCATGGCACTGAATAGATTTGTCCTTAGAGGGAATAAAAAACAAAAACAAAAAAAAAGACAAAAAGAAGATTTATGATATTGTGCCAAAAGCTGAAGAGTAAGAGATTCAAGAGCCACTGTTCTTGTAGTTATTAGCTCTCAGATCGTGTCTGGTACTAAAAAAAAAAAAAAAAAAAAAGGTGACTGTATACAATTGTAATAATAATCTGATGCAGAATGCAGAATTGTCATTTTATGTTGTTAACAGCTATAGCAATGATTAAAGATGAGTGACAGGTCATTTGTCATCATGTAAAAATTCATTAAATTTCTTTTTCACTTCATACCCCCGAAAAAATTGCTCTCTGAGAAACTGCCTAGAAATGCAAGTACAAATCTAACACCATTTCTCTGTAATTTATTAACATGAGAAAAGTATGGATAGTTCCTAACAATAAGCACAGAACTGAAAAGTAAAAAAGTAATATTGAGCAATACTATCCATATTAACTTGTCCTGGAATGACACAGTAGTAGTAATTATACAACTAAGTACTTGTGTACAACTGTAAGGAATTCCTAAAGTAATTGAAGAACTGCACACTGAGTAAAATAATTTTCTCCATTCTCCTGTATATTTCACACAATCTTCAGGATAAAACACATAAATAATAAGTAGAACTGATGGGAAATTTTATGAATTTAAGAAATAGGACGGATAAGGGGTCTTTCCCTTCCTTCTCTCTGGAGCTAGGAGGACGTGAACCTGCCCCACCACTGTTTACATAAGTAATACATGTTACTGTCTGTGAAAATAACTCCACCCCTTCAGAACACGTTAGTACTGTAGAGTTGCGTGTTAAAATGGCAACACATCTTCCGGAGCACCATCCCTCCAAGTTTATCACCTACAAGGGTAGAGCAGCTGAGCAATTTTCTGCATTTATGGCTCCTATACATCAGAATTTTATTTATTTATTTATTTATTTACTTATTTTTTAAATAAAACTCATTTGAGTTACAGGAGCTTTAGCTATACACAGCTCTTCTAGTTTGAAACCAGACAATCACTAGGATTACAGGATTCGTGTATGTGAGACACCAGTTCTCTGTTCAGTACCCGCTGGTTGCAGAGTTTGCAGCTCCACTGGCCTCTGAAACTCCCAAAGCCACATTATTGCTACATGAAGGAATGTATTAGACGATGTTGTGGTAGGGAACATCTGAAGGTTTTTTTTATATAAAATGGGATTTTGGGTCACAAAACCCACTAGCTATTCAGTGCATTCTTTAGCATTCATTTGTGTTTCAGTTGCTGTGAGATACAGATCAAGGCCAAACTTCATTTCCACTCACCAGCCATCTCAAGGAGTAACAAAATGGGAAATAGGCTTCAGTAATGGACTACAGCTGTTGGAGACTTTTGTCATTGGATTGGTGAGGCTGGGAATAATTTCTGCCTCCTTCCAAAATGGTGGGAACCTTATATATTGGCTGCTGAAAAGTTTAACATAATTTTTTTCCCCAGGGCTACTGCTCCAGGCTGTCATCCTGCAAGGTTATTCCATAGACCAATATCCCAGATAACTTCATATCTACTCAGGAAAATTCACATTTACTACTGTTTTTAAATTTTGAGTGCAAAAAAACTTTGCTTGATGCATTTATTTGCTAAATCTGCTTTTATTTCAGTGACTAGATGAAGTATTCTATCTAGTTTACAGAAAATTATTCTGTTTGTTTCAAATAGAAACAAAGTCAGAGTCCTCAACTTTCATGTGAATTGCTGACCTTGGGTTTTGGCTGCTTCTGGTAACTAGGCACCTCAGTTGTGTTGTTGAGACAAGTGGGAAGCATCTGATTATAGTAATGAAATTCAGGCAGCAGTAAACCTTCAAAATTGAAATGGACTTGACACATTGGGCATTTTGTTCTGTGTAAATCCTGTGAATTCTGAGCACAAATGAAGCATAAAAAGTTTAGTAAAGGCCATAATTTCATATCAAAGTTTCATTGTCATTTTACATGCTTTATGGAGAGTCCTTCAGAACACCTTTAAACTCTGGAAGAGCAGCTTGCAGAACACAGTCAATCTCTATAGAATACAAACAAGTTTTGAAAATATTTAAAATAAATCTGTGATCCATAAACTGATTTTTCAAAAGTTCTTGATCACTTATGAATTATTCATATGCTAGTAAAGATAAACATTCTTTGGATACCTTTACCACAACCGAGTTTATTATCAGTGGATGCTTTGATATTCAAACATGCAGACTTTTGAACAGCAAATTATTAATTGCAATTTATTTTTGAACCAGTTAAAAAATTTGCTGCTTTGAGAGTATTGTAACAAGACTCTTCATAATGTTCTAGTTGAAGAAAAATAGTCCCTATTTTTTATTGCTAGGTTATTCTTGAGTTACTTCAGCAGATATCATTAATGTTCCACAGGTTTCAGCTAAGTTCTGCTGCAAATCTGACATGGTTTGGTTTGGGTTTTTTTTGGGGAGTGTTTTACTATGAGTTAGAGGTATATATATTAAATTACACCCTGTCCATGCTGCTCAAAAGACATAACTCATTTTTTTAGGATTTCTACCAAATAAGAAACAGCAATAATGGAAATAAGATTCTGCAACATATTTCATCATTTTACTTCAGTTAGACAGGTTTTCTGTAACCTAACTTAGGCAGATAAAAACAAAATATTGGTGGTAGTAGAAGATGATCTATAATCATCCACAAGTATACTTGGTTCTGATCCATCATTCACTTTGTTTTTGCATTATTTAAAGGAATATTTGCACACATCTTCAAGCATTCAACTTACCATGTTCCATCTATCCACTGGACCCAAGGGACACACTAAAAATACCAAGATCTTCTCAAAATTTGATACCTCAAAAAAATCCTGCAACTCTACTGCTGCCTTTGAGCAATGGGACATTGACATTTATGGACGACTTGGATATGATGAAAATGGGAGTTAGACCTAAAGCTTTAATCTCACGTGGAAAGTATTGCAATGCCTCTTGACACATTAGAAGGTTTCCCAAACTGATTCCCACAGACTGCTGCTATGTTATGTGTCAACAATTTTCTTGTCAGAAGAGTCGGTACTCTAGAGAAGAAAGACAACGGTTTTTCTTCATTAGAATGTGCTGCTCTGCAGCAACAGAGCAGAGGCTGTGCAGACACATCTCAGGCTGCTCTGGGAAAAAAAGCTGAGACGAAAGCAGAGGAAGGCATGATAGATGGCAAAGATCTGGAAACTGGATGTGTACAAAAGCATTTTCACATTTTGGGTTTTGGGGTAAAAAAAACCAAACTAAAACAAAATACTTGTGTAACTGTTCTTATCCAGAAATCTATACTCATGAAGAAAATAAGAGCTTGAGGTAAAATGCTTTCTTGGAAACCATAAGCTATCTTGGGAACCTAATAGCATAGGTTCAGGCTGACTAGACCCTTAATTGATCAGCCCTTCTAAGGTTCAAACTAGGTCTTACCTGAGTTACTTTGGTCACTCAAAACCTCACCTTTTATTCTCTTTTTTAAATCACTAATGTGTTTCAATAGCACAGTGATTAATGATAAAATACTGAGGGACTTCCATGAATTGCAAGACATTATATTATTATATGCCTACATGCATGACAAATGTTTTCATGATGATTAATATGAAAGCAGTATCAACTGAATTAGAGACTCTATCAACATGCCCCCACCACCATGGCAGCTCTTCGCCCCCGCCTCTTCTGCCCCTCAGTTTGGTCAATGTATAAGATCAAAAAGCCAAATAAATTAAGAATTTTTAGAGAAATTGACTATATTGATAATTAATCATCAGCATATGTGAATAAATTACTGTTTTAGCTCGCTGTAAGTAGCAAACCATTATATATTTCTTTTGGTAAACATTGTTACGCTGTTAATCAAGCTATTTTGTTAGTCACATCAATATAATGACTTTGGAGGAAAATTATTTTCTAGACAAAAGTCTTTAATCAGTGAAATACACTGATTCAGCTGTATTGTTATATGGATCTTCACTGAGTCCTAGGCAGAAAAAGATTAGGAAATATATTTAGCTCAGCAGTTCTAGCTATGGAGCAGGACAGTGATCATCCTTCAGAACATTCTCAGGTTTAAGGAAGCATAAAAAAGAAATTAAAAATTCCTACAGGTCTCATGTTTTCCTTCTCTGAAGGCAATCTATAACCAACAACAGACTATAACGTGGTTTTTATTTGTTTGGGGTTTTTTTGTTTTGTTGTTGGTTTTCTTTTTGGTTTTTTTTTTGGTTGGTTTTTGGTTTGTTTTTTTTTTGTTTGTTTGTTTGTTTTTTGTTTTGTTTTTGTTTTTGTTTTTGTTTTTCCAGAAGAAACAATGCTTTTATAAATGCCTGTAATGTCAGTTGGAGACAACCTAAGGAACAGCATTCCTTCTATTGAAGAAAATTGTTTTGCCAAGTTTTCCAAGAATGATGCACGCCTAAGGAGAAACTTTCAGTTCTGGAAAGTACAACCACTGAGGGAAGCAGAAGCCATAGACTACCGTAAAGTACCCAAGTACCAGTGTAACAATAAAAAGTAGGAGAAGGAAATATTGTGTCTCTTCACTAAAAACTTTGCAGTGGTTAGTTCTCTGCTTTTGAAGAACATAGTGCTGTCTAAATTTTAAAAATATTTAGTTTTAATCACATATATCTTCATCCTTTCTGTGCAAGAATAAAACACCAGATAGTCTGAAACTAGAGATTGACTGTTTCTTAGTATTAAAATCTTGATATGTTTCTATTAAAAAGTGTTCAAACACACCTGATGTGAACAGTAATCTGAAATTAAAAGACTGAATGACTAAGTAGTATTAGAGTCATGAAACATATTGGTGAAAACAGTGATTTGTCCCCAAAAAAGTAGAAGTACCAAAGGCATTTTGACCTTCAGAATATTTTGATTTAGCAGTGTTGAATAATGAGTGGTAGCTTATGATCTAAAAGATAAGATGGATAGTAGGTATGAGGAGAAACGGTTTTTCATAATTATTATTCTTGCTACGTATGCAGTCCAGAGCTATGAAGATTAATGTTGCCATTGCTTAGGTGGGTGTATAAATCTTATATTAAGCAGCCCTCCAGGAACAGTGGGTATAGGAGAAACTTATGTTTCTCATCATGAACATCATGGACTAAACAGAGACTCCTTTTACAAAAAAAATATACAGCAAAATTATCTGAGTGATCAAATTTCTTATCAGGACAGCCCCAAATTCCTTATCATTCAATTATATGCTCAGTTTCAGGAAAAGGCAGTGTGTCTACCACTGTCTGTTTCTGTTAGACCACACATCATCTGTCTCTGTGCCGTGAGAGGGCTGGTACTCGAGTGCCGGGCTGTTGCTGTCTGCATCTTGTGCTGCTGCACTCCTTGCCTCTGAGGGTCTGAAATGACTTGTAAGATTGGTGCCATACTGTGCATCCTTGGAACTGACTCTAAGAAGCAGAACAGATAACGTTGCACAAGGTGTGGCAGTCTCCACCTCCCACACTCCTCCAGCCTCACCAGGCTTCACTCCTCAACATACTAGCTTCATAAGTGAGGGCATAAAGTCATCTTTTCAATTCACTCTGTAAAAAAAAAAAAAAAAAAGACTTGGACAGACTATGAAACAACTGCCATTACCTTTGAATAGAAAAGGAAAATTCATACAAAATCACTATGGTTTTAAGGTCACATAAGGATGAGATTGAAGCTGTAATGCATATGTAAACAGTGAGGATGTGCCCCTTATTCTCTACACTCAGTTTGGTTTGTTTGCCAGTATTGATGTAGGCAGTACCTGTCATTAGAAGAATCAATAAAAATGGATCTATGTAGTAAAGGCCATTCTGAGTCACACCAAATGACTGTTTCTATTGTTTCCAAAATAAAACTTGTCACAAATGGAAATCTATATGTCTGTGACACTCCCACCTCATATTCTTTTCACTAGTTTTTAGTTCTGGAGGTGAAGATTCTATGAATGCATTTAGGAGGTACCTTTGGACTCCTCTTCCATGAGTATTCCCAGTCTTTTCTCCAGCCCATGTTCATTTTAGTATTTCCAACATCCTCGGAGCAGTTCGACCAGCCCAAAGCTGCTGTGTGAATGAAAATTGTTTTATACCTGACTCCTATCAACCTGATTTAACTCCTTTTATTATGGACAATTTTACATTCACAATGGATTATGAATCCTTATGCAATCTCTCTCTGGCACTCTTTTTTAAAGAGCTCTATATGAACCACTTTCTTCAACCTGTTTTGTTTTTTTTTTTTCCCAAGTTTTACACTCTTCTGTTATTTCATAACTTTATACAAAGAAGCTGTTCCATACATTTGACAATCCTTGTTCTCCTTCCCTGAACTTCTTCTAGTTTTCATAGGTTCTACTTGAAACGGCAAAAAAAGGGGTGATTCCAGAGAATTATACAAAGAGATATGATGTTCCCTGTTTTCTTCTTTAATCCTTTTTTAAATAATTCTTTGCTTTAATTTGCCTTTCTAACCAATATTGGGCTGATGTTTTCATACAGCCATTTATTATAATCCAAGATTTTGTTCCTGAGTGATAATGATCAGTTCAAGGCCCATTGTGTTGTATGTGAATATAGGCCTGCTGGTTCCCATACACATGGCTTGACATTTATCTATACCGAATTTCATCTGCCATTTTATTGGCTACTCATTCATCTTCTTAAGGTTCTTCTGCAATTCTTCACAGTCTGCCCTCATTTTTACTGCCTTGAATAACTTGTTATCAGCAGTAAAGTTTGTCACTTCACTAAAAACTTGCTGTTTTAGGTCATCTATGAATATTGTGAACTGCACAAGTCCCAGCACAGATCTGTGTAGAATTCACTGGTGATAACAGTGAAAAGTCTGTTCATTCCTGCCCTCTGTTTCATCATTTAACCAAATGATGAAATAAAACAAGGAACTCTATTCCTTATGTTCTAGGTGCTTAGGATCTTTAAAGCTTTCGGTGACAAATTGTGCCAGAAACTTCATTGTGACTCCAAGTAGGATATATCAAGCACAGTACCCTTACCAACATGCTGAATACACAAATAACTGCAGCATGTTGGTGGCACAGGATTTCCCTTCATGAATCCACAAGGTCTCTTCCCTAGCATATAGTCAGGTTCATCCATGTGATTATTAATTTGTGGTTTATTATAGGCTTTACTAATTTGTCCTGTTAAGATATCAGGCTTATATACCCTGTACTTTTTGGAATCTCGCCTGAAATCAATTTAAAAGGTACTTCCATGCCTGAGAATACTTCAATTACCAGGAGAATTTTAAGTAAATCTTGGGTGTGTATCGTTTGATCTTGAGAAATAATCAGTGCTAATTTTATCATTGATGTTGCTAATTTTATTCCACTGAATGATGCCTAGCAGATTATCTTCTTTCCACCAAGTTTCTGGAATGTCTGCTGTTTCAATATTCGTGTTCCTTCATCTGACAAATTAGGCTTCATATTGTTACTATAGAGGTTTGGTTCTCTTCTCAGCATCCAGTTTGAATCATACTCTGTGTTTGACTAATTCATACTGTGTTCTAGCCTTCCCAGAGACTAAAAAAGTTTCTATAACATCATCCTTAATGGATATGTCATCTTCATCTCTGTGCTGTTCTGGACTTTTCAGCTTGGTCCTATTCTTTCATTGAAAAGCTCACTCTAAATTCCCTTCACATTAAGTGGTACCAGCTTGACCCACTTGTCATTCAGAGGAAATACATCTCTCCTGCAAGGCCATCCATTATGCTAGAAGTGTCTCCAGCTTCTGATACATCTTAATCCTTACTACTGGCTTCTCAGGGCAGCATTAAAAGTGTGCCTGGTGCCACAGGAATTACTGAAAGCACTACAAAGAACACTAGTTGAGCAGGCTCGGTACTGTCAAAACATTCTTAAAAGCCTAAAATCTACTCCATCTCTCTCCTGCCTTTCACTGCTATTTTCACTCTCATGCACACCAGCTAGAGACCCCCTCTGTTTTCTCCTAGCAGTTGGTAGAGACATTTCACAAGGTCTGACACATTTGTGCACTTGGCAAGCAAGTCACCATGAAATTCTCTCTGCAATCACAAGCCCAGCTTGCTATTTTTCTGGTAGCACTTGCCCACCACTGCAATCTGCCACTTGCTTCCAGCAGAGCCTCTGCTTGAAGAGACATTTCCCTGGTGCAGGGTGGCAGATGAGCAACTTTCAGCAAGGCAGACTCCTGAGTGGGATCCTGAATGCTCATGCACTGGATGCCCCTCACCCTGCCCCCAGATGCCAGCTCTGGTGCCTTCTTTGGCCTCAGTCCCTCTATGCCAATCTGAAGTGCAAAGACGATCCTCTCTGTGAATCTGTGCTGCTTCTCAGCAGTGCTGGTTTTGCCGTCTTGAAAAAAAGAGTGATTATTTATCTGTAAAAGGTCTTGAAGACTCTCCCCATTCTCTTTGGTCATTCAGATCAACCACTTTAGCCTCAGAAGAGTTTGTTTTCTTTTTATGTTAGAGTTACAACATACCTGCAGTATACACATCTGCTATTTGCCCATGGAAAACACACATTAGTAGGATATTAGACACAGTAAAATGATCCCTCCCCTCCACCTTCATCCTGGAGGACACCACTTCTGTTTCTTCCCTCTGAAAGGATGAAAAGTTGATTCCAGATGTAAGTATGCAAATCTGATTTAACAATTAGCTTAAAAAATGCAACTAACCTTTAACTTTCCCCAAAATTTATACTTTCTTTTTTTTCACAGTTTCATCCTAACTATATTTTTCAATACAGTATCTTCACATCTTGGCTGAACCAAGAATAAGTTATTCATCTCTACATCAGTAGAGACGTTATAGACTTTACCCAAATATTTTCCCTGAAATCTGGATCATTTTTGTAACATGTCATGTATTTTTTACTTTTTATTAACACACCCATATTTTAGCCAAATTCAAATTTGAAAACTCTAATATAATGGAAAATAGAGAATTTAAATTTTAATTTAAATAAGATAGTCAGTTTGCCGTGTTTCATGAAACACACAATATCTAAACTGTGCCTTCTTTGTGGAAGTAGAACTCTCATACCTTTACTGCTGCTCAGTGTTAGAGGCTGAGATTTAAAACAAAAGCATATGCGTCTACTGACAAAAAATGAAGCTGCACTTGTATGAAGCCACATAACACACTTTCCAGAGCTGATAAGAAAACAAGAGACCCTGTGATTTTCACACAATACCAAATGTTGTGTGCAATATTTTCATATTTTATTTCATTTCTGTTTTGTCTTCAGTATTGTTTATGATTTATTTTTATCTCAGTTTATGGACTGTGTGATTTGTTACTTCAACCACTGAATAAAGAAAATAATGATTTGAAACAGCATTTCTCTGCTGGCACCCTGGATGTACTCCTTTCTTCCTGAAAATATTACATTTGTTAGTTTTTTGAATATTTTTACAGCCATTATGACAACATGTCTTTTTCAAAATGTCTTTGAGATCGATTACTTTTCCTTCCCATAGTTCTGTATGATTTGTCTGTGAAGAAACTGTGAGAAACTCATATGAAGGTTACTATATAAATTAGTATTGTAGCTATTAAGATTTTGGTTTATTACAGATGCTTTTGCAGACTCTTTGTAAATCATAAATGGCTTCAATGAATATTAATTAAATAAAAGGTCCACATTATTTATTGCAACCATTTACATCAGACAAACAGAAAAAATACATTATATATCATGAGGATTAAAACTGATCATAATGCTGAAAATTGCCAGAGAGATTTCAGTGAAAGTCACAGATCATTTTACTTACCATTTAAAATATTATATTAAAGGAAAAGCTCTGCTTTATTACTATTGAAACACCAAAAACTTTCAAAATGTGTTTTGAGTAGAAAATACTCTTGGTCTGTTTTTCAATCAATTCTGTCACAGTAATCAATGGCAGTAACAGCTACAAATTTTATGTGTTAGTGTTTCTTTTTACTTATTTTCTGAGAAAGAGACAAAAAGAAAGCTCAGAGAAATTAGAATTAGGGAGAGATTTTGCAGTTGCTGTCAAATAAAAAAAAATGCAACACTATGATTTAAAATGTATTTTCAGTGGGGTTTAATTCAATTCTCTAACAAGGTGCCTCTCCATTGGTGTCATTTTACAGTAAGCCACACTCCAATCTCATTCTCAGAAAGCTTTTCTTGATATTCACTTTAAATATTCCTTTTTAAAACTTCATCCTATTAGTCATGTTATAGCTATATATATATCACCTAAACAACTTTTTCATAGATTCATGTTGCTGTTTTTGCAGATACTGTGCACAGACTGCTATGTCTCCAAACTACACATATTTATGTATCTTTTTTTCCCCATCAACATTTACCTACATAAGATGATTTTATAACTTTTATTGCCTTTTTATTTCAGCATTTGACATAAAAGGACTACATTGTAAAAGAGTGCTCTTTCTATTTTACAGATTGGGAATGAGGCATTAAGAGGTAAAGCAATTTTTAGATTAATGAAAGGGAAGTGATTTGAAGGTAAATTGAGGGATAGTCACACAATCACAGGTTCTCTCCTATGAAAATTATATTTACTTTCTATGGGTAGGCATAGTAAGAAATAAAACTGATGTTCATTTTCTGTCAAACTAAAGCAGCACATATTTATAAGTAAAAAAACTGAAATTTTGTTTCTTTATTTTATTGCAAACTTATGTGGAAATGTGATGTAATATCTGGATTTTCCATAATTGATGTGGATCTATTTTTTGACTATTCTGTTAATCACTTTCCAATAGCCCAAGGATAAGTACTTATTATAAAAGAAAATCATAAATTATAAAAGAGTGGTTATGTCCTTCTCACTATTGTTCTCACTTGGTGGAACTACAGTATGACAGTGGAAACAAATGAAAAGAAGTTAGTTTGTGGAAGAGAAATAGGCATGGTAATTACACTCAGTAAAAGGAAAAAATGCAATAGTCAGCAACAGGAATAAGCTTTTAAGCCGGTGCAGTTTCAGTTCTCAGCTAATAATACAGAGTTTATCTGTCTGGATGCACACTGAATATTGCAGTAGCACGCCTTTGTCACCACTCAGCTGTAAGCAAATTCTGTCTTTGCTGTTTATTAACACACAGTCTTTGCTACTTTTAAGGATCTCAGGTGTGTTTGTTCATCCAGAAGTCTTTATACAAAACAAAGGGAACAGATGGTCCTGATGTCTTGCTGTGCCCTTTTTTTCTCCTCCATATTTTTCTTTATCTGGCATGCAAACATCACTCACACTTAGTTGCTTGGATTGTTGCTTTGTTTTCTGAAATAGCCCCTAAGCAGTACATTCATGAGCTGCAAAATGATAGAATTTTGTTTCCTGCATGATCGTCTAGTCCAAGACAGTAGATCTAAAGTCTATCTCAAGTGCTAGGAACTTGTGTCTTTTTAAAATGTGACCTCCTTGTGATCTCCCCCTCTATTTTGTTGGCATCTTTGCATAGCTGGTGTCAGAAATTGCAGATGCCATTTCAAGATGAGAGCCCAGCATGTCTACAGGGAAATGTAATGAGAAGGGCTGCCTAATGGAGTGACATCTATGATGGTATGATTGCTCTTGAACAGCAGAAAAAGAAGATGATTGACTATGAAATACAGACGAATAAGGTGTAAAACCAGTCCTCTCAGCAGGGACAAAGGAATAAAGGAGGCCCGTGGTAAGCTGAGAATATCACCAATTTCTTCACACACCACCATGAACCCTTGCTGAGGAGATATAAACCTAGACAGTTTTGCATTGCAGGAACCTATATGCTCCTGTTACTCCAGTCTGTCACTTTTCCCCAATAAATCTTACATTAAGATAAAATAGTGGATTGTCTATAATATATTCCTCTGCAGCTCACCAAAAATCACACCAACATCTTAACAAGTGTTCCTGTACCTGCTTTTCATTATTTTCAGGGAAGAACGAGAAAAGAAATTTAGTCCACTACTGGCATCCTATGCCTCTCTCACCTTTTATTTAGTGGGGTTAAAAATATCCAAGTTGCATCTGACCCTTCATTGCACTAACCACTACTCATACAGATTTTTGACAAAAATATGACCACTTCTGAAGTTGATTAATTATTAAGCTTTTCTGAAATATTGTACACAAATCCACATAGGACCACAATTTCATTAAAACATTTGTCAAATCACTGATTCTTTGAGGAGAGATGAAGAAAGAGCAGTTAAGAATGAGAAACTATTAAGAGAGTGTTTCTATGATAATTGAAAACAAAAAAAATTTCCAATATTAAATTCTTCAAAAGATATTGAGACTTCTTTTCATCCTGCACATATGACCTTTTTTCACAAAGCTTTTTCTTAATAACTCCCTCCCTGCCCCCAGGTATTCTCTTGTTTGTGTATTTCAGTGTGAATGCTTCCAACAAGTTCAGGTGGATTTTCTTAGAGAACATTAAAAATAAGAGGTTGTAACACTTTGTAACACACTGCTTTTCTTACCAAAGAATTTGGACCCTACATATATGTTCTTTAAAAATTTATGAGTTCAACAAAAATCAACTTCACTCTGAAGGGCTGTAAATGTAGAGGGCATAGGGTTTGGCCAGTTCACATAAAAGTTCTTTACTTTTATTAATAATTGGGTATATAAATATTTGAGGTTACATGTTAATACCTCATTCTGTTTGTTTTAATAATTTGATATCGCCTCTAATTAACTTCCACCAAACAACACAATATACTGACATCCTCACTTGTAGTGGTTTGTGATTCTTATCATGCAGTGATATTAGACTTAGTGATGTAAAATTTAACTTTCATTCTTGGTCATTTGAATGCTATAAGACACTTAAAATACTTAATAATATGAGCAAGTTAGAATTATGTCAGTTCTCAATGTACAAACGGTTCTTCTTAAAAGTGCTGACCAGCCTTGCACAGAGCCTTCTCTCTCATCTGCTCCTTGGCCCAGGAGCATCATTTAATGTTAGATCTAGGTCCAGTCTTGACCTGACTTATGAGGTGGATGTGCCATCTCCAGTCCCGTTTCTGGCCCTGTCTCCTTGCTGAATCCTACCCGCATTGCAGTCTTTCCTTCAGTAGAGTCTCCTGCTGCTCCTGGCTGAACTCCCTGGATGGACCCTGAGTGAGTCCCTTTATCTGGGATTATTACGACCACAAAGCTGAACCAAGCTAGCTCAGGTGCTGCTGGACTGTGCCCTGGTCAGTAAGGAGAGACTGGTCAGTAAGGACACAGTGCTGTGGTCACTCCTGATGCCTGGTTCTTCCCTTGAGGAGCAGCCGTGAACTTGCTGCTCTCTGATGTTTGTCAACTATGGTCTAGTTGGTATTGAAATACAGCACTTTTACATTTGAGCCAGAGATGGGCTATCAGGTAGTTCTGTGGTCAGATCATGTAACAACCTTACATGAATGCCTTTTGTGTTGGGCTGTAGATCACATGCTCACAACCTGAATTTTTTTCAAAAGAAAAAAAAAAACACACCTTCTTAATAATTATTAATCATGTATTTTTATCTTCCAATTAAACAATGAAACTGTATTTGTCACTTCATCAATGGGATACCAGCATTTGACTTTCATTTAGGTCTTTGCAATAACTGAAACTACCTTAGCTAACAATTCTTTCTGATTTCTATCTCAAGCATTTGTTTACAGGTGAACGTACTTCAGTCGTATCAGTAAAAAAAAAATTACATTCTTTTTGACAAAATGCAATGAAATGATTGACAGCAAAGGAGGCCATCAGTCAATAAAGGTTGAAGGCAGCATAAATGATGCATCACACTCCTCTCCAACCTATGAGCAAAGTCACACAGGGCACTAGAAAATGGAAACAGTACTGAATGAAAAATAAGATATTGTGTATTTGTGCAGGGCAATTTCAGCTCATGAATTTGTAAAGTGTCAAGTTGCTATCTAAATAAGAGAGGAGAATAGTTCTGGTATTCTCTCATTAACCCTTCAGGAGCTATAAACCACAGTCCAAGACTTCAAGCTAGATCCAAATTAGCCCCCCAGCAGCAATTAAACTCTGATAGAATAGAGTCCCGTAGCAGGATACTAAATACATGCAAAGACAGAAACTCTCCCTGCACAGAGGCTGCAGAACAGTGCCAAGTGTGTTATCTATGTCTAATAGTAATACGTCCACCTGTGCAGAGCTCACAGGACAGTTTCAGAGTTTCGACAAGGCATTAATGAGCTTTTGAACATGAAGACTTCTGAAAATTCTGTATTATTATCAGTATCCCTCAATCTGATGCATACACTAAACTGTGTAGTGAGGTCAACATGCTTGAGGGAAGTGCTGCCATTCAGAGGGACCGCTTGGGAGGTGGGCCCATCTTAACCTCGTGAGATTCAACAAGGCCAAATGCAAGGTCCTGCATCTGGGTCATGTCAAGTATGAATACAGACTGGGTGGAGAATAGACTGAGAGCAGCCCTGAGAAGGACTTTGGAGTGTTGGTGGAGGAAAAGCTGGACATGATTTTGTAATGTGTGCTCACAGCCCAGAAAGTGAACCATGTCCTGGGCTGCATCCAAAGCAGCGTGACCCTCTACTCTGCTCTCGTGAGACCCCACCTGGAGTACTGCATCCAGCTCTGGGGCCCATGGCACAAGAGTGATGTGGACCTACTGGAACAAGTCCAGAGGAAGGCCACAAAGATGATCAGACAGCTGGAGGACCTCTCCTATGAGGAAATCTGTTCAGCCTGGAGAAGTGAAGGCTTTGGGAGACTTCCAGTACCTAAAGGGGGCTTACAAGAGAGCCAGAGAGAGATTTTTCACAAGGGCATGTAATGATAGGACAAAGGTTAATGGGTTTAAACTGAAAGAAGGTGTGTTCAGTTCAGATATTAGGAAGAAATTCTTTAGTTTGAGAGTGGTGAGACATTGCAACAAGGTGCTCAGAGAAGTTGTGAACACAGCAACCCTGGAAGTATTCAAGGCCAGGCTGGATGGGGGTTTGAGCAACCTTGTCTAGTGGAAGGTGTCCTTAAGGGGAGTTGAACTAGGTGAGCTTTAAGGTGCCTTCTAATGGAAACCATTCCATGATTCTGTGGAGCTAGATGAAATCTTACTTTGACTTATCAGGTACTTATTTAAGTAGAGATATTAAAAAGAAGCAAAATGAGATATTGAATTTTTTAAAACACTGCCTAGGAAAGGTAGTCACCATATTTCTTATGTAATAACAGCAGCATTTGCTAACCATAGATTTGAGTAAATCAGATTTATTAAACTTTACTGGGAGAACAAGTGTTCTCAGACACATAATTAAAAAGCTTTCCTCATGTGCCTGCATCTAGAAAATGTTTCCTTTGAGAGCATATGGAATTCCTTGCCAGATGAAATCAGACTTAAAAACTGATTAGATGAATTTAAGTATAATATCATTTTACTTTAGTAAACATGAAAACAAATTAAAATTATGCTTCATAAGAATGCAATTTAAAAATTACTCAGATTCTCAACAGTTTTCTGGATTTTTTTTTTCAAATATAAGAATGGAGAAAAGTTGTTTATTTACAAATTACTCCACGTCTGCTCTTTGTCAGGATGTCAAAATCAGCCTAGTTTGAAGGCAGTTTGTGTTGTGGGATTACATTATTTTTTTTTCCCAGAAAACAAAATATTTCCTCAAAAAGATCTCAGATGGAATTTAAAATATAACCCTGACCTGTAAGTTAAGGTACAAGCCTGAAGAGCAATTCCAGATGTTATTCTATATTTTTTTCCCATATATTTATGTGTGCTTTTTTATGGATTTATTTTTTTTTAATATTTTTAATGTATATAGTTTCTCTAAATCAAAAGAAAAGTTTGAAGTTAGATGCAGAATCTTCTCTCCTACCACAAATGAAGAATTTGCTAAATAAAATTACTTTCCTGTAAGTATTTTAACTTTCCTTTGCCTAATCTATGGCATTTTATCAACCACCTAGGTTTGTGAATCTTTGCTGGACAGAACTTTTTGCCACAGTCTACCAAAAATTACTTGTGAAATTTAAGTTGTTACTATCTTGTTACCTATGTTGCTTGTTATCTTGTTGTCTATGTTACTATGACAAAGAGCAATTTAACATTAGCTATCAAAAAAGAATTTTTGGTAATTGAAAGCAAAATCTTTTTTTGGAATTTGCTGCATGTAATTTCATTCCCTTTCTCTAGTCTCTTAAGAGTACAGAATTATACTGAGAGAAGTTTGAAAACTTGGCAAAATCAAGTGCCTAATCATCATATTACCTGATGACTTTCTTTTTCTTCTTTTGACATAAAATTCAAATACTCATGAAAGTTGCAACAGCTTCAAAAGGAAAAAGAAATCAGACATCTCCTTCTAGACTGTTTCCAGGAGTCTAGACAGTATATACTGAAATCTGCTCAGACAGGGAAATACAAATAGAATTGGGTTTCCTATAGTTCTTCAGTAACAGCCTTAGCTACCATAGTTCTTGTTAAAATAGCAGTGAAATCAACTACCTATCATTCCTTACATCCAGAGTTCTGTGAAATCAGAAGTAAAGTTTTACCTCAGGATGAATATAAACTTTAATCCCTGCAAATATATTTTTGATGCTTCATATTTGCACAATAATGTAATACTCATTTTGGGTCAGACACCAAAAGAAGTGGGGAGGACATAAGGGAAAAGCTATCTGTGTACACCTCAGAGCAGAGCAGAAAGTAGATATGGCAATAAATATATCCATAACTGTTATGTAAAGGATAAAATTTCTCACTATCTCACCACTGGAAAACTGAGTACAATTCAAGGGTCCTGAGACTTTATGTGGGACCATCTGAATCTTTCACTTAAGTTTCCAGTTCCAGACAGTCTTTGCTTGAAGATGGAGCCACTGATGAAAGATTGTTGAGTCAGATTTCATATTATAAACTAATCTGCAGATAAAACCATTTATTACCATCACTCAGTATGAAGACATACACTGGTTGAACCACTTTTTTGATATTCACCTTCACCCGTTGAACATCACCCCTCAAATATTTCCAAAGACTGATTGGAGACATTTTGTTTCACAGTACGGCTGTTGCCGCATGGTTAGTGTTCCAAATATGTTTCATCTCTTCATCAAGACTGTTCTGTTCTGTGCACTCAGAGGACACACGTGATTACACTATAAACACAGTTTTGGAGACCTATAAGATGCCATTCTTTTGTTGGTTTCTACTGAAAGAGAAAACAAATTTTTTTTGTGTGTCTTCTAGTCCTCTGCTGTCCATTAATATGAATTGTGTAGAGCCAGATTCCATATCAGATCATCTAAATGTTAACCGTTTGAGAAGAAACTCCAGTTTGTTCACTCCCAGCTTTAGAAACACTACAATTTATTGCTTAATTTTATTTACTAAATCACAAAAAAAAGAAAGCCCAAGAGAATATGGCTGATTTCATAAATATATACAAAATTACATATGATATATTAATAGTTCTCTTGAAAATTGATTATGTCTCATTCCATCTTAATAGTTCCTGCATTCACTCCTGGATAAACATACACATTCAGGAAGAAAGTTGAATTGCTTTCTTCATAATCATCTCCACATGAAAAGGGGGCTTCAAAGATCACTTTGAGATCCCTTATTCACATGTCACATGTTCATGTGTTACACCAGGGATGGGTTTACCATGGAACAGAAGAGATGTATGAATTCATCTCGAGGCTTGGTGGAAGAATCTTCACACGGCCCAGCTATACAGTCGATTAGTCCTTGATTTATAATGACCTGAGGGAGGTTTTGTGATCCTCATCTTGGATTTATATTTTTGTAAAACACCTGTGTCTGTTTACTTGACTATCTTGTTTATATCACTCCTTGTTAAAACATTATTTTTTAAAGCAGGTCTTACAAATCCTATTTTACTTATTTGTCAACATCTTCACTAGATTTTCATCAGCTACGCTTTTTGTTTGTTTTTTTTTTTCCTAGGATTTTAATTGATTAACCTCTCAAATGGAGTTTTACCATCAGTTGTTTCAATAATAGAGAACCATTTACTCAGTTAAGATTTTTTCCCAGTCTCCAGTGAAAAGTGTAATTTAAAGTTTATGATTAAAGTATTTTAGATTTCTGAGACAATGCCTGAGATGATGTCAAGATATCAAACCTCAGAAAAACACTCCCTCTGTGTTACAAATCTTTTCTGTATGTATAAAGCAGACACATTTTTACTTTGTGGGACTGCTAAGATAGCTCCATATATGAAACTGTAAAGCAGTTACTCACTTCCCCTGCATATACCCAAAAAGTATATGAGAATAATTGTAAACATTGTATCCATGAAACAGATTTTTTGTTGTGATCCTAGTATTTTGCTTCTCACAAGAACTTTTCGTTTTCAAACCGGTCATCAAAAATTAAGAATTTATATTTTGTTATTTTTTATATATAAAACCACCGCCCATTTATTGCTTAGATTATTGCTTAAAAGGTAGAGAATTACAGATTCAGTTGGATTCTACATGTCTGTCTGTCATTACAAAACCAGTTCTTCCCTATTATCTTTAAGAAACAGTAGTATTTAATAAACATGAAATAGTAATGTTGAAAGCAGAAACAATACAAGTGTGTTAGAAACTTCAGAAGAATGATGGAAACCAAAATTCAGACCTTAACCTGCCCTCCCAGAGAAGGGGGAATAAATATTTCATGGAAAGTTTTGAACCACTCAAAATAATAATCGTCAGCCTAGAACAAAGAAAATGCTCTTCATGCTACCATGGTGATAAAGTAAAACAGCTTTATGGTAGGTATGCAGGAGTCAACTTCATTAATTTTTAAAGAGTAGATGTTCCTTCACAAGTGCAATCAATATTACCACTGCAGAGTTTAATGCTAAAATACAACATTACTCCCTGCAAGAAAACTATTAGTTATTCACATTTGCTCAGTGGTTATTTTTTTTCCCCATGTAATACATATAGATGTTAATGTGCTGATACTTGTCCAATGCAAGCTGTCCCTGTGGTACGGGAGCAAAACAAATCAGGTTGCAAAGTACTGTTTTATTTTAGTTAACTAGAGAGTAAAACATATCACATTGGTGGCCTCAGCAGCCACTCTTAGTTTGATGACCAAGCTTCTTCTACCTATGTTTTCCTGAATCTGTAATCAACACAGATATGCACAGAGTGAGATTTCTTCTAAAAAATTATGCCAGAACAACCAAAACTTCTGCTTAATGAACGGGTGATAGTGGAGAGCTGCAAGGCTCTGATTTTGCAGAACTACATCTAATATTTAACAAGGTATAGTAGCAACAGAAAGGATTTCAGGCCGAGCTTGAGACAGCTGCAGAGCAACAGGAAGTCTCATTATTACTGGTGATATTTGGAGAAGGCAAGAGGAAGATGTCTTTTGCCAAGGACCCTGAAGCTGATGTTTCCAAGGACATTAGGATTCTTTGGAAGAGTCAAACTCAGCAGAAGGATTCCTCTGTTGCTTGAACATGGATCTCCAGAAGGTAAGTTTTCACTTCTGCTTTTATTTGAGAGGATTTGATACAGAGACAGCTGTTAAACTTTGCAGACATGTGACACTCTGAAAGAAGCTATGAACTACAGGAACATGAGTAGAAAAATGAAAGGTAACCTTGCTGGTGACATGAGATTGAAGTGGTGTTCAGAGAAGGCACTGAAATCCAAACAGGCACAGAACAAAAATCTCTATTCAATGAGAAAAATCAGCTGTGTGCTTCTGACTCAGCAGGCTCCTTGGGCAGTTCTGAAATGGAAATGGCTGTGCTGCCTTTTTTATAGGATGAGCACCAAGCAGCAGTAGGCAGGCATTATCACACAAAGAGAAACCTTCCTGCCTCCTACAGTAGAACACAAGCAGATAGGCTATTCACTCTCAAAATCTTTTTATTATTATATCTAATGAAGGATTTGATCTCACAAGCTGCTGAAACAAGAGGACAGGTGCCGTGCCAAAATATAAGCTGCCAAAGACTTTTGCTGCACATCCACAAAGTTAGAAAGATCCTCATCTTACCTTACCTTTGGTAAATATTGGAAAAATCCTGCTATCAGCTGTATTCAATTCCTACTCAGAAAAATTTGATTCCATGATAATCTGGGGTTTTCATTACCTTTGAAAATAAGTATCCTTCTTCAAAATTACTCCCTAAACATAATTTGTCAGTTCTTTGGAAGTCTTCCCAGGAACATACATAGAAAATACACAGTACTTGTGAAAGAACAAATCTGTGTATGTCTATGGAATAATCATGTAGGAAGTCTGGTTACTTGCCTGTGGGTATTCAACATCTGAATTGATATAAACAGACAAGGGGGAAAGAAATGGTGCTCCAGAAAGCAAAGTGGAGCAATTACATTCAAGGTGCATACACTGCAAAGAATTCACTTAGAAACATGATGCAAAGCACAAACAACATCATACTGATAAAACTCCACAAATACCAAAAAAATATGTCTGCAGCAATGTGTCAATCTCATTTGTATATCCTGATAAAATCATACTGAATCATATAGTGATTAGAATCACTTTGGATACACTGTGATGAGGCTTTGAACTCATGCTTTTAAATCTTCTTTAGCATTTCAGAAATGAGAACTTTCAATTATGCATCCATCTGTTCCTTACTGTACTACATAATGAATATATAGTCTTAAAATGCTTCTTGCAGACAGAAATGAACAGCTAGATTTGCAGCATGCATGCAAGGATGAAATTCACCCTTAGGCAATGGGCCATAACAAAAAGTTAAAAATCATTTATGTCTCACTGAAGACTTACTTTGAAATGTTATGGAATTCACAGGGTTTTTTGTGCTGGACAAGTGCCGGGACAAGCAGAAGTTCTCCTTTACACATATTCTGGAGCATCCTTTCTTTGATTTTTCCCACATTTTCCTTTACATTCTTTCCCCCTCTTTTTCTTATAAAATTAGCCTGTGTTAAAGTAGTGATTGGTATGGCTTCAGAGCAGCATTCAAAACTGCACATAAAGTTCATCACTACATATCAAAGTGCTGGCATCTTAATTCCCTGACAGCACAATGAATAGAATTTAACCATTCTTTTTTTTTTTTTTTTTTTTTTTCAGTACTACAGAGTTTTCTAAAGTTTTAAAATGTCCTGACATTCCATGATGAAGGCACCTTATAAAACAGTTGAATACAACCCCAAATACAACATTATATAGAAAGAGTGGACAAGGCACCTTCAGTTAAGTAACTTGAATTGAGTAGGAGAAATGCACTTTTAAATAATACATTAGATAGGAAAAAAAAATGAAATCAAACATTCCTAGATAGCAGAAACAGAAACCCTATTTTACTAGGCATTAAGAATGAGATAAGAGTTTAAGGAGTAATGTCTATTCAAGAATCAGGACTGACTGTAAAATAAAGGCATTTGAGGGGAAAATCAACAGTGGGAAAAAATAAAAAACAACAAAAAAACCAAACCAAACCAAACCAAAAAAAAACCCCAAAAAACCAGAAAGTACTTACACTAAGTGTCATAGGTAAAACACAACCAATAATGAACACAGGGCAATTCCAGAAGTGTACAGTAAAAGGAAATGACAATAAAAATGCCATCTAAGCCTGCTTAGTCATTGGAGGTGTTGTTCTCATTTCTTTTCCAACATGACTTTTTAGTTGTGAATGAGAAGAAAGGCCCTTGTGTTATGTTTAGCATCAGACTCCTCCTTCAGAGCATTGTTTGGTATTCCCAACAGGATGTCAGATATGCCATCTAAGTAAGGCTACAAATTGCATATGAGAACCATGGAGGAAATTCATGAATGGTTTACAGTGCCCTCTCCATGGCACTGGTGAAGCCAAGTACTGTGTCCAGTTCTGGGCTCCTCAGTTTAGAAAGGATTTTGGGATGCTGGAGTGTGTCTACAGAAGGGCAACAAACCTGGGGAAGGGACTGGAGCACAAGTCCTACAAGGAGCAGCTGAGGGAGCTGGGGTTGTTTAGTTGGGAGAAAAGGAGACTTAGGGGTGACCTTATCATGACTACCTGACAGGAGGTTGTAGCCAGGTGGGGGTCAGTCTCTTCTGCCAGGCAATGAGTGATAGGACAAGAGGACACAGTCATAAGCTGCACCAGGGGATGTTTAGGCTGGACATTAGGAAGAAGTTCTTCACAGAAAGAATGATTTGGCATTGGAATGGGCTGCCCAGGAAGGTGGTGGAGTCACTGTCCCTGTAGGTGTTTAAGAAAAGACTGGACATGGCACTCAGTGCCATGGTCTAGCAGAAAAGGTGATGTTAAGTCATAGGTTCGACTCCATGATCTCAGACATCTTTTCCAACCTAATTGATTATGTGATTCTGTGATATGAGGTGGCATGATGGTATGGGATATCTCTTTGGCCAGTTCGGGTCAGCTGTCCGGGCCGTGGTACCTCCCAGCTTCTTGTGCATGTCCTCACTGGCAGTGCATGGGAAACTGAAAAGTCTTTGATTTGCGATAAGCACTGATCAGATATCATTCAGAAGTGTAAAAGTGTTATGTTCTCTAGTCTATATGCAGTTATGATGGATGATTTGATATAAGCTGTTCAGATGTGATGGAGAGTCTACTGTAAGAGGTGTAGAAATCACAGAAGTCTACCTTGACTTCAGCAAGGATTTTGACACTGTCTCCCATAATATCCTGATAAGTAAACTCAGGAAATGTGGGCTAGATGAATGGACAGCTTCAAGAAAAAATATCTGTCTACAAAATCAATTTAACCTTCCCCCTGGGGGTAATAACAGACCATTTTAAGTATCTTTTATATTTTTTAATTAGTGTTTGTTTCATTTTGGACCTTCTTTTTACAGTAATTTATCCCAAAGATTTTCCCAAAGTAAAGGAGAAAAAAAATGCCTGTGACTGCCTTTTGTTGCAATTTTTCCTGAAAACAATGCCTGCGATTCATAACTAACAGACTATTCACATTAACTAATGCTATGCAGTATGTACAAAGGTCGAGTTTTTCAAAGTGTATTTCTGGATTGATGAAAGCTAAATAAAAACACATCTTTTCCTCCTTTTCTTCCTCTGACCCTTCCTGTGCTATAACAGAAATAGAAGCAAATAGATACAGGAAGATATATATCTTCTACCTGCCACATAAAGCTTTTAGAGTAAGAAAAAGTCTGCTAAGCTCACAGTATCCCATATCACCCACGTTTTCTTTGTCATCACAACCATTGTGGATCCTTTGTGTGCCCCAAACTTCCTCTCTTTCTTTACCAAGAAAGTGAGTAGGGCTGATATTTCAAAGGATTCCAGGCTCCTCCACTTTTCTACGTGGTTTTCAGAAGAACAAATATGATCTGTATCTGCTAATGTCACTGTGCTAATCACACACGAAAGAAGGCAAGTTCCATGCTATTTTTCTCTAGAACATTAAAAACCAGTCAGTGTCAGTAGGCCATGAACGAAGAACTTATTTTTCTTCATGAATGAAACCTTATTTCCTCAGCCTATTGGATAATCCTAGTCTTTCATTCCCAAGAATGGATCAGCCTACCAGCTAACCAGTTCAGATCCTGTGATGTGATTGGAATGCAAAACATTGGGCAATAATCCAGCATTATAGGTACTACCTACATATTTTTTAACAAATAGGATTTGCGACTCAAGTAAATATTTTCTGGCAACCATTGAAGTTATTTTTGAATGTCAGGCACGTGATGGTTGAAATCTATAGAGTTTGTTACTTGTTCTAAAGAAGACTTTTCTTTGAAATAGAGCTACCACCAGATTTATAACCAACCAAACAAAAATATTTAAGGCTTTTCCACACCCATAACTTTAACTTCCACAATATATACAGTAAATTCTTTATGCTATGTCAGACAATGTGTGTGCAGTGCTATATTTGTACTTCAGTTATTACCGTAAATATGAAAGAATCTAACACTGGTTTTATTATGAATTATGTATTTTCAATAAATAAAAACATTTCCTCAGTGTTGTGTGTGAATTCTCCATATCTATTATAGCCTAACAAAAATGTTTCCCTGTGCTGTTTATATATTTTATCTTATCATACATGTGTTCCATTGTATGCTCTTGTACTCCAAACCATATATTGGCCTGATTTATGTCCCTAGTTAAAGCCATGAAGCCACTTTTCACATTACTTCTAAGCATTTTTTGTGTTAGTGACATATTTAATTTGTGTCTTCTCCTGAACATTAGTTGCTGCAGTATTTTTTTTTTTTTTTTATATTTCTGTGTGTTTTAACAAACCTTTCTGTGTTGATGGTAAAGCCAAAAAACCCCCAAACTTTCTGCAGTATCATTCCAATATCCAAGTGAAACCATGACTAAAGGTGCTCTCTGCCTTCAAAGAGCATGCCAAGAAATAGGCACTGAAGAAATCCCTACAGAAACTAAGGTATATATATAAAATTTTCTCTTGAGCTACCGAGTATTAGGACAGAGAAAAGAAAAAGGCCACCAATCATGGCCAAAGGCAATATCAATTCATGACAGAAAAAGCAAAATCTACCTATTCCATGGTTTTATGCACACAGATGAGTCGAGTTCTCACTGGCAGTTTGGGCAAACTAAAATTCAAATGAGTACATAAGTTTAGGACTGCCATTAGCTCTCTGAATGGAACGGAAGGAAGAGTTTACATTTGACATTCTTGCTGTAGTACTAAATGAACCTGAAGAAAATGATTTGGATCTAATAAAACGCTAATGATCCAAGGCAGAGTTAATTCTTAAGAAATTCTGTGATGAGCAACAGGCAGGCATAAATATCAAGTAACTACTCAGAGTCTCTTCCTCTCTCCTGCTGCTATGCCATGACTGTTCTGCCCTCCCATGCCCTTTTGAATCAGAAGACTTCTAAGGGTTCTGAGAAAATTTTTTTAAAATAACCCTGACTGTGAAGACACTCATAACCAGGTACTGTCAACAGACAGGCTACCCTGGACAACAGCATCCTCCAATCTCCCCAAGCTCCCAGACATTAGCACAGGATCCCCTCTTTTAATCTCTGCCTTGCTGTGCAGACCAGACCTTCAGTAGTGCTATTAACTATGAAAAAAGATGACTCACTGTTTATTACCGTTATACAACTCCCACAATGACTAGTGATGCCACAACTGGATGATGGATCTCATTGTCACAATAAGATTGTGACAGTGCTTTCATCACCCTGTTGACTTGAAAATTTGTTACAGAAACTGTTCAAAGGAGAAATTTTAATTTCTGGTGTTAGATAAATCCCAAAGTTCACTCCATAATTAGAGGGATCTTCAACATGAAATAGAGTGATTTGGAGAAACAACTTCAATAATACTATAAAAAAGTAAGTAGTTTTTTATATTAGCATATTAATTCTGTAATAACACAATGGTGTCACTTTGCTCTTCAAATCTGTAGTTTTAGACAGGAATCTAGACATGATTTCCTAAAAACGTTGGTACATTTAATGAATATTTCTAAAACATCTCTATTTCTCGTAGAAATTTATTTCTTCAGCAGTTCTGTATTTCCCGTGTCTCCTTTACTAGTCAATTTAAGCACATGCGAAGGTTCTGCTATTTAAAATAGTTTCTCTTAAGCAGTTCATCCTAACACTCAATAACAAAAAGATTCTTTTAATCTTCTCCCTGTTAATGAATGTCTTTTGGAACTGGTCATATACATGCCAGCATCAGTGTATTAGCCACGTACCTTCTGTATCTTCTCTAAGATGACATATTAATTCCTACTTATAGAAGCAGACTTTTAAAGATGTGAAAGAATTAAGGACATGAAGCTTCAGCATAAAAGGAAAACCCAAACTTGTTTTGTGTATGCATCATTTTTGTACTTTTCCAGTCACGAAAACCATTGCTGATCAGAACCTCTAAGCATTGAGTGACTACTTTTCTATTTATCTAGTTAGTTCTGCTTCACTGCCACTCAGCTGCTGTTCTTCTAGAGGCGGTTTCTAAGTCTTAGCTTTTGCCTGCATCATTCTTCATGTTGTGTGTCTTCCTATGCCACTCAGCTTTCCTTGCCTTTACTTTGTTTTCCTCTAGCACTGCCTGTGCAATGCCTCTAGCATTCAACCTTTTCACAAGTCTCTGAAATGGCCACATGTCATTTCATTTTAGCCTCTAGAAGAACAACAAACTCAATGGGCAATTGTAATAAGCATATAATTTGGGGTGGGGTTTTTTTGCTTGTTTTTTTTTTTTTTTTTATTTTTTTTTATTTTTGTGTTTAAAATAAATACATTTCTTCCAGTCCTTTAATAAATTCTCTGAAATGTGCTATTACAAGGATGAAACACTGAATAAAACCAAGAATTTGAACTCAATGAATGAGAAGGCAGTTAAGTAGGTGCAGCTCTGGCACTAGGAAATACTGATACAGACTGACAGCTCAGGCTAAAGTTTTGTCCTTATAATTAGAGCCATTAAAATGATTGTAGTCGATTTTTGGGGGACATCACTAAACACACTTTCAAATTATTACCTTCTGAAACAGCAATCCTAGCCTAGCTCTTGATAAATTTTTAAGCCTTCAAGCTCTAGTAACTTCTGTTTGGTTTCTTAATCAGTTAGTTTGCCAGTTGATTTCCTGTTTAAAGTTTTGATTTCTTCTCTTATTAATAGACCATTTTGAACTCTTATCCTCTTATCTAGGGTTTTAAACATAATGTTCCTCATATGTCTTGTATGTCCAGCATTAATGATGAATAATAGAGCTATTCAGATGTGACAACTCCATATAACAGGGAAAGTTTAAGTACCAGGACCTCCCTCTTCATATACTGGTGCAAAGATTGAAAACAGAAGTGCAATCAGAAGAATACAGAAACTACTTCCAGCAGAAGAAGGAAGAATTGAGCAAGTACGAATGGACATTTATTCATCAAACTTTCTATCTCTCTAAACCAGATTCTTGTCATGCACTAACAGATAATAGTAAGTGCCCTCTATGGAGACCTGTGGAGTTTTGCTCCTTATTTTCTTTTGTTTCCCTCTCTTAGCTGGTCTCTTTATTACAACTCTGAACTCCAAAGCATTTAACTAATGATAGTCCCCTTAATCTTCAATTAACTGCCCATTGTTGTGTTATCTGTGACTTATTTATTTTGTAGTGAAGCTTTTTTGGACCACAATCTCTTGGGCCAC
Organism: Margarornis squamiger; assembly: GCA_035222235.1. Classification (NCBI taxonomy): domain Eukaryota; kingdom Metazoa; phylum Chordata; class Aves; order Passeriformes; family Furnariidae; genus Margarornis; species Margarornis squamiger. The sequence continues at coordinate 76,998,384 of JAWWTY010000077.1, forward strand.
AACCTGAATCATCCACTTCTCTATTTTTAAGACTAGAATGGAACCTGATTTCTTCGTTAGAATGGAAAACAGTTACTACTTAGTTGGGATTCAGTGCAGTCACTTTCATATTACATGTCCAGCAGGACATTGAAGAAAAAATGCAAATTGCAGAACAGAGCAATATGTTTCATATAAGATACTTTAGGTTAAAAAGCTCTTGGTGAAGAATTACACACATTTTTCATTCTACTGGTCTTTCATTATTTGAGCTCTTTGTTCTTATGTTTTTTTTGTATGGATGCATTTTGGAAGAATGAACTGTAACTCCAGGATAACTGTATAATAGAAAAATTGAGCAATAGTTCAAAGATATTATAAACTACGTAGTAATGCACATTGTTCCCTCAAGTTCTGCCAGATAGCTCTATATTATTTTAATGAATCCTTGTGGTAGCTGCTTAAAGTTAGTGTTGTCGTGAACATCAAACATCAAGAAAGCCCTGTTTCTTGTATTATAAAAAACCCTACAACTTTACATAAGAATTTTCCACTTCTTGCAGAAATTTTGTACATACTGTAGGTTAATAATATTAACAAAGTGACAATAACATCATTGTATGCATTCTGTACGGATCCCTGATTTTCATTGTGCTTCATTCCTTCTAGTTCATATTAACAGCAGTTAAGGACAGTGAACTTCTGTGCTCTCGCCAACAACATTTACAATCCCGCATACCAACACCACATTTCCAAATTCTCAAAATTACGGAAATGAAAAATATAGATTTATAAACCATTCAAAACCTTTTTTTAGTAATATGTCAAATAATTTTCTTTCCCCAGTGCTCACCCTCTTGATGGTACCATAGAAAAGCAATCACACCATTTTACACACTGCACTTTTTGAATTAAACTTTTTGTAAGCTACCCTGTAAATCTTTTAACATTTTAATAGTTCTTCTGTATCCTGATGAGCATTTGTATTAATTTCCCTTGAACACTGGTGTTCAGAGCTATGCCAAAGATTAGGTAGCATTAAAGTATGCATAATCATCTGCATGACTATGGGTAAGGCTGCTTACAGATCAAGGTAGGAAAAGCTGATCTTGCATTATGGGCAATTAGAGTGAACAAAGCTGTGTCTGGGCCTTCTCTGTTTTGCAGCACAGGAGCATGGGAATGTCTGATGTTTTTCTAAGGGACTTGGATGAAATTAGTCAAAATAAATCTAAAGCATGTAAGACATAAGTGAATAATCATTTTTAAATGTCATGTACAGTGTATGTTTCAGATATGACTGGGGCACACAGACAGTATGCCTTAAAATTCCCATTTCCTGTAGGCAATTATTGAGAGAAAGTAAATTTAAAATTTGAATCATCAGTATTAATGATAATGGAATCCTCATTCTCAAAGATATCTCACCCACCAGTGAAGCCTGTAGATTGCTTTTTACTTTTCATGTGTAATGCTTATGCATGCTTATAGTTTACTCTGAAACATCAGAGGACTCCTTCTGCCTAAAATATATTTTCTCAGGAGTTAATCAATATTATAATGCATTACAGATTTTCTCATGATCTATCTTACAATGAAAAAAAGAATAGTTTCAATCAACTGAGTTCGAATAAATATTTTATCCAAGACTACGTCTAAAATGCCATTACACTTCCCTGACTGAAGAATGAATGACATTTAAAATCTAACAGCTTTATGGAATGGGGAAAATGAAAAAACTGTCACTGGAATAAACAAATTAATGTGCTTTTTCAAATCATCAACAGTTACATTTCACTTTATTCAAACTGCTATGTAGCAAACCCCATAGATTTTCATTCAACAAACCTATCTTTTTTGTCTCAACAATTCCTAATAGTCCCTGAGGGGCCACAAAGATGATCAAAGGACTGGGCAGCGTGCCATATGAGGGAAGGCTGAGAGAACTGCATTTGTTCAGCTTGGAGAAAAGAGGGCCTAGTGGAGACCTTGTCACCATACTCTGTTATTTAAAGGGTGGTTACAGAGCAGAAGGAGACTTTTTTTTTTCAGGAGTCACATGGAAAGGACAAGGAGTAATGGATACAAACTACTTGTGGGGAGATTTCAATTAGACACCAGGGAAAAATTTTTCACAGTGAGAACAATCAGCCATTGGAATAATCTCCCCATGAAAGTGGCATGTTCCCCAACACTAGACACTTCCAAGGTCCAGCTGGTCAAGGTGCTTGTTTAGACTATGCTTTTGATGAGAAAGATTGGACCAAATGACGCTTGAGGTCCCTTCCAACCTGGTATTCTATTGTAATTCTATTATGATGAAGATTGATGGTTTCTCTGATGGTATTCTATTAATCTGTATACAAGAGTCTCAGACAGAATGTACTACTTTCTCTGTCTCTGTAAAACTTCATCAAACTCAAAGGTAATAAAGAATATCCTTACAATAATTAATGCTATATGATATCTAGATCGATATTTCCCCCGATCGATATTTTTTTTATTTCCATGCCCTATATTATACAATCACCTTCTAAAGCAAACGATGAATATTTGGAGGCCAGGCTTTATTTCACAGCCACTGACCTGAGTTTTGATTTCTCATTCAGATTAACTCCCTTCCTGAACTATCTATTACCTGAAGATTATGTAAGGGTGGCAAAATTATATTTTTTATAAATGTTTTCTTTCCAAATACAGTCTTGCTTTTGAAGGATTCTTAATCCCCTCTATCATTTCACTAGTTGCTCTTAGCTTACTTATAGAAGATACAGCACTGAAAACAACCCCAACAATGTGTGCAAAGGGCCCTCTCTACAAGAAAGGCTATTGTCCAAGTTTTCCTCAGCGCCAGACCTCATGGAAGCATCTGTGACTCTAATTAACCCCTTCTGATCTTTATTCTTAGTCTAAACTTCAAACCCCACACTGCATGAGCATAGTGGATTACATTTCCCTGACAGCACCTGCCATAAGGATTAAAGAGTAATACACAGTGACAGTTCAGGGGTCACAATGATTTAACTTTTCCTGACTAGATATTGAGTACAGGCTCAGTTTAATACAGAATGGAGGGATTCTTTTAGGTTTTTTTTTTTTTTTACTTTGCTTAGAAATGACCTTGTATTTTATTTTGGAAAACAATCCTAGAGAATATTTTCATTTTACAATCCCTGTTTTCAAGACTGTCAATCATCACATGAAGTGACACATAGAAAGAGGGAGCCTCTGTACGGGTGTTTATTTTTTTAGAGTTGAGGGGTCTACGAGAAAGAGCAGTCCTGGATATGTGAATTGCAAATAATTTGGCATATTATATTTGTGACTGGTGAAACAAAAATAACCCCAAAAATCTAGTTACAGTGTTAACTGTATCACAGAAATTTTCTGTTATAAATCTTAGCTAAATTGCATGACCTATCTTGGAGTTTTTGTTTGAAAATGACATGAGCACTGTTGAGAAATAAAGTTAATCTGATATTAATGTATTAAAAAAAAGCTAAAATATATTTTTTTTCTATTTATATGCATTGGTAAATTATCTACATGTATATTTATTACTACATCCACAATTATGAACTCTGAACAAAACTATCACCTATATCTTCAAAGTTAACTAAGCTGTGTAAATTCATTACAAATTGGATTGGATTTTTTAAACTACTTCTAACTTTTAGAACCTGAGTTAAGGAAAATACATGTAGAGTTCAGGATCCTTACAAACAAACCAAACCAACAAGGATCTTCTTCCTCATATCTAAGATTTTGATTCAGAATAACATAAGTTATTGGCCAAAATTTTCTCCTGCTTATGCCTTAGCTACATGTAGATTTCAATGACAATTTTTTCATATTTTCATTCTGTAATGTGCAGTCATAAAATCAGATATCTTAATTTTGCTGAAGATAAAATGGATCCAGCTACAGCATCTTGTTCAAACAATAACACATTAGATATCTAGTCTGAATAACCTTAGTTATGCTTTACAATACTGTTATTCAATTACTATCATATCTCAGATAACAGCAAAATATTTGAAGCATAAAAAGAAATTAGTGCTCTTTTTTAATCCTCATTTCTGATGAACAGCTTGTACAGCTTAACAAATTACATTTAGCTGATTATTTATAGATTTTTCTTCCCTGTTCCCCAGAGTACAATCAGAGCACCTGACATGCATTAGAAAATATATCCACCGATATAAACCAGACAAAACTATGCTCATTTAGGGAGAGAAAGTATAGACTAATAAAGCAAGATGCCTTCTTTTATACAAACTCCTAAGAACAGGTCTCCTGTAGTTCAGTTTAACACATAAAGCATTAGACTCCTTCCCATATACGTATTTGTTTGGTCAAAATTTGAAGGTCAAAAGTTTTTTGCTCTTTCTACAAGCTTTTTTTGATCGCCCAGAACCTCTCCTTTGTTACTAGAACAGTCCCAGATAACATTCTACCTGTAAAAATTATGAAGATTTCGCCATAATTTGGAAAGCATTTATGCCACAGATGCTTGTCTGAGAAAATGATTTTACATTTTGTCTGATCCATCATAAATGAGCATAAATGTGATAAATTCTGTAATAAGATATGAATACAGGATAAACTTGCTACAAAATAGATACCAAATATGGTAGATCACAGTTACATTTTTCAAAGTTGTGAAATTAAATAGTCTGAAACAGTGTTACTCAAACTTTCTTTAAAACAGAATTTTGGCATCTCAAGAGATTTCCTCCATACTTACTTGAGATAAATACTTTTTTTAGGTTTTGTTTTTTTTTTATTTTTAATTTGAGTTATTTAAAAAAAAATATTTAAAAATCTATCAAAATATTCCAAGAATCATCATTCTATCAATGAAGAGAAACTAAGCAGAGAACTCTTTTCCTTCTGTTTACAAACACCGGGGAGAAAAAAAATCTAATATAGACAATTATTTATATTATCTTGATTAACCCTTAGTTTCTTAATGATAAGGGGAAAAGTTTTTTTAGATGACGTGACAAACAGAAAGTTTGAAACAATTTTGAAGGACGTTAATTCTTAAATTGGAGAGCTTCCAGAAAATGTCAGTCCAGAAATACTTTTTTTTCTTTTTTTCATATGAATCTAGCTCCTGTTTGAAAGTGCAACTTCTGTGAATATTTGTAGATATGTAATACAGGGTAAAATGTGCAATTATTCTGTGTAAGAAAACATTTTATATTTATGCGAGCAAATAGAAAAAAACTCCGCAAGGGCATATGCTGGGGCAAAACATGAACAGGTAGATCTTCATGTAATTAGGAAAGTGAACACATTTTAAGTCTGTAAGGTACTTTCAAGGCTGATATTCCTATTTTAAAGTATGAGAAATAGAGTGAATACAGGAAACTGGGACTTATATTTTAAAGTAACATTTTAGAATGTTTGTACCACTTTAGGCTCAAACCTGAATTCCATTTTTAGTAGCAACCTTTCTACGTGGTCATCAGGCAATGACATTCTGGAAGCAAGGTAGCCTAAGGAATGGAAAAAAAACCAAAAAACTGTCTGGATATAAATTTGTTATGACCACATGGAATAATGAGGCAAGAATTCCTTCCTGTTACCTGAAATCAGCACTGAAAAGCAACTAGTTCATTCAGGCAGGCACATTTCTTCACCCTGCAGTAAAGGAGAGAGATGAGGTACACTGTGCACTACAGTGCACTACAGGCTGCAGAGGTCTCAACTCAGCTACACTGTGTAAAAATATGAGTGAACAGAAAATGGGGTGAAATAATGCAGGTCCATCATAGATGGATGGGATCAATGTTTTCTATCATTATTTTGTTCCTTTCAAAAGAGAGTGGCTGTGCTGGCAAACCTCTCTGAGGATGAGCAGAAATGGTGTCTCCTTGTCAACCCGAGACTTCTCCAAGAGAAAGAGAATCACAGAATCGCAGAATACTTGGGGTATTCAGGGAAGGGACCTCTGAAGATCATCTAGTCCAACCCTCCTCCAATGCAGGGTCACTTAGGTCACACAGGAACACGTCCAGGTGGGTTTGGAATATCTCCGTAGTCTCCCTGGGCAGCCTGTTCCAGCACTCTGCCACCCTCAATGCAAAGTTCTTCCTCATGCTGAGGTGGAAGTTCTTGTGGTTTAGTTTATGGTCATGCTCCTCATCCTGTTGCTGAGCACCACCAAAAAGAGTCTCTTGACACCCACCTTTGAGATATTTATATGCATTAATGAGATTCCCTCTCATTCTTCTCTTCTCTAGACTAAACAGACCCAGCTTCTGCAGCCTCCCTTCATAACAGAGATGCTCCAGACTCCTCATCATCCTTGTGGCCTCCTCTGGAGGATGATCACCTCCCTCAACCTGCTGGCCACAAACAGGTTCAGAAGACAGGGGTCACAGAAGATAAAGAAAAAGATAAATACCACCTGAAAGGCATAGAGGCAAGGTGCCAGCCTGGAAGGTCATAGAGTCCAAGAGGTAAGATGACTATAAGCCCATTTTTTGTTAAAACATTTTGCTTAGCATATATATATCAATATATATAGCGGATATATATAGATATGCATATTGTTAGGGGTATTGTTTTTTTCCTTTTTTTTTTCTTTTAAAATAATTTTGATTGTTTTGGAAACTCGTAAGGAAGAGACTCAACTTTATCAACCTCAGAGTTCTGGCAGAGTCATCCCTTTTAGAGACTCAGAGGGGAAAAACATGCAGAATGCTGAGGAGAGGTATGTGGGCATATTATGCAGTCAGACATATGGGCTTTCTACATTTTCCTGAGATGGTGGGCTGCAAGCTGGTGCCAGTTCAGAAACCATGTCAGAGAAGGTTCACATAAGAATTGTCTTTCCCAAATTTGATCACTGTAGCAGAGTTCTCCAGTTTTATGAGAGCTTGGAGTACTGTTTGGACTTTCTACAAGACTCCAGGCACTTAAATCATGATGCTTGCTAGTCTGCCTTTCATCTGCCTGACACCCTTCTCCAGCATGCTCCAGATAGTTTCCTGGTAAGTGTGCTGTGCTACATTTAAGACCTCTGCTTAATTTCCCTGGGGACATACCAGGTGATTTGGCCAGTGGACTGCTGGCTGATAACCACCATCCTGTCTAAATGCTCTAGGGCACCACAGGGGCTGGCCTGGGACAGGAGCTGACCTGTCCGGGGCTCCCTCACACCCAGCATGGCAGGGTCTGGCAGTCAGGGGCTGTCCCACTGTCCCAGCCAGGAGCCCGGAAGCCAAGGGGGCATGGGGACAGCCCCAGCCCTGGACAGGCTGAGAGTGGGCTCAGGGCAGGGCTCTGGGGCACAGGAGCCCAGCCCTATTGAGGGGTCACGGGGGTGGGGGCTGCCAGCCCTGGGGATGGGGAAATCCCAGAGGGTGGGCAGGGATGGTCAGGGTTGGAAGTGCCCTTGGAGTGCTGAGAATTGCTCAGGCACATAAATAAATATACTGCTGAATCACGGGATTAAAAAGAACATGTTGATAGAAACAGTAAAAGAGACCATGTAGTGCCTTTCACTTTGCTGAACTGTTTAATGAATGATTTAATTCCTGTTTGCATTTTTGGTTCCTTCTATGTTAACTAATTCTGTTTATAGAATAATTAGGCAACTACTTAATTAAAACAGAAACAAAATTTAGTGTATTTCTAAGTTTGTAAATTATAATTAGGCTGCTTATTAAATTGCATTTACACAAATTATACCTCTTCATGTATAAAAGGAAATATAGCTGAAGGATTTAGTGTTTTAAAACAGCTGTGAGTGCATATGTCAGAGGCTCTGTGTACCAGGTATATGATTATCAGTCAGGGGAAAAAGTACAAGTTCAAAAGAGCTATCTTTCAAAAGGATGAAAAATAGGTAGATAGTTCAAGGATTTGCACCTTTGAAAAAGTCTGAACAATTTTCCCATGTCCCATGCTCTGAAAGCAGGCAGACTTTGCTGTGTTTAAACTGTTTTAATAAAGTAAAACCCAAAGTTGTGAGCCTTTGGATAAGAATTCACTGCAGCATATCTAGTCATTATTATTCCTGTACCATGTAGGACAATCTACATGTAAGAGTTGGACTCCATGATCCTTATGGGTCCCTTCCAATTCAGCATGTTCTATGATTCTGTGAAATGTGCAAAAGAAAAGCTGCAGGCAGTGATCTTTTGCAGGTTCAATTTTATGATTCAGTATTGGTCATTTGAATTTTAATCATGAATTCAAGTGAACATTACACTAAAGGATCCTTGGAAATCCTTGTGGTCTCCTGAAGCACTAGATTTTGCATTCAGTTTTGACTGAAAGACTTTGTGCAAAGACTTAAAGGTGTCTTTTGATTACACGTATAAAGACACCTTCATGCATTGTGCTACTGAATACATTTTGTCATTAAGTAAGCTCATAGTATTCTTGTTTCCAAAAAGAATATCTGAATAAGTTGTATAGAATTTATAGTCTTGCCCTTTTGGAATATCTACAACCTGATGGTACAATACTAGAAAAATTTAATAGCCGTGCAAAGTTAAGAGGTAGAAATGAGACTTGGGAATTAAGAATTAGAACTCCTCCATAAAGCCAGATATTTCATGCAGCATATTTCTCAGGCTAACAGCATGTTTTTAGTTGAAAACATAAAGTTTTAGAAACATTTCTCATATGATTCAGAAATTTCACTATGTATAAAGTGAAAGTTGTAAGTTCTGATGGTAACTTACAATTACAAAGCTGTGCTTTAATTTTAACTTTAATTTCCCTCAATTAAGTTCACAGTTACTGGACAGTGCTCCATCTTTCCTGTTTAAAATATTACTTCTGATTATAGCTGTCTTCTGCCTATCTCTAATCTATGTCAGTAATTATAGAATCAAGTCAAAATGTTACTGGGGAACAGGAAGGAAGAAGTAGTACTCTTCTCAGCTTGTGGATTAGTGCATAGCTCATTGTTTTAAATATGCTTCTTGTGCATTTGAGCCCTGTATAGAGATAACCAAGAAAATGAAATAATTCATTTTACAATACAGCTAATTTACCCGTGCCCTTTAGTCCTGTGCCAAAAGAAACACTTGTAGCATGTCTGAAGGGAGCAGCCACCCTACAGAAGGTTACACAGGAACTGTACATTTAAAAACCACATTATTGACCGATGCATACAATGTTTTTTAAACGAATATTACACTCTGATACCAGCGCATTAATTAAATTGATTTGGGAGTTGCCCACAAGTCTAATCTTAATTTTATAGTAATATGCATTTTTCTATTATTAAATCTCTTGACAAGCACTATGCCTTCACTAGTAAACCAGATGGTGTATTGCACAGACCTTAGGGTAAAATGGTGCATCTTTGACTTTTGTGTGACATAAAACCAAAACAAAAACCCCTTAATAATTGACCGGAGACTCTTAGTTGGCTTGCTTTTAAGTTAAAGCTCTCAATGGAAGTCGTCAAACTGGGCATCAAATAAAACAAATCAGAATTACTAGGATTTTACAGCCTCCTTGCAAAAGACTGACAAAGTGTCAAAGGAATGGGGTAATGGTGAAATGTTTAATTCAGCACCCTTGCTCTTTTAACAAAATGCACAAGAATCATATCTCCTGATTTTTTTATAGATATCTAAGTGATTTTTTCCATTAACACTTTGATACAACACCAATACTTTCAAAGGATTTCCATTTATGAAAAAACTAGACTGATTTTTGCAACCATAATGTCCTCAGAAGAAATGAGTTACAGTGGTCTTTTACCTGCCTGAATTCTGAGTCACAAAATTATCTTAGAAATACAATCAATCACAGCTTCTTCTCAGTAATCACTAAAAAAAGGTTGTTTAATTAAAAAAAAAAAAAAAGAAAAAAAAAAGAAAAAAAGAAAACACTTGCCTAGGTAAATTAATTACTAAAATAAATTGCTGAAAAACATAGTAGTAATTTATATATTACCAATTACATTAGCCATAGAAAGTTTTCAAAGTAATAGATGAATTAGGTTCTGTCCTGCAGATTTTGAATACAAGCATTTCAGTTCAAGAGAATTTAATTTAAGATTTTAATCTTTTTACAGTTGGAAGCCAGGATACTTTCTCTCTTCATCTAAATTTAATTCTAGAGGTTGTGGCATTACAGCAAATCTGGTTTAATCATACTGGTAGTTTTACATGTAAATTAATGCATGTACTCATACAGAATTACAGCATTAGAGAATCGTTAACAAAACCAATGATGGGCATTCCCCCCAGAATATGGGCTCCCTAATGAGCTATAATTTGTATTTTAAATGAGAATAAATTACCATGCTGACAGTTCTTTGAACACAGGTTGTTTTTTGAATATATCTTCACTAAGGAGAATATAACTGGAAGTGAATTAATCATTTAAATGCAGTAAAAAAAAATAAAAATCAAATGCATTGAAATAAAACTTGCCTGACTGATCCTTTAGATTTTAATTTATTAGGTTGGTTCTTTTGGAAAGAAATATTTAGAATGATGATTGGTTTTAAATCTCCGTTTACATTTACTTGAAGAAGAAAAGTTTTACTTGCCTACCAATAAATCAGGTATCCTCTTTATTTGGAAACTTCAGTATAGCATGAAGATAATTATATTCAAAAGTTTACATCATGGACACATCAAAGTGACACACAACAGCCCAATGAGATACCATATACTATAAAGTAAAATGGTAAAAAGTGGAGTCAAACCTGATATTTCAATTTCAGTACAAAATTACAGGAGATTCAAGAACATGGTTATTTAGTTTGTGCTTTGTTCATTTATTTTCTTGCTGTCTTCTGTCATCATAGTAAAACATAGTAGACAAAATCTGGTTGAATTTTTGAAGCTGATTGATAAAGTACGTGAAGTAGTTATATATGAAGTACACTGAAAGTGAAAAATCACTGTTCACTCAATAGGCAAAAGTACCTAACACAGAGCCCAGATCCTCATTAGGAACAAATGTAATAATTCCCATGGCTAAAAAGCCCCTATAGAAGTTCCTCTTTTTATCAAGTCTTGGAAGAAATGCAATATTGCAGCAAGAAAAGAAATAGAGATTGCAGAAAAAATAACCATGAAGAAAAAAAATTAAACAATATTTTGCCATATTGTCTGAAAACCTTCTATTTGTCTTCATGATGTGAAGATAATTTATGCAATTTTTTTAAAATGTTTAAAAGAATATTCAAAGCTGAAGAAGATGAATCTCTCTGTTCCCATGGGATGAGTGTCTGGAACCAGGGTATAACTTACAGGCACAAGGGCAAAGTATTTCTAGTCTTGGCCATCTACAGCTTTCATTATCCTTTTAGAAGGGACATGTGAAGACAGACACTAAATATTTATTAACAGTTCAGCACCAGACATCTAGCTCCTCAGGTGTCACAGAAATGAACTGGGATACTTCATATCCTCAGGGTAGGTATGCCTTTTAATCCTTCACCCTGGCCCCTTCCCTTCCCAGTTCCATTTTGTTTAGTAGGCTTAGTCAAACTCTGAAGTTGAAACTGGGTATGTGCAAGTCAGTGCTGTAACTTTGCACCAGGAATGTGCTTTTGAAGTGAAACTTCTAAATGTCCCCACTTGTCCTGCTTTTCATTTATATCACAGTGTAGCTGCAGACTACAAAAACTGGATTAATTCCAGATTAAAAAAGATTGGAAAATGTGCCCCAGGAGCCCACATAATGTTCTTAAATCACTTGTGAACTGAATGTGAAGTCCATGCCTTCCTCCCATCCCCACCCAAACCTGTACAGTGCAAACAATTGTTTCAATATGTAGATCTGCCTTTATATTGCTATTCTACTTGCTACCATACCACAGTAACAGTCCTTCAAATACCTCGCTGAAAAGTGATCCTGGATCTGACGAGTCAGTCTTTCTTTTACATCATGAATTTTAGAACTTCACAGCAACCACTGGAAAAAAGAGGTGCCCTATTGTATAAACAGATAACCATGTTTAACTTCAGTAGCCTTGTGCGAGTCAGTGAAAACACTACGTATACACAAGTGTTTATACAAATGTGCTAAGTATAAAAGTATGTAAAAGGAGGAATATACACTGAAAAACCCCAACACTTCCATACTTCTTAGCTTGTCTTGAACACAATATAAAACAAATCTATACTTCTTTCCTTTTAAATTAACTATCCAACACGTTCTCAAGCTTTTTTTAAAAAAGCTTGTACATCTACCAAACAATATCAAACTTATTTCCTTCAGAACTGCATCAAATCCTGATGGGTATATGCATAACTTTCATTTTATAAATCCATTTATTTACTTAGAGCATCTGAATGATTGATATACTTGAGAAAATCAACTTATACATAAGCGAATAAAATAATCTCTGAATATTCGGATGTTGACTTGCAATGGCACGAAAAAGTGACCTGAGACTTCCATCTATGTTTATACAAGTTTTTCAGGTTAATATCTATGGCTGAGTCTGGTCCTGATCATCATCAGTTAGCATCAAGTCCCAGGAGAAGATGAGATGTCATTCTATTATGTTCTTTACAGTGGTGTTATCCACAAATTAGTAAAGAAATATTCAGTAATACGACCTAGAAGAACTGACATGTATATCTAATTTTGCAGCTGCATTTTCCTAGGGAAAACAAGAAGCTTGGCTAGGATGAAATGCAACATCACCACTGACTGTCTGTGCCCGACAGGGGTTGTCACCATACGACAGGTTGTCATCATACCAGGGTTATACGGATAGTCTGAAAAACACAGCAGTGGAAAGCAGTTATGCCCCCCAAACACTGAATGGAGTAATAAGACCAAATAGCAGTCCTTGTATACAGAAGAGGTTCAGAAGATGAAGCGTCATTGAATCCACAGGGCAAAAAAGAGAGACTTTTATTGAAAAATATATACAAAAATATATAAATAAAAGTATATTTATGAGATATGCTCTATATTTTTATGCCGTTACAAGAGATATTCTCATCTTAGTTTAATTTCTGTGTACTTCTGAAGGAAAATTCACCAGACATAACTTCTTTCAGAAGTGTACTAAGGAGAAACTTGGAGAAAGAAAGTATAACAAAGGAAAGCTGAAAGATATTGCATTGCAGTGAAACTAGAACAAAGGACACAAATGTGAACACTTAAAAACATACCTCTTGGGATAGTCTGTATGAGAATTTAAATACAGAGATATAAAAGATATAAAAGACTTCAATATGCAGATATTGATGGGGTAATCAAGCATTATCTACAAGCTCTTAACCAAATTGTCACAGATTTCTGAATGTGCTTAACTCCTAAAACCCCTGGAAATCTTTATAGAAATATACCAATGATTAGTTTATTACCCTCCAGTTTTTCTGTGCATGATTTTGTCATTTTTCCATCCGTAATTTCTACTTCTAAGAATCTATTCTCTTTGATTTGTGAAGACTGTCTTTCTGGAATAATATCAGATGAGTCACAAATGACTTCAAATCAAGACTTTCTCTTTCCTAAAATATTTAAGCTTCCTTATGGGGACAAAGTTTGACCTTTTAAGCACTATTCTTCAGTTTCTTAACACTGGGCATTTGTCTGTAGATAACAACCTTCCACATTCCATGTTGGGTCTTTTCTAATTGTACCTATGAGAGATTTGATTTGTAGCCATAAAACATCCTGTACCACTCAAATCTGTCATTTCATGTTCTTGGTGCACTCGGTTTCTTTGATTAGCAAGAAAGAGATGCTTGAAAAATTTCTGGGTTTATAAACCTCAGAAAGTTTTGGGTTTTATTGAAGTAAACCCTTATGAAGAAGTCTTGAAAACTTATGAACAGATGTATTTTCTTCAAAAGAAATTAAGAGTTTGGTAGTACTATCACTGTAAAACTCCTGCTCTAATATAGGAACCTGTAACTGTGCTAACCTCATCAGAAGTTTTAGCCAAATTAAAATTACTTCCATTTTGGTTTTGTTCAACGTTCATATTTACAGCTACTTTCAGTGAAAAATACCCATGGATAAGTATTAATCTATGGTATTAATTTGCATTTCTTTTCCTGGCAATTAATTTTTTATACCAGTTATCTTCCTTATAATGTGTTTGTCTCTTCCTTACTTTTACAGACTTTTCTCTAACTTATCAAGTCATTATTTGACATTTTGTTCCCACATATTTTTTCTCTCTTTCTCACAGTCCTCCCCATTTACTTGAATTGTTTCTAGTATCAGGAAAAACCTTCCCACATCCTGAAAAGCTCATATTTAAGTGCAAATATGACCCGATAACATTAAACATTCCTCCATCTTTATATTTGCTGCCCAAATAATGAGTGTGTAACCATGCAGCTTTACAAAACTTCCTCCCCTCAGAAGAAAAGTAAGAAAAGGGGAGCTATGTCAATGGAACTGTTCTTTGTTTTTGACTAAAAAAAGAGACATTGAAATTTTTGAGAAAGGTTCTTATTCCATAATTGTTTGAACTGTTAATCATGCCTTATGATTAGTGATTTGATGACTCCTCTTCACTTATTTCCAGGCAGATAAACATGTGTACCCTAACCCAAATACCAAGGGAAAAACAATATCTCTGCTCTGAATCTCACCAGAGAAAATTTCTGAGCCGTGGTTGTATTCTTCAAAGATATGTAGGCTTGAATGATCACAAAGCAGCTGTTGTTGCTGCGGGGATGTAAAATAATTTCACCACAATTATGCAAAAAGATATTACAGAAAAAAGGAGGTATTGTTATTGTCTCGAGAGCTACATATTGAAACAAGTTGAAAATAATAAAGCTCCAGAATGAGCAAGAAAGAACCTGCACAGTCCAATCAAGTATGTGTCCTTTCTTTCCTTTTTTTCTTCATAAATGACCACATTTTCAAAAGGTGAAACTTGAGAATTATTCTGTATAACTGATATTATCTTCTTGAGTGGAAGAATGACTAAAGTTTGTCTGACAAAAGGAGAGATTATGTCGTCTCTTTAGCTGTTCTTCAGTTTTGCTCCCCTATGATTAGCAACTGCACATTCACTATTTGTTCTTGCTATCTGATTACAAGATGTTATTTACTGCATTGACTATTTAAACTAAGGCAAAAAATGGGATCAGATAATATAAACTGAATTCTGAGCTCAGAAATTCCTCCACCAACGGCTCCAACTCTATTAATGTTTTCACATACCACATTTTTCTCTCTTAGAACAAAAAAAATCTACAAAATTTGAGCTGAATTGTAAATTAGTCTGTATATAAATGCTGTGGTACACAGAAATCAACAGGATTTGTTATTGATCAATTCCTCTTCCTTCCAATTAGTAGAGTGCTTTCAAATAAAACCAAACTACATTTTCTCTGCTTGGCAATAGAGTGAGATGTTGGGCTGTCTTACAAATTAAATGACATAAAACCTTACTAACTTTTATCTGTCTGTGTTGCTTAGTGCTCCCTTTGGTTGTTGCAATACCATACTTACTTAAAATTTCGCTTTACTAAAAGTAATGAAACAAGCAAAGTACAAACCATTTTTTTCATGAAAGAATAAAATACCTTCTAAAAATGGAGGCTTGTGGTAAACACAGGCTTTCATTTTACACATCAAAAAAACCCCCAAAAAAAACAGATTTAAGGGTTCACCTGGCCACATAAAAGCCATGAGACAAATAAAATCAAATTACATGGAAAAACCTGAGTCACCAGACTTTGTGTTCTTCTTGTAGAGGGCTAACTGCTCAAAATAATTAAGCCAACCATTTATTTCACTTTTTTTTTTTTTTAATTCTCTTGCAGTGAAGGCAAAAAAGCTTGAATGAACATATTGCCATATCTACTTCTTACTTTTGTGTATTTGGACTCTTTATTCTTCCTGTCCTTTTTGCTTCTACTCAGATGTGTCTCCACAAAATACCAATCTTTTTGTTCGACTTTCTACTTATTTTTGCCTACTGAGAGAGGCTTTCCTTTGATCTGTTAATTTGCTAAACCCAGACAGTGTAATATATCAAGTAAAAAAACCTAACCAAACAAAAAAAACCCTGGAAAAAACTCCCAAACAAAACAAGCAAGCATTTCATAGCTATCTGGCTACTATAAGAAGTTTTTTTGTTTTGATTTGCTGAGTATTTTCACTTTTAGTCAAGGTTTACTTGATTACTTATATATTTTCATAAGCTTTACAAATAATATTGAGCTTGCTCTAGAGAGAAATATACAGTACCTGGTAAATTGTGTGCTGCCAGACACAGGTTCTGGATATTTTGTTCCAGTAATTTTGTTTAGGTTCTCACTTATAGGAGAGATACTTGTTCACTGGGAAATAAATGAAGACTACCTAAAACATTCCCTATGAATACAGGAAGCCAAAGAGAGGTTTTTTGTTTATTTTTGTATTCTGAACTTCATGTTTGGTAAGTAATTAATCTCATTGAGGTGTGTTAAAAACAACTAATCAACCAAGCAAAAATCAACATGACAAAAGCCCTCAATATTTTTGAAGATGTGACCTAAACCTTCTTTCCAATGCAGTTATTTCTTAAGATTCCACGACAGTTACTACAGGATTTAGCATTGCACAGATTAACTACAATCTAATGACAATAGCACTAATTAGTTTTCTTCTAAACTTTTATTCATTTATCATTAAACCTTATATGCTCTATTCCTACTGGAATGGCTTTGTCTCTGAAAATAAATGCTGGTACTTCTGGTGTGAGGAGGTTTTTGAAAGGTCTTTTTGCTTAACTGCTTTAATTCTGAAAAATAAATAGGTGTTATGTCTTTGGAGAAGCAGGAAAGAGGCAGCAGAAATGTTACAGGAAACTCTCCACCAGGATGATAAAAAACCCAGGAAGAAGAAAATTGTGGAGAATTCTACACTTTCCCTTCTCAAAAAGAAAAGTGACGATCACATGTCAATGGGAAGAATGATTTTTGGATCTGAATATTTGTGACAACAAAGGAGCAAAAAAGAGAGAAATGTGATTACTTAAAAGATAAAAAGCTCCAAATCAACATCAGAGGCTCTGTAGTCAGAATTCGTTTTCATAAATAATTAGGAAAATAGTGAGTAATTTGGGAGACTTCAGCCATTCAAATTAAAGCAATGAGGAAGCATGAATAAAAACAAGCTGTCTCCTGACTCACTGTCCAAGGCAGAGGGAAACCGAAAGGCAAATTGCTCTAAGTAGAAATTTGAAACGTTTCATTGTGTAGAAAGTTCTAGATCAACTGGCCTTATGATCCTCATTCTTTCACTATTCTAACCCCGAAATAATTTGGGTGTTGAACTAATGTACAATTTTTAGTTAAACATAGAGATATAATTTTCTTATTTTATGTTGTTAAAATTGAAGTTACAATTTTTTTTAAAACTGCACATTCAATCAGACACTTAGACACTGGGACAAAAAATTTCAGTTTCCTCTTGTTATGAATTACTTTTTTCCCCTCTGACATTTTGTAGTTTTGGAGGAAGGGAAAACATCATAATAATTTAAAAAGTTACACTTATTGTTAACATTCAAATACAGAATACCATGCTAGAAATACATAATTTGTAGTTTTAGACAGAAATGTTGCTTCTAACCACCCTCTTCTCTCAAGATGACATATGATGCACAGCTAATTGCAGAACAGCAGAACAGTTAGCCATCTAAAAAGCTGAGGATATTACCTCAGAGATACGTTCGCAGCTTGTTTTAGTACTCTTTTTCCTTTTCTGAGAACAACCATTCTTTTAAAGCAGCTTTTAAAGCTTCTTTTCAAGACACATTTTGACAAAAAGATACATCCTTACCTAAAGGGGAGCCCTGAGAACACGAACAATACATTTCTGGTTTCTTTTATTGCAACTGGAGGAAATTGGACATCACCTTTTCACTACTGTAAAGAAATCTATATGCTCCTGGTTCACAGGTTTCCCATCTTTGTTCACTTGCTCTCATTTCCATGCGATGTCTGCAATAATGAATCCATGCAATTCAGCCTCTCATATTATTTCCATAGGCTTCAGTTCTGTCATGGAATCCTAATGCTCTTTTGTTCTTCACAGCACAGACTCTCTCTTCCATATCATGTACCTTGTAGTTCATTACTGTTTGTGGGCCATCCAGTAAGGGATACAATACCTTATCTGCTGAAAAGAATCAGAGTACACACTATTACCTGTATTCTCTTTGTTTCCTCATTGTCTCAGCACTCTCGGGCAAAGAAGAGTTTACAATTTTTTTTTTAATTTACTTTAAAATTCACTCACATAATTGGATCTTTTTCAGCACTAGATCTGAATAAATCTTCTTTGTCTTATAAAATTATTTTAAAGACTAATACTTTATTTCATTCTGTGTTCTTATCACCATCTCTCCCTCTCTTCCTCCTTTCATCATGCGAAACTTTAATCTATGTCAATGTTGAGAACTCAAAAGCAATGTGCAGCTTTTATGTACCCCAAGTCATGTCCAAATTAAGTGGAAACACGAAACAGGCCCATTTTCAGAAAGTAATGATCAAATACACTTTGAAGGTAAGTTCTCTTAAAAATAACAAAAAAAAAAATCAACTGAGTCCAAATAATAACAAGATCCAAGTCGCCAGTTGTCTTCAAAAATCTTATCTCGTTACAAGATTATACAACATATATTGATTTAAGTAATGCAACTGTATGCTGAAAAGTGTTTTAATTTATGTATATTGATGTCTAAGATGTATTTTCAAAACTACACTTGGTACTTCTAATAAAAAGATATTTATGAGAACCATAAAGTGAATACATTTTTAAATGGGTATCATCAAACCCAATTGCATTTTTTTTATTCTATGGACAAAAGTTTAATTTCTTAAAATCATTGTTGGACATTTAATATACTATACACTTTTAAGATTTTACATCTTTTGAATCTTGTACAACAATGGTTGTCCATATCAATAATTTTAAAATAATGCAATAAAAATCAATTTTATGCAGTTTTTTCCCCTCCATATAAGTAATTTAAGAAAAAAACTGAAAGCTGCTATGCCATAAGTTTCATTACAGACCTCAGAGATTGATAATAAACCAGAATTTTCTGGTCATGTTTGAGTGAAGTGGCTGGGAACATGCTGCAGCTGCTCAGGCTCTGCAGCAATTACCTGATTGTCCTCTCCCGCTTTCCCAGCTGTACAGCTGGGGCACCCATTCGGTGAAATTCTCCTTTTACCTTCTCTAATGACAGTGATGGGACGCCTTTTTCTTTCTTCAGAGTGAGCAGTCCTTCCTCTTCCTGGAGGAGAAAGGAAACCAAATGTCCCCACCCATGTGCTCCAGGTCCAAAGCAGGAGCCTTGGCTACAATGATTGGGATTGCAGCACTTCTCACTCCGCAGTGCAGCTGATGCATTTCTCCAGCAAACCAGCTCCACTGCTGATCTCTCTGCACTTTTCTGCACTTAGACCAGTATGAAGAAAAAGTAAGATGCAAGTCTTACAACTTACCTAAATGAAAAGGTATATATGAGCTTTGCAGTAGGCTTCACCTCCTCCTAAGAGTTGCAGAAGCGTTTATGAAGGTGGCACTCATGGGTTTCTTTTCTATTTCATCAAAACACATTTGTTTGAAAATGTGGATTACTGAAATAGTGGTCCTTACTGTAGGAAACCTACTGGTTAATTAAAGCATTACTTTTTAAATCTTGATGGCACTGGTATCATAGTCCTGTTCAGCATAAACATACACATTTTATGAATTATTATAAGCATTATAAATATATATATGGTGTTGAACATGTGTTCTTTCACAGACAGTGCTGAATCACGCTTACAATAGGTACATTGTGGGGTTTTTTTCAATGGTAAAGCATGTCAGCTTTGTCAAGGGAAACTTGCATGAGGCTGTCTTAAGGCAGATTCCTCTAGAGTGTTGCTTTGCCCTTTGTCAGCTAGTAGTTGCATAAACTGCTTTGGAAGAAAATGCCTCTGAGTAGAAACATAATACATAATCAGCTCAAATAATTACAACAAAAATGCCAACTTGCTGTTTTCACAACATGGATAATAGACTTGCTTAAGGGCATGGAATGCAAAATCAGTTTTGCATGTCTTCTTGTATTTCAGAATCATTAAAATGTGCTACAGCCTGAGTACTGAAATAAATGCCTCTGCTGCTAACTGGAGTGACAACTGGCACACTGGGAATTCAGCTGTTTCAAAGAGTGGCAGAGCTATCAGCCAGAGAGTAATGTGGATAATTTTCTTAGTTTCTATCTCTGTTGAAATATTTCAGTTTTAAATTCAAGAGGCAGAACCTGACAACCCAATATTGAAACTTCTAAGTTCAGAGTAATGAAACAGGAAAGATATATACTATCATTGGTTAAATTTATATTGCACTTTAGCATATGAAATGAGGGTGTTTCCATTTTAAAGCATCGTAAAAATATTATCTAACAGAATGCATACTATCTCAGTTGTATTTCACACACTAAATTGCTTCTATACTAATAGTTTCCAAACAAATTATTCACAGGGCTTGTGCTGTTTTTGACTGTGGTATAGATTTTTTTTTTTTTTCATAGTAGCTGATATGGGGCTACATTTTGAATTTGTGATGAAACCAGTACTGGTAATGCAAGGATGTTTTTGTTGGTGGTGAGCAGTGCTGACACAGCATCAAGGCCTTTCCTGCTCCTCAACACACCCCACTAGTGAGGCAGCTGGGGATGCACAGGATGTTGGGAGGGAACACAGCCAGGACAGCTTATCCCAGTTGACCAAGGGGACATGCCATATGGCATCCTGCTCAACCTATAAAGCTGGGGGAAGAAGGAGAAAGCGGAGGAAGTTCAGAGTGATAGCTTTTGTCTTCCCAAGTCACGGTTATGTGTGTTGAAGCCCAGTTTTCCTGGGGATGGCTGAACACATGCCTGTCTATAGGAAGTGGTGAATGAATTCTGTATTTTGCTTGGTTTGCATGAGCTGCTCTTGCTTTCCATATCAAACCGTCTTTATCTCCGCTCACAACTTTCCTCACTTTTACCCTTCTGATTCTCTTCTCCATCCCACTGAGGGAGGGTGAACAAGCAGTTGCATGGGGCTTAGTTGCTGGCTGGGGTTAGATCACAAAAAGGTTAGACTCCTACATCCATAATTAGTAAACCCATGTTCAAAGGACACAGGCACTTTGTACTGAAAAAGCCTTATTTTATTAAATAACCACAATATTTTACACAGAAAAAAAATATGTTTTTTTTTTTTTTTTTTTTTTTTTTTTTGTGTCACTAACTGTCTATTCTACCAGCAAATCAGCAGGTGTTGAATATGTTGAATCTAGTTTGTAAATATTCAACAGAAACAACTTCAAAATTCCAAGTATGTACATATACTTATAAATATTTATGCATATGTATCTTTATACATATAGCTGTCTGCACCATCTATGACAAAAGGTATTTATAGTATTTTTTCACTTTCCTCTTCCTATTAAGTTTGTCAAAATGCTCCCATACTGTTTCTGATTAAGCATTAATTAGCATACACTGAGGTTCAGATTATTCCATGAAAAGTTTGCTAAAATACTCCAGTTGGAGTTTAGTTTTCTCTCAATGCATATACTCCTTCTTCTCTGCCTAAAAGAAACATTCACACTCCCAGACCTGTTTTCTCCAAGCTGAGGATAATTCTTCTGCTCTGTTATAGCTCTCTAGCTCATTCCTCTGCTCCTTTATTTTCTTGGGAAAATAAAGCAAAACCACTGATGTTCTGTTCTTTCATTTTTCAGTTATCTCTTCTTTATTAGTATATTAGATTGAGTACATTAGTTAAATAAAATATACCAAAGTGTATGCAAGCAGGATATGACTAAGAGAGTTGTGCTGACGTGGGCCTCCAGGTAACACAGGAAAGTGTAATGTAGTAACCCAGGGAAGAAAGCCAATGTCCCCTTTCTTCAAGGAACACCTCTTTTAAACTGCTCTTCCAAATACCAGTGCTTGTCATGGGGCAGGATGCCATGTAGACTGCCTTCAGCAGAGTGCAACCCTCTCTTACTACATGACAGCTAAGCTTGTTTACTGCAGTAGCTGCATGTGAGCAATACACAAGTGTCCAGAATCATCATCTATCTGTGAGCGCTTTTTGACCTGAGATGCACAGGGTTTTTTTGTCAAGAGTGTAGACTTTTTAGCTTATTCAAATTGTCATAGACCTATTTACTTAAATAGCTTAATGACTGTAAACCAACTGAAGATCTGACCCAAAGCAATTAAGCTCAAATGTTTCTTTACTTGTTGCATGTTGAGTTGAATAATTTAGTGATAGCAGAAAGGGTAGATTTAAAGGAAAGAGGGTAGGTTTAGATTGGGAAAAAATTTTTTACTCTGAGGGTGGTGAGGGACTGGAATGAGTTGCATAGAGAAGTTGTGGATGCCCCATTCCTTGAAGTGTTCAAGGCTGCATGGGATTGGAGCAACCTGGTCTAGTGGAAGGTGTCCCCGCCCACAGCAGAGGAATTGGAACTAAATTATCTTTAAGGTCCCTTGCTACCCAGATCATTTTATCATTCCATGATTCTGTGACAGTAGGTACTCTCAAAAAATCCTGTAAATTCCTAAAAATTTCTTTACTGAGTGAGATTCACCACTGGAAATATTCCCCCTGCTCAGGAATTCAGATGGCATTGAACTTTGTATGATGTACAACAGTCATCTTGTTCTTGCCTGGTACCTTAATGGAAAAGTTCTTCAAGAAGTGGAGATATACACTTGTCTAGATTGCAACAGGGAAGACTGGAGGAAAACATAACATAACACTAGTTCACCGTGGCCTCCCTGTAGTGCTAAACCTTTTGGAAAATTATTTAGTTATAAGTACTGTTAATTTAATCTAGTGCTGTGGATAAGGCGTGTTGCAGTGAAGAGTTAGACAGATTTGTCTCCGTGCTGTATTTGTGACTATAAAAGAAGATCAAACCTGGCAAATTCAGCAGTCTGGGATCTCTCAGGGTATGTTTCACACAGGCCTGTCAGGACCAATAGAACGTGTTTGCATGAACTCAAGAAACCTTGATCGCTGAGATTTCACTTCTGTAATTGGAACCTCGGAAATTTGTAGTCTTCAGTGTATTTTAAGAGTATTTGAACTGATAATTGCAGTGTAGCTACAATGAAATTGTAGCTGCACTGTAGTACAGCTATAATGAAAATACAAACAAGCTTAAGGTAGATAAGGACATAAATACTTGTACAAGTGTCATTCTAAATTCTAGGAAAGCAGCTACATTTTCTGGAAGCTGAAATGTTAAAACAAGGCTGATTCAAACTTAAAATAAAATTGTGACAGCAATGACTAACAATTCCTGCCAGAGAGCCTGAAAGGCCAATACAGAAGTCACAGAGGAGTAGATAAGGCCACAGCAAAAAAACACCTTTCCCACCCCTGCCTGCATATATTTCAGGAAGGGTGGGGGAGACTTCCATGGCGGAAACCTGTATCTAAGACCTGACAAAATAAATGACTTTCCATCTTTTATTGTCTACCAACAAGTGAGTTGGCAAGTCCCATATAATTTGCCATACTTCAAGTACTTACTTCTTCCATGCTGTGTTCTGCCCTCAGTGCTTATAGCCACAGTGGTGTATTTCATTTGGATAATTAGTCACTTGATTAAGGCTCTATCTAGAAATGGATATTCTTGCTTATAATTTGTTACAGTTGTGGATCAGTTGTTTTCTTACTCTTGTGTTAGGACTTTTCCAAGCACATTTGTTTGATGCAAATGCAATCTATATAATAGCATGATATTCTTCAGACTGATCTCTCTAACAGTGACAATTAGATGAAAGTATTTGAAAATACAATTTTTAGTGTTACGGAGAAAGATCACACTTCCTTTTTCTAAAAACAAAGATGTATATTACTGGTTTACACAAATCCTCTGTCATTTGCATTTTCTGTTTCTTAATTACCTGATCTTTTATTCTGTTAGACTCTGTGTCGTGTGAAAAAGGGAGGTTTACTCAAACTCTTAGTTTTTGACTAGTCTGCCTGCACGCCCAGAAAGCTGAGACCCTTGTGCCTGACTAGTCTGTCAGCATCCTGTTACGGAATCCTAGCTCAGAGGGCGGTTCCACTGATTTGTTCAGGGTCACACTCCAAACAGAGAGACCCTCTCCTGGGTGTCCACACCTTTACCCACTGCTGGCAGCTGCCAGCACCCTTGAAGGACTCACACTGACATTTTATATAGTTACACTCTTTATTAATAAAATTGTGACATGTTAAGGTTTGAGAATTGCTGGTGATAGTGCATGACTGTGAAAATATATTCAAAGTAATACACTAATTCAAAGAAATATACTACAAACTCTATTCCTCCATAAAAGCTTGTTTGAGATAATCATTCAGCTCACAGAGAACACAGTTCTCACCCTATTTTTGAGTTTTTGAGGTTTTGAGTTAAGCACCAGGAAAGTATATTAACTAAACATATTTCATCAAACACAGAAGATGAAATATAAGATGCTTAAAATGTTCAGTCGGTGTCTATTAATGCAAAATATACTATTCTGTCTCCAAAGCTTACCTTTGGTTCCAAATCCATTTTTCAATCTGAATACATTTGCTGAATTTCTATTTAACTGGTTATTGCTCTGGTATTTGGAGATTCACTTGTTCTTTTCTGCCTTATTTGACTTAATAAGAATACAACAGAAAATAACTCCTGGGAGAAAAGGTAGACAAACACTTCTCACCTCGAAGGGTCAGCTAAAGTAACTCCAGTGCCTACAAACATTTTATGCTAGAGAAGAGCACTGATACACTTTCTGAAACACCATAGACTGTAAAAGCTAACTCATGGCATGGTTTCCAAAATCAAACTGTGTGTTCTTCCCTTCCTTGACTTGTTTGGCTCAAACAACATTTTCGAGCCCTTCCTTGGGCTCAAAGAGTTGTTTGACAGAGAAGTGTTAGTTGACCTGACATAGTCACACATACATCCTTTAGTCTATCCAATACCTTTGGGGAAAATGAATGCCTGATTTATTGTCTTCAGGGAGAGGAGAATGCTCTGTGGCAAGGGGATTGTGACAAGCAACATAGAGAATGTACCTTCCTTCTCTCCATACAGAACATACTTTCAGTAATCAAAGTGCATAAGAAATTTTAATGTACTGTAAAGTACTTTAGACCTAAAAAGAAAAAGAGGGAAGGGGAAGTTGAAAGAACCTTAAGGGGTCATTTAATCTATCCTTCTGCCCCAAGAGAGAATTAGGCATTGCTACATCACTCCTGACATATACTCACCATCTGTTATAAAAACTTTAATGACAGAGAAACCCACAGCTTCCCCAGGCAATCTATTACATTTCTTGCTATCCTTAGTGATAGAAAAATTTCTCTAGTGTCTAACCTGACACCCTGGCTGCAATTTATGTCCATTTTTTTCTTGTTCTATACATCACAGAGAATGAAAAAGAGAAAAAAAAACCCAAAAAACCAAACTCTACTCTATTTTGCTCAGCAAAACTTTGCTAAGAAAGTGATTAATTCAGTTTTCCCTTTCTCCATTGAGAGAGTCTCTCCACATCTGTCCCCATCTCTTTGAAGTTTCTCACTAAACAATGTGATATTACTCCAGAGGAAACTGTACCGAAACTGTTGAGTACAGCAGAAGGGGAGTATTACACATATTGCAGCCTATTCTTCTACTCATGAAACAACATATAAGACCTTTTAAGAATTATGGTGTTTTTAATTCATGCTTAGCTTATGGTCACTTCAAAACCCTCAGAAGCCTTTCTGAAGAACTCCTACACAGTTGTTTATTTGCTTTGTGGTCTGAGTACAGTTTAACATTCTTACACACATATTGTGTAGCTGTCCTAAATGAAATACAGGGATTTGGTTATTTGTTTGCTTTAACCCTTATCTCTGATTTTTATTTTATTTATTTTTAGTTTGTGGTTTTCTAACTTATTTCAACCCATATGAACTGTCCTAAAGTTTGACATCATCTGAATGTAGTCCTGAATTCTCAATTCTGTTGGCCAGATTATTTAAGAAATCATCTATTACGAGACTAAGAACCAATCCATAAATCCTGCAGTTTTCCTGAACTTCCAGTAAATCTTTCAATATGCTTTTGAAGGAGTTCTGTACCTACACTGTAGTTTTTCCTCAAGACATTATTTCCTTAAATGACTTACAAACTTATTACCTGATTATCAAAAGGTGTACTCAAGACAAAACAGAACATCCTTTACTTTGACATGCAAGGTCAGTTAAATGTCAAAAATGAATTAAACTTTTCTGTTAAAAACTGTTTCTGACAGGTCTGCCCTGACTGTTATTTTTCTGTTATCTTTCCAGCACTTTTCAAACACTTTGGGTTTTTTAGGGCTTCATTTTCTGTTACCTGGTTTTTGTAATGTATAAAATTATAAATTCACATGAAACTTTAATGCAAGGAAGGTGCATAAATGAAACTACTTGCAAGAAAGCAAATAGAACACTTACGAAAATACATGTAAAGCTTAAGATCTGTGCATCTGTAATTGCATCATTCTATATTGTTAATGACTGTAAGTTTGGGGTTTTTTTCTAAACATTTTAGATGTTTGTTTTATTTAGACATTGTAGCTACATCCTGTGAATCTGAGAAAAAAATCCATTAACACTTCAAGTGAGGTTTTTTGCAGCCATTCAATTACCTTGTGAAATAATTTCTAGCAAGTTCAAATAGACAGCTTTTGAAGTCACAAAAATTTGCTTTCCAGCTCCTTTTCCCAATTCCTGAGCAATTTTCCAATTTGCATTATAGGCATAACACATTCTTCTTATGAAAATAGTGATTTTTTTTTTTTTTTTTAAACTTTGGTTTTAGACTTCTAGTCTGTTTTGGAAAATTAAATTTGAAAAAAATCCATTCACTAGTAAATTTTTGTGATCATCATGAAATTTTCATAGGTAGGTTGATAAATCTTAGTGAGGCACTGAGAGCATGTGTTTGTATATGCACAGGTACATGTATGGGTATTCTGTTCATGAAAGAATTTCTGTAATTTCTTTCTATCTACTTATAATTTTAAATTGTTTAAATTCATACATTCAGTGTAAAGTAAAGCTACCCATACAACTTTTACAGTACCTTTTAATGTGAATGAAACATGATCCTATATTTTGGTTGCTCTTTCACCGTCAGATTTCTTTGACAGAAACCTTTAGCAAGAATTACAACATTCTTTGACTATCATTGCATTCTTATCCTGACTTTTATGACATTCTTAGTATAGTATCCTCTAAGTCATAGTTCATGAGGTCTCTGATATTTCCTAGTAACAACTTTTTGCCAGAATATGAGGTAGCACCACAGTAATAGCAAGGGAACAGCCAGTGCTCTAAGAAAGTAGGCGGTGTTTCCTGATGAGAAAAGAAATATAAATATTAAAAAAAAAAAAAAAAAGATATAGTTTTTACATAGATCTAGGACAGCAGAGCTTAAAAATTTCATACAAATTACAGTTTACAAGAAAGGAGCTTGTTTTGAACATAGTTAATGAAAAGCAAATTATGCATGAATATCTTCTCTCATTCTTGAGCTTCTGATAATACATAAAATGAATCCTTAGGAGAAAAGAAAAAAAGTTTTGTGCCATTCAACTTCAATAAAAATGCAGTGAATACAAGGTTTCTAGTCCATTTGTGGACTAAAAATTGTTTACATTTATAAATAAATATATATTACAGAAGAACTAAAAATATAAATATAATAATAATATAATATCTCAGATAATAAAATAAATAAAATCTCAGAACACAGTGGATTTGAAAAAAAGGACAGAGGGCAAAAGTAAGATTTTTCTATTATTACATTGTCTAGTGGCAGGTTGATCACTTCAGTGAAAAATGTTTTTTTACAGTTGTTTTATTGTTTTGTTTTGTTTGTTTGTTTGTTTTTTTTTAAATTATCCCACACTTTCTCTATAGCACCAAACATATAGAAAAAAAAATAATATAAACCTTTAATGCAACTTGTTTTACTGAAACACATACACAAATTAGAACAGGATAGACCTATCAATAGGAAAATGGGAACTGCTGTGTAAGAAAAATTATATGCCAGGATACTTTTGCATGGAGAAAAAGTAAAGACATTTTCTCCTACATTCATACAAGAATGGTCTGGACTCTTGGGCTGAAACAGTGGTCCTTTAGCAAAATTTATTCCTTTCCAACAACTCAAAAACTTGACTTTGAGCACACTCTTTGCATCAGATGAACCAATACACTTTG
Source organism: Margarornis squamiger (assembly GCA_035222235.1). Lineage (NCBI taxonomy): Eukaryota > Metazoa > Chordata > Aves > Passeriformes > Furnariidae > Margarornis > Margarornis squamiger. The sequence goes on from JAWWTY010000077.1 coordinate 77,026,580, forward strand.
AACTCAAGTCTGACTCTAGCTTCAGGCTCCCAAAGGACTGTTTTTACATCCCTGTCTGCCTCATTCTATAACAGAGAAGCTGTTCCAATTTTCACACTTGGTGGCTTATAGGGAAGCAACATCTTCCCCTTCAAATTCCTGGCCTTGAGTGGAAGAAAACATAGAAGCATTTCTGATTGTGGGGATGTGGTATATAACAAACTATAAATAATTCATATTTAACACTTTGAAATTATTTGCCTAGCAAGTTTGTTTAAGATGAGAGAGAACAGTTTTTTATAACTATGTCAACATCATTATAACTTTTGAATCACCATTTAGAATCTCTGATTTAGGAAGAGAGGGAGTGGTTTTGTGAATCTGTAACCCTCTGCACAGGTATTTTCAATGTATAGAATATATTTAAAAATAAGATAATAAAATTGCATTTATGTATTTTTCTTGGGAGTAGCTAACTAATGGGAAAAAGCTACAGCTCAAGCTTTTGCCATAAAGCATTTGCAATATTTTAAGTTGGGTTTATTACCAACATTTTGCAGGATTGCCACGTGGACAATGACTTCAGTTTATCCTCCATTTCTGTTGTTATCTGAAATCTCATTTTGACATGTTGAGCTTCAAGAAAAATGAAACTATCACCTCATATCCTCCTTTAATGTAACCACATCAGTTATCAAAGAATTAATTCTGTAATTTAGAATGAAAGAGAGCATTGATTTGTAATGCAAAGAGATATGAAATCTTGATGTTAAAATGGATAAGCTAATTTGATTATTTTGTACTGAAAAGATTTATTAAAAGCTTGGTTTGAATGCATTTTAAGAAATACTTTTATAATAAATGATTACACAGATCCACTTTGAAAACATTAAAGCTTTTTTGGTTTTTGGTTGTTTACTTAATGCAATGGTAGCTCTGGGCAAATATAAAAGTTGTATGAAACTCATACAGTAGGTACCTACTATATAAAAGAAGACATAACCAAATTTACTACTCTCCAATGTTATTTCTGAAAATCTGGGGTGAAAATTCACTTCAAATTTTTGACATTTCATTTTAATTTTTGGAAACTATTCAAAGGTTATTGTGAATTGTATAGAAAATTTTAAAAAGGAGTCTGTAATGGCAATTTATAAACGGATTTCAGTTGTGTAGAAATAAATCTAGGAATTACAGCTTCTCCAGAAGATACAAATGAGAAGTTTTCTGAAAGAGAATGAGAACATTTCATTTTTCTGTAATTTAAATATTTTCATGTTCACAAAAAAAACCCAACAAACCCCAGTAATTTAAGAAAAAGACAAACAAAACTAATTGGATTAAAGAATGTAAATGGATCGAGGCATGAGGTGTAACAATAATCGGTGTACAGGTAGTTTTAAATATTTTTCTGTGACATCATAACAAGTAAGATTAGAGTAAATTAAGACTTACTAGGTGATTCAGTGATTGAAAATACTGCCCCATGGCAGGGTTTTTCTAGAAGCTAGTTTTGTTTTCATGAATGCAAATCTGTTTAAATTAAGTCTCTTGCCTCATGAGAAGTTAAAGTCTCTTGTGCTTTCAGTTCTTTTTCTTAAGTAAGAACCTTCCTACATTTTTCTTTTTTGTCTAATTCTATCCTTTCACAATAACATCTCAGGTCTTCCTAAATCTACAGTGCAGTAATAAATTATCAATATTCTTTGCAAGGAAACCATCAGGAGCTCTTAATTAAACCCATCATTAAAGAAATAATTCGAAAAGAGTGAGATCTTACAGTGTTTAGTATTTCTATTCAAGTTTTATAGAAAACAAGATAGCAGATCTTTGGTTACACTTTCAATCTAAACCACATTAGCTGAAATGTGTCTTCCATATTCTCTTTTAGGGAAATCCATCTTCTCTTTAAGAACTCATGATCAAGCTCCCTTTCTGATCTCTCCAAAGTGCTAGCTTTAAGTGACATGGGTTTGCTGCTGCTATCCATTGAGTTATATGTGTTTCCATGAAAAGCAAAAGAAATCGAGGCATGTGTCAGAGCCTGGATCAGGGGCAATAGGTTGTGACTGGGCTGAAAACTGGCATTCTGATAACATATCTTAAACAGGAACTCGAGGTCAAATACTTAGTTGAAAAGGGGCTCCTCAGTTTGTGGATATGAGACCCCAGTGGTGAGGTCTCCACTGGGCGAAGACCTCAGATGATGCAAGTCAGGACCATTAAATCCTATTAGTGCATTCAAGGCCCTGACAGTTCTAACACAGACTTGCTTCAGTACATACCCCCTAAGTGTTTTATCTATCCATTTTTATATAAAATTTATTGGGCTCAGTACTTTCCTGAAAAATTGATATTTTGCAATGTAGTAGTGATGCTTGTTAATTTTATTTTGCCACTGAATATCCTGTTATTGTGTTCCGTGACAGAGAACAAAACCTTTCAGAATACCTCGTCTCTGTGACACTCTGCATATGACCGTTCATTTGCTCCAGACACTGGAGTGTTTAGTCTGTTCACCTGTCACCTAAGGTCCTTGAGTTTCACCTAGTTAGTTTCTACCCACTCTCCATACTTTAATTATTGTTGTTTCCTGGAAATCAAATTGTGCTGTTTTATTGGCAGGAACCCAAGGCTGAGAGTTATGCAAGAGACACAGGCATGTTCAAATGCCAGAATTTTAAAAGCTTACTATGGAGAGTATGTTCTCATTGCCTCAGCTATCACAGTTAGTACACAAAAGAGCAGGATACACTCAGGCACACAGAAAAAGAATATAGTAAGGAGAGACTAGTCTGATCGGACTATTTAGAAAAATCTAATAAAAGAATTCACCCATAGGCAACAATAGCCTTGACTGAGTGATAGCCTTGAGTGATCCATGTCAAGACCGTCAGATGAAATTGTGACCTGCCTTTCAAATGCTACTAGTCAAGTAATTAGAAAAACAAGCTGGTGCATAGAAGGTCTAGCTTCAAATCCTTCTGTAAATGGTAATTTGAGCTCCTGGGTCCCTAGTTTCCAGAAGATTCAGCAAAACCTTGAGTTAGGGATATTTTTTCTAGGGGCTTCATGTCTCTCACACTGAAGTTATTTTGCTTTTATTGGAGTAATTTAAATTATTTTATTTAGGTAAAGAAAGAATAGTTTCTGAAGGTTAAGTCTGACCTACAAAGGCAGAGTCAAATTCTATTTGGTGAATATGTAAATCTTCTAACAGTTGCACACCACTGTTAAAAAAATTGTTATAACATTGAATTGTCCTCCTAGATGTAGGAAAGGACAATGCTAAAGAGTCCTAAAATATCATATCTGATTGTTACAGATGTGCAAATGAAGAAATAAGAGATTGAGTATATGTCTGCTTGGTAGCAAGATAACTAATGAGCAAGATGTTTGTACTTCAAAGGATGAATGAGAACATTTAATTACTCTGATGATGACATGCAGACTTCGAAAAGTCCCCAACCATCTCTCTAAGGACACACAGGCTAAATTAGTATGAATTGAGCATATACCGCAACTATTAACAGTAGCTGAGCTCTGTGCTTATGGTTATAGTTAATTATCATTTGCAGTAGGAAGAGGTGATAATATAGTAGAACTGTTGTTTGAATTCCTGTATTGAAGTTTCGAGACTGTTGACTTCACTGCATCATTGCCTGATGAGTGTTGAACAAGAATCATGTTTCCAACTGCTTTATCACACAAAAACAAACACCAAAGCTTTCAGATTGAACTCAGCATCAAGACAACATTTGTGCTGGCAAAAAAGATAAGTGTCTCTAGTTCTTCAAAAATGCAGGAACAGGAACAAACAGTGGAAGCTTCTGAATCCTGTTTGTCAATAGTGGACCAGGAGTCCCTGGAGTTATAACACTACATGAAGATTCAAAACCAGGCAGTGGCAAGAAGAGAGATTAATAGTAACCAAAATAGATTAAAAGACTTTGTTTTAAGGCTGTTGTTGTCTAAATTCCAACTTTACGGCTTTGGAAACGATCATGCTTTTGATGAGTGTCTTTCCCATCTGTTTATTTAGGGAACATATAATTCTCCTACTCTTTCTTTTTAGACTTGTCTTACAGCTTCTGTACCACTGGGGTGTGCTTTCTTTTCAACTTTGACATTTCTGAGTTTTCTTTAAAAGCAAAAAGAAATACCAGAAAGGCAATTTCATTATGGTTTTGACAATGCCATTTACAGAGATAAGATCAAATTTTTTAATTTGTCTTCTGAAAGAATTAAGAAAATAGTTTGCCTTTTTTTTTTTCTAATTATGTTGGGGGTCCATGATGAAGTAACTGCTAACGACATCCTTAGCATTTTGTTAGATATTTTGAGACATAAGTGAGAGAGCACTGCTTGCATTCTTGGTTCACATTGTACTACACTGCATATGAGTGTGTTGGGAGTATTTTCTTACTATTTCTTAATTATGATTTAGGTAATTATGCAAAAATATTTAATCTTACTCATAATATATTGTCTCACCAATCAAGAGCAATTAATTAATATAATTGCTTAGATGACTGACAATAATTTACTACTCTTTTGCATGTACCTGTCAAGAAAAAAGGGTAGTTTTTTATAAAATGAAAGAAGCTTCCAATAACATGCCTAATTTACTGAGTATGTCAGACATGAAAGCACAAGTTATAAACTCCTCAATCACTTCCACTCACAGATACCAAGTCAAGGGATCAAAATAAAGAAAAAATATTAAAAAAAAATTGGAAAGGGCTAGAAAGTAATGAAAAACCTACGTCGTTAAAAAAACAAAACAAAACCCACCAGGTTTGACATAGTCCTCACCTTAAATGGCTTCTGAAGCCATACATTATAAATATAAAAATGTTCATTTGCAGCTTTTTCCTTCATTATAAATCATTTCCTTAATGATGATGGAGCACAGACTTCAAACATGTCCATTCCTCTCTGTAACATGATATCCTCTTTCAGTACTTCTAACACCTGTCAGCCCATAAAAAATTTCTTGGTTTACGTTAAACAGAGAAGCTCCTACTCTTTGACTACTTTGTATCTCTCTCCTATTTTATTATTAATTTGAATTTTTATTTTTCCTCAGAAATGCAAATGAATATTCACTTATTTAGTTAAATGGTTTTGTTCAAAAAGGGGCAGCAAGGAATTTGTTTCTCTTTGAAAAATCCAGCACCTCTATTACGTCTCCCCTGCATACACATTCAGATGGGGGTTTCTATTTGTCTTGCTAAACAACAAGTATTAAGAGAAATCTGTTGGTCTCAAAGAACTTTCAGCTACAGTCTGCAAAAAGATTAGATAGACTGAACTGAGAATGCCAGAGAATCAGTCACATTAAGCCTTACTTTCTGTAAGAACCAGCTCAGGCTAACTGACATACAGGATTTTTTGAGTATGATTCTTATCTCCTTTTCTAAATATTGGAACTACAGTAAACTTGGAATATTCTCATTTTCCAAGAGTTACAGAAGATATACAATATGTAAGACCTCCTATCATTGGTACTTGTCTTCCTCGTGTGCTTTAATAAGAGAGTATAAAGAGATGTGGCTGAGAAGACAATAGACACAACCCCCTGGGTATATTAAGCCAGGTCCAAAAGGGCAAGAAAAGGAAGAACAGAGTGAGCCTAGACGCTGGCCGCAGATCAACAAATGGCAAGAGAATGATGCCTCAACATTTTGGAAACGTATCCTGTGATATCATCATGAACTGATTTGATTAGCACCTTGTGTTGACATCTGCCTACAAAAGCCCTCAGTGGTGGTGCATCATTACTTGGCCATCTGACACCATGTAGAAGCAAATTGCCTGAGGAGAACAACTGCACATTGGTGCCAAGCCACTGCCCAGAGCCTGACACTGAGATTGGCTGCAGGAAGTGTTGCAGTTTCCCTAGAAACATTGGCAAGTCATTGGAGAGATGAATAGAGCAGTTCTCTGTTACTGCAGGTGTGTTTGTGGGGCAGTGCAAAGATTTTTCCTAACAAGTGGTCACTTGGACCACTTAAAAAGTTCAATTTAACAGTGTCCTGATGACCTGATGTTCATGTTTCTCTTTAGTTAGTTTTATTGTACTTGTTTGGGAACAATATTACTACTGTTCTACCTCATTTGCAAGTTTGTTATTTCAAGCCTTCTCTTATAAGTAGGGCTACCTTTTCAGTGTACTGATATTTTAGCTCATCCTCCTTTCCACTCTCTTCAGTGAGTCATAAATATTTATGTTTTGGGACTCCTGAGGAAGATACAGACAAAATCCCTAGCATCTAAAAATGGATTTCAATGGATGCTACATGCCCATTTTTCTTGCTATTGACTCTATTGGGAACTGGATTGTTATTAACACTTGAAAACATATATCAACAAACAGGTAAATCATCTCTTCATTCTATTTTTAACTAAGTATACAATAACGGTAATTCAGGCATCAACAAAAGTCAGGGTAATCAAAATTTCCTTTCTAGACATTCTGCGGGTAATTATTCCAACATTAAAAAATATTTCCAATTAAATTCTCTCTTCTTAAGACAAAAAAATCAGCTGTGGTTTGGTTTCTTTGCACACACACACACACACAGCCCCCTCTACCCTCAGCTGGAATAAAATAAACAGTAAAAGTCTCTTGAGAAAATCAGAGCTGCATCATAAACCCTGCCTGAGTTGGAAGGAATAGAACTTCTTTTTACTCTATCAATCCTCTAAGTCAGCACACTACGAAAGATGTTTTTACATCATAAAATGTATTCCTGAAAGGCTCTGTGTCAAAAATTTGTGGAGAACTGTTTCTCTAGTGGTAGAGAACATTAATTTTTAATGAGATTACCAAATGCGTCTCCCTGAATTTGAGAATTCCTTTACCTCACAGGAACATATGTGGGGGAAAGAAAAGAAAACAAAACAAAACAAAAAAGTATTTCAGATGAAATTAGGTAAATTACTATGGGTAAGGGCAGTTTTCTAGAAACAGAAAGTAATAGTTTTCTATAATCTTGATCATTTTCCATATAGTAAGAAAAATGTGCCAGAAGGTTAACAACTGAATGGTGAAAGGTAGTAGGTATAATTGTACTGTGCTTCCTTACAAGGATAGCCCAGGTTTGCAATAGGGTTTTAGCTCAAAATGCTAGTTACCTCGCATTATATAACTTTCTTCACATACTTTCCAGGAAGAAAGCCTGCTCAATTTCATCTCTGAAATCATCTTAGTCAGGCACATGGTGTTCTGTTCTTGGGGTTGTCCTGTGCAGGGCCAGGAGCCAGAGTCAATGATCCTTGTGGGTCCCTTCCAGTGCAGGATATTCTATGATTCTGTGATTACCAACATCACTGGTGAGTTTCTAAAGCTGTTAGGTCATTTATTTTTTTTCCAAAGTTTTGGCTTGAAGTGTTTTTAGTGATTCTTCCCAGCCCTTCCATATATTTGATGACATTTGCTACCCTTCTGCTATTATGTGCTATTTTAGCTGTAGCTAGCTCCTTAGTGGGGGAGAGAAAAAAATTAATAAGCCAAATGGCTGTATGGGAAATTTTACCTATATAGCATGCTACATAAAATCACAGAAGGAGTAAAATTGAAGACGTAAGTTATAATGATTGAAATCAAGGCATTTTTCCCTCAGAAAGAAAAAATGTTTTGTGCTATTTCATATTGGCAATATGAGCTTCTATTCTTAAGGAGCTTCTATTCATTCCAGAGTGCAGAAGTATCAAACTACCTTTAGGTTAGTGTATCAAACCAGTTCCTCAAAGATGTCTACTATACAATATGAACCTCACACTTTTTTTTGTCGCTTCTTAACTCTTATATGGCTAATGTATGTTAGAACATTGAATTGTGTTGGCTCTTAAAAAAGTTTTGCAGTGGTACAAAAATCATACTATTATGAATGAATATTATTGTCGTTATTATTTTGATTTACCTTTTCTTGTAGCTTACTAAACCAAAAGTAATCCTAGCGACAACCCTAATACTCTATTTTTTTTTCCTTTCTAAGAGGTGGGTTACTGTAGCTTCAGGGGTGAAACAGAAAGCTTTATACTTATATCATTTGTTAATCTGCCCCAAAGTTCTCAGATTTTTATTTTTTTTTCAGATGTAAAGATCTAAAATATAGTGAAGACCGTCATCCTAACAACACATACTCTAATAACTGATGGCTGTGCTGGGGAAAGCACTTAAGTACAGGGTAATTGTAAACACAGATCAGTGATAACGAGGCAGTTCAGGATCTACTGTTCTAGAAAGAATGGGTTTAGGAAACAGTGACAGATTTTCAGATATTGGGCCAAGCCTGGAAACCATTACTTTCACCATACACTAATTTCTCATTCCATTAAAACATCACTGAAAAAAGTTACAGCTTGAAGGCCAGCGTGGACAAGTTATTCACTTTCCTTCCTTAAGTGTGCAGTTGTTTCTAGGTGCTCTGTCAGCCCTGATCCAGACTGCCTATAGTAGTAAATACCTCACAAGTTAGTACAAGTACCTTACTGGTGCCTTGGAATACCAGTAACTTCCTATATGCTACTTTCTGCTGAAAACCAGATTAACATTTGTGTCCAAAGATATCAGGTTAGGCTGCTGCATGGTAGATGAAGAGATCTTGTCAAACGTGGCCACTATTGTAATTCGCAAGTCTTTCTGGACACTGCTTTGTTTAGTAAGACAACAAAAGATAAATAACAAGAGACAGCTCAAAGCTTCTATACCATTGAAAGCCATAGATTTAGAAATTGCTCATGCTGTGTTAATGGTGTTTTTTGAAGATAAGATAGAGAAATCAAATCTTTTCATTCACGGATTCAGAGGTTGCCACCAGAAGGCAGAAGTTTTCCCTCATCTCCATTCATAACAAGTCTAATAAACAATATCTATTTCTTTCACTTCCTCAAAAGCATTCACAAAAGCACCACAGCTAGAAGCAGGGCATAAGAAAACATGGGACGGACCGGCATTAGCCCATTCAGCAGTCCTAGAAATCACAGTAGTAGAAAATTTTGTCCCAAGAATCAGACCAAGACTTTGAAGATATTTCCCCAACATCAGGGAGGTCAGCATGGATTCTATGGCTTTGCCTCATATTTACTTCTTGTCATTTCAAGAACTTAAGATGTTGGCAGCTTCATTGTCTTCCACAACTCAGGCTTGGTTGTTTTGTTTTTTTGTTTGTTTGTTTGTTTGTTTGTTTGTGTTTGTTTGGTTGGGTTTTTTTTTGTTTTGTTTTTTTGTTTTTTGTTTTTAATTATTATTATTTTTATTTTTATTTTTGTTTTATTATTCCACCTTGCATTACCTCAAAATTCCTAATTTTAATATATGTTTTGTTGCCACTAACAAGTTTTTGTTCTGTTGTACTTTGATCTACTGGGTATCTGAGATTATTTTCCAGGTGGGATTGAAGTGTCAATTTCCCTTGAAAAATGCTCTATTAAAGGGCAATGACAAAAACTTTATCAACAAGAAGAGAAATGGCTAATGGCTAATGGCAATAAAAGATGAGGCTTTCAACTACACCAAAGCTGAATAAGAAATGAAAAATCTAAAAAAAATACTTTGCATTATCACATAGAGGGAATTTGTTGTGAACATGAAGACAAAGCTAGTCCTGAACTGTTAAGCAATGCTATATGGGTGGATTCCAAAGGGATGGATTTTTTATTGGTGGATTTAATAGAAAACTTGGGACAACTAGATAGTTATAAACAAGTTGTCTCCAGGCCTCCTGTCTTACAATACAGCAAAAAGAAGACA
>JAWWTY010000077.1:77043295-77086679 GCA_035222235.1 Margarornis squamiger
CTCTGTGCTGTTTCATAGAGTAGTTTGGTCACTCTAGCACATAAGTGGCTATAGCTCATAGGCTCCAAGCTACTATTAAGTCTATATAACATTTACTTAAATATTAACTAATTGAAATGAAATAAACATAACACTAGTTCATAAACCAAATTAAAACCCACTTTCATTAATTTTACATAATAAATATTGAGTAAAAAAAAAAAAGAAAATCTTTTGGAGGTAATTAAAAACAATAATAACCAACTTGTTTATTAGACTTCCTTTTTCATGGCTTGTTTCAATATAAAATCAGTCTGCTAAATCAGAATAATTGAGTCTTCTTTCCTAAGGTATTATGCTGAGAATTCTTTATTAAAAATTCATTATAAAAAAAATAAATTGAAAACTATAGTTTTTCCCCTTTCTTGAACTGTGGTTTGGATTTAATCAAAATGGAGGTAGACAAATTTGAATGGAGCTATTTTCATTATTTTCATTATATATTGCAAAACCAGAAAGAAACCTATTATTGTGTAGGAATTGTGCTCATGGGAAAAAGAAGGAAAATGTTTTATGTTCAAGTCCATTAGTGACCAAAAATCAATTAGATTTGATTCTTGCATGCTTATTTGTATTGCGTTAACTGAACCAGACTGTGTTTGTTTTTAGGTGAGCAAACTTTTTATTTGAGAACTCTTATGTGAAACAGAACTGAAGTATGTAAGCAAACAAAATCAAAGTCATTTATACATGAGAGACGAATGCACATCTTAAATGCTCAAATACGTGCATTATATTTCTTCAATAACTCATGGTTAATTTAACTGTGGTCTATAAATCAGATCTTGTCCAGTCAAAAAAGAATAAATAAATAAAGGAGGAAAATGCCAGGGGTTGGAGACAGTTTATAAAAAGTTATTTGCTTTAAAAGATTCAAAAAAAAGATAACAGGCCTCAAAGGGAAAATTTAGCTTAAGTGCTAAATGAGAATTATTGTATTTGGGCATATCCATGTAAAAGAAATGTGTGACTTACATAGAAGTCTTCTTGCAAGTTCTTCATGAGGCTCAAAAAAGTGTAGTGATTTCTAATAACTGATGAGATATGCAGTAGCCACCTAGAGCAAACAAACAAACACAACACTGAGGAGCTTCATAATTACTTACCACTACAGACAACAGAATTTTCAACCTTGTTCTGGATCTAGAAAAGCTTGTTTATTCTAAGTTAGCACAGAATCACCAAAGCTATATTACGTTATAAGAGATGAAATTTAAGAGTCTGAAATCTCTCTTGCACTCTAAATGTTTTAACTTTGTATATAAATAAGTCATTTTATCAAAGACAAAGTACTTACTATAAGTTAAGTTATAAGCTACAAAAGTAACAACACTCCAAAAATATTTTAATTATGTATTTTAGATGAATATATTTATATTTGGAAATACACAGTTGAAAATAAAGTAGTAGATGGCCTTTAAGTTATCACCAGCACTTCAAAATAAATAACTATTTTTTAAAACTGCAACAGCTCAGGGCCCTGGATTCCAGAGGCTGTTTGCTCAAAAGATAAATAGATGAAAGCCTGATTTGGGCACCCCATAACCTTAGTAACTCCTGAAAGTTCAAAAGTGGATTTTTCTTCATGTGGATTCAAAGTCTATCAATGTACATAGACAACTTCTTGATCATTATTATTCACTTAATTGTCTGAATTTGAACTTCTCACTCATGACTGTTTAGAAAAGAATAAAACACCAATGAAGTACCTTCCATTTGTCAAAGGTCCTGCTGTGATCAGTAGTTGAACATTCTCCAGCAATTCCATATCTCAAAATGTGACATAAGGCAAGACTGAAAGATCTCAAATAAAGATGCAGATAATCTATCAGTTCTCAGGCTCTTAGTTAAGCTGGAGGAAGCCAATGAGGCATTCAAGTATAAGAGCTCTTGTTCTGTATTGCATAAAATGATTCAGCATTCAACACAATGATTAAGATTAGAATGTTTTCCAGTGGTGAAGATTAAAGGTGATTTTCTGTAGATTCAAATGTTTTAGTAGCATCCTTTTTAAGATCTGTCACAGTTTTTAACTGAGTTTTGTAAAAGCTGCAATTTCGTTTTCATTAATGCTGTCTAAAAATGGTGTGGGAGAAAATTCAAACCAAATATGTGGATTTCTATAATGGCTACATGTTATATAATGAACTAACAAAGGTCTATTTAATCTTAGTCTTCAGTTTTTGGAATGGGGAAATATTCATCTTTTACTTTGAAAATTTCCATTCCCTTTCAGTTACTGTTACTGTTCCATTAGTTTTCTCCTATTATTTTACTCTTGTTCTTTTCTTCATCTGCTATGTTTCTATATGTATAATTTTTAAACTGCCAATGTAAATTGAAAATAACTCTGATATATTTGTCAGAAATCAGTATTTTAGTAGATTTTATGTTAAATAAACCAGCTTATGAAAATGATTTCCTATCTTCATGAACTTTGGATTTGAATATTTTACTAGCTGTAACTAAGAAAAATTTGTCAGTTTTTCAAGAATTTTACTATATTGACAAGAAATTGAAATAACATTTCTTGGCTAAAAAAAATCTAAAAATTTTTACATGGTCATTAAAATATTTGTGCTTTAGAAGAAGTATACTATTAGTATAGTGCTGTCATTTCTACACCACTGAAATTTCATGAAAGGCTGAATGGCTACAGTGCAAGGGTTTGATTTAGGGTTTTGTATTTATTTTTGGTACAAAAATTGAAATTTGAGTTGTGGAATTGTATTCTCACTAGTGCTATTCAGAGAGAATAAATTCATTATGGTTACTTATACTTTCTAGAATGGTAACACACTAATTCAGTTGAAAAAATCTATTTGAAGGAACTCAGAAAAGAGCAGTCCAGAACTAGTCTTGGTAGATTGATGGCTAAAGTCAGTTCAGCCTGGAAGTATAAGAGATAACATATGTAGATACATCTAATCTAAAACAGGTGAAATATTAGGGTGATGACCTTTTAGTTGAAGGTGGCCCTGGCCATGACAGGGGAGTTAGAACTAGATGATCTTCAAGGTCCTCTTCCCACCCAAATCATTCTATGATTTTATGATTCATTCTATGATCCTGTGACCAGACACCAAGTCAGTCGGGTGCAGATAGGCCTTTCTGTTCTTATTATCCTAGTTTATATCAAATCTAGGAAAGATTCAGAAGCTCATCAGTTCTCTGTGGCTTGAAAATGGATGTCCTTGCAAGGGTGCAGAAGCCTCGGTGTCCAGCTGCCAACCTGGAGAGCAGCAGGGTAAACCTCTGCCTTTGTGCACGGGAATGAGATCTGAAGGACAACATTCTCCTTTCTGGTTCTCCATGATTTTTATTGACTGTGTTCTGTGCAGAATTTTCTGGAAGTTTAAGACTAATGGCTGTATAATCTCACAAGTTTTAGGATGATTGCATTCGCAGTATCTTGTTATATGGAATGAGTGTTGTGATCTGATGCAAAACAAAGTGACAGATGAAGACAGCTAGTTCTGCCTCAAGAAGAAGGGCTAGATGGGGTTATGGGCTCCTTGGGAAGCAGTGTGCTTCAAGGAGGTGGAAAGTCACATTTTTTGAGGGTGAGCTTCTTATCTGCAAATACTATTCTAAAAATTATTCCTTTTAGTAAAATATTTAAAAACATTCACTGGCTGCTCCAGAAATGTAAACAGATGTTACTGAAGCGGCTTATAATGTGAAGGAAAAAAATATCACCAATTAATGGTCATTTCCATTTTATTTTTCTCATTTCTTTTGGAAGACTTCTCTACCCCTATCCTGCTAATGTAAAAACTCTTTCTTTTCTTTAGTAGTTGCTTAAATAAGCTAAATACCATCTTTTTTAATAAGCTTAGTAAGCATAATATATTGTGCTGGGTTATGGCATTGGCCTTAACATGTTCACAGAAATACAAGCTTGTTATTTTCCTTTGGAAATAATATAATTCAGTTGAATCTCAGTGAGGTCTAGACCTAAAGAAAGATGAAATTTTTATGATGTCTGATGTTGAAAATTTATGAAAGATATTAACCAGGTAGAAAACAAAGTCTGTTTTGCATGTTTTTTCGCTTATAGACAAATATTCAGCTTTTATTTTTTTAAATTTTAAATTTCAAATTATGTATTTCTCCCCAGCAGCCAGCTACCATTAAAGGAAATGATACAGTACTCATAATAAAGCTTACATTAAATAGAATTTACAGTTTTAGGCAATGTTCCAGAACACAGAAATCAACTGATCTTCTGTAGCACCTGTGTGCTTTACATCAGAATCCTACGTTCAAGAATGAGAGAGAAAATGGTCCATAAAGTTTGTTTTTACTAATATTAAATCTAGTGGTTGTTTTTGATTCATGAGGACCCTTGATGCACAGAAACTGAAGGTCTGGTAGTTATCTGAGAGGCTCCATTTTCCTAGCAGTCCATGCCAATTTCTCTTTAATTATTGAAGAGGTTAAAACAACAAAATCTGACAGATTGTTAGCTGAACTCAACCCAGACAGATGGCAACATTCTATTGAAGCCAGTTTTCTGAAAGTTCTGCTGCACCATATGCTAGAATCAGTTCAACAGCTAATTAGTGCTTTTTACAAGACAATCATTCTCTCAAGGAAATTTCTTATGGACAGGTCACAAATACAGAGTGAGAAGTAAGAAGGAATAAAAAACTGAATTGCATGCACCTTCACTGACTTGTTTACTCCAGTCATAAATAAAGGTTAACATGGTAAAGTGTCTTGAATAACCTTTCAGCTCAATCCCAGTAGTGCTGACATTCCTGGTCTGTATCTGGAAAATAAATATCGAAAGCTGTAGCAAATTAGGGCTTTTCCCCTCCTTTTTCCTGGTAGCTGTATTGTAAAGGGTGGAATAAAGTTGATTATGCAACTGAGGTCTTATTCATTAAAATAATCTATTAAAAGAAATTGCAACGGAGATTTATAAGAATTTAGAAATATCACCTCAAGAAGAAAAATGATTATTATAAACATGAAGCATAGCTTACTTTCCAATAGTCTTAGATATTAACTTCATTTTACCAGGTGCAAAACCAGAAGCAGAACACCAATATTTTCATAGGTCCAAAGCACGAGGAAGGTGAAGAAAGATATTATGATATGCTGATACTGTGCTATCTGCTACCCCCTTTCCTGTGACTCAATATCATCCTTTGAAGTCAGATTTTTTAAGACTTATCTATTCCATTAGACTCTTGAGGTTCAGGCTTTACAATTCTGCTCTCTGAGGCATGCCTTTTGCATAAATAAACTGATATGCAAAACACTTATTTATGTACAGAGAAATTGTTAGAATAAGAACTCTAACTACACAGACTTTGGGAAAGAAGAATTTGATGTGCAACAGATGTAGAAGAGAATTAGGGAAGCTTGGCTTTTTTTTTCTTCTTTTTTTTTTTCTTTTTTCTTTGTCCAATTGTTTTCACATAGCAAAATAAAGCCTGAAGAAGAGTTTACATACAAGGATGAAAGTTTCAAAACTTCTCTGGTGATGGAGCATCAGACCCAGGAGCTACCGATTTTTAAGATAAATTTCATCATTTTTTCAAAAGAACTCAACCAGAAAGTAAGACCTCCTTTGGTTTGTTTTGTGCTTTTTCGGTTGGTTGATTGGTTTGTCTTGTTTTCTTCAGAAGGTGGTTTCACTAAACATCCTTATATGGCTTTCTGGACTAAGTTATAGTTTTATTTTCTGTTTTATTATCTTGGATGTATTAAGGTGATTTCTAAGTACAGTGCATTATGAGCTGGAAAATTTCTTTATATGCTCAGATGTGACTACATCAAGTGCTACTCAAACAATAGGATTTATTAGCTGCTTAGGCTGCCTCTGTTCAATGAATAAAGGTACTTAATTTTGCTGAGCAGATGAAAAATTACTTCTACTCTCTGTCTCTGACAATGTACTTGAATGTATTGTCTGTAGTAAGTCTCATGCTACAGAAAACCGAATGTACATCTACAGTCATGCATCTTGTTGAATATGCATGGTGTGATCTCTGTGTGTTCATTTTGTTCAAGTCCTCCTTAGAATATTAGTCACACATGGAATACACAGATGTTCTTCTAACAACTTACCTGCTACTGGGAAAATACCAGCCAAGAGGCACCTACCACCAGAACAAACCATATAACTGACTTCCACCTTTCCAAAACATTTCCTCATCCTGTGTTGGATGAATTGATTTGTTGACAAGGAATTTTTTTTGAGATGTTGCCATTCCCAAAACCACCCCTTATTTAAATAACTTGAAATGTGTCAGTAATATGTGGGAGCCAAGGGAAGCTTTTGCTGCTACAGGAATGATTCAGTGGTTTATTTTATGCTTAGGAACACCCTGAGACCAGATGTCTCAGGTTAATCTATGCATATGTCACTGGAAGAATATGCAACTAGACTTTTAATAAACACAAATTAACACTGTTGACCTTGGCTAAGGCCCAAACTTCCATTCAGACACTCTCTCATTCCCCCTCTTTAACAGGACACTGGGAGAAAATAGGATGAGAAAGTTCTTGGGCAGAGATAAAGACAGAGATCACTTAGCAGTTACTGCCTTTGGCAAAACAGGCTTACTTCACTTGGGGAAAAACAATTTAGTTTGTTCCAAATTTAAATAGATTTGTGCAGTAAATTCTAGTTATTGAAGTGTTGGTTTGAAATTGAGACTTCTACAAAATCAGAGAGAAGCAGGAGCACTCTTCAACCCTTTTTGAAGAGTGACTATATGACTCTTTTATGAGTGATTATAGAGAGGATGTATTCTCTTCACAGAGGTCAGTGTTTCTCCTCACTTCCCTATCATCAAGCTGGTCTCTCCACCAAAGAATAGAAATCCAGCTCTGGTGACTATACTGAGTTCTTTACATTTTTGGAAGGAATAGAGAGAGAGACTTAAGAAACAGATGAAAGGAATATTCCCCTGAAATGTATGCTGTATGAGACTAGACAATGGTTGTTGCAGAGAAAACAGGCATTGCAGTGAAAAGGGAACCCTTCACTAAATATGCTCTTATGCCTGCTTAATAGTGCATTGGCATTAGTGCTGAAATACATTTACATGGCAATTGTTGTCAGCAAATAGTGGAGTATATCACCACAGAGAAGAGAGTTTTAGGTGTCAGTACAGAATGTTTATGGCAACTAGATATGACTTTGCATGCATATATGTCTTTTTACATGAAAAAAGAAAAAAAAAGGACATGCACCACTTTCAAAATTGCCACTATACTTATGTAGAAAATTGCTACCTTTGGTAGAAAATTTCTGTGGGTGTGCAACTCTCACTACTTGCCCCAGGGCACTGTCATTCACACCAACATAAGGGACACCTGCCAGTACTTTGGAGGTTATTCTATCTACTCAGTACATGGGACATGGCCTGCAAAAGAATGAGTTGCCATCTCACCTGCTCTACAAGCTGCCATCTTGTGATGCTAGTGAAAAAGATTAATGGGCATAAGATGTGCAGGGAAAAAGACGTGTGTGGGACAAGTGCATTGCATTGTGTGTTCACTAGGCACTGCACAGTAGAGATCTCCCTGATTTTTTTCCCACATCAGCATAAGGGGGCAGTCTGAGATGTAGCTGCCAGCCTTAGGACCATGGTGTGAAGAAATCACATTATTTGTAATAAGCCCAGGAGTGCTACCCAGAGGCCAAGGAACTTAAATTTCAGTACCAGGGGGAGAATCTGCCCCAACTTGCAAACAGGGGTACTCGCAGAGCAAATTCAATTTCTCCAATTTGTTCTTATAAATAAAAGGGCCTACACTGACACTAGAGGCTACATAAGAACTCTTGAATACCACTTCAAAAACATGGGTAGTAAAAGCATGGAAGATGGAGAACATGTCAACATATTACACTTCTGAGTTGCTTTAGGATCTCTGTTTCAGTGTAAGCAGGAGCTGAACTAAAATTACAAATGAATATCCATAATTAAGCATAATACTAGTACTACCACCAATGCTGCTGCTGGTGATAATGATAATAATATCTAAAACAAAAATTGAAACGAACTTTCACACTAAATTTGAACCATTTATGAGCCAGCTGTCATCTTTGGTTCAAAAATCCAGCTATCTTATTCCTGCACATTTATGTTTTTACATTGCCTTGTCTTTGAGTACTATGGTACTCAAAGGTACACAGACCTAATTGATTGTAATTATTGATATAAAAATGCACATAAAGTTAAGCTTCTAGTCATCTTTCACTTCCAAAAATAATTTTTCTCCTATCAGTACTGAAATGTTATCTTTTAGCAAGTGAACCAAAGCAAGCATGGTTTTGATAATTACTGATTTTTACAAGGCTGAGGTTTGATAGTCTACATTTTGCCATGTTCTGATAATTTTGAAACAATTAAGGCTGATTGCACATATCCCTTTGTAAGAGTTGTCAATTCATTAACTGAATTACGTCTCTCTTCTCCAAGAAAATGAATACATTACTTCATATATTCTCTGCTTAGAGTTTAAAATGTTTGTAACTCTTACTTGAAGTAAATATGCAGTATAAAGAAATGTCATTTCACTTCATTGATAACTATATACATTTGTTTCAAATTTCCAACACAATAGTATATCCTGTTTTTACCTCTAGGAAATCTGTGTGTCCTTAAAATTCACATTTAACTTCTTATCAGGCTTTACATGTCGGACATGAAGAAATTAACTCTTTTTTTTGTAACAACTACCATCTCAAGATGAAGATTTTAGTGGTGTTTTATTACTAAGACATGTGCTTTTTATAAAATGAAAATGCACTGTTTTGACCTTGATAATGGAATTCACCACAGTTTCAGGTAACCTGTGACTGATTATCCTCAAAACATTTTTACTGAATTTTGCCCTGTCCCACTACTGTAGTCATCTGAGAACATCTTTTGCATTACAGCTTTTTTTTTCTCCTTTCTTTTAATGTCTCATAAGAACAGCTATCTAAACCAGGCTGCTCTCTGCTCTCAAAAACATAAAAACCCTATTCATAACAGAAGGAAGTTATGTCAAGTTGGACATTGTCCAAGTGAGAAATTGGATCTTCCCTTAGTTTGATTCTAAACAAATCTTAGGGCTTATATGCTTTTTTTATTAAAGAGCCACACAAAGATAACAGGTAGGGAAACCATGAGTTACATAGTTGTGCTGTCTAAAGACTAATACAAGCAAACCTTCTGCCCTCACATTTTGCATCAATTCACATTTAGAGTAGAAAAATTATCTGATTAAATTGATAGAAGAGTAGATGAATCCTGTGTGCCACGTCCTACACATCTTTCTCTCCATAAGGCCGGAACGATATTTTAATTATGTATGTGCAACATAGTTGTGATTGTCTGAGAAACCTTATGGCATATGATTGAACCTAAAAGCTAAAATGTGTTTTACAATGGAATTGTAGGTCTAGTACATTGTATTATTTCATTCTGTATACTCTGATTGCTGTATAAAAGTGTGAGTCTTTTTTAAAGGTGGTGATGTCTCCAGGCAGTGGATGTCAAGATGCTTAATGGGTGTAGAAAGCCCTATAAAAAACAATTGTATAGGCATTACCATAATTGAGCTATAACTGCAAACACCACCAAGGCAAAAATATATGAAAATTTAGAGTTGCAGAATTGATTAGGGGTTTGGGGAAAGCAATAGAAATAAAGCTTGCTAGGTAACGAGCTGGAGAACTAGTCTATATTCCTTAACCATTTCCCAACAAGAAAAGTATTATCCCCTGCACTTAAATATGATCAGTAATGCTAACACAGAAACTCCTGATATTTGAATAGTGTAATGCACTCTCTTACATTTAAATCAAACTTTTAGCTTTGGTCTGTAATCCAATTTAATGAAGTAATGCCTTTTTCATCATTTTCCAAACTGGCATCAAAGGTCCACATTAGTACACTGATCAAGAGCCTGAAATACTACATATTCATAAAATATCATAATAATTTAGAGATAATGAAAAGAATCAGGATTACAATAGATTTTAGAAGTGGAGATTGATGAGTTCAGTGAAGGGAGATAACTTTAAATAAAAATCTGAAAAGCAAAAAAAGTACTTGAAAGACAAATTTTTTTGCTTTCCAAATGTAATGACTGAATGTAATGAATCATAAAATATCCTGAACTGGAAAGGATCCACAAGGATCATCAAAATTGAACTCCTGGCCCTGCACAGGACAACTTCAAGAATCACACCACGTGCCTTAAAACTGTTGTCCAAAATACTTCTTAAACTCTGCCAGCCTTGGTGCTGTGACCACTTCCCTGAGGAGTCAGTTCCAGTGCTCAGCCACCCTCTGGATGAAGAACCTTCTCCCAATATCTAATTTAAATCTTCCCTGACACAGCTTCATGCCATTCATTTGGGTCCTTCACTGATCACCAGACAGAAGAGATCAGTGCCTGTCCCTCTTCCTTGCCTAGTGAGGAAGCTATAAACTGTGATGAGGTCTCTCCTCAGTCTACTATTCTCTAGGCTGAACAAAGCAAGTGACCTCAGTTGCTCAACCCACGAGTTTTAGGGTTTTTTTCCTGATTTTCCTCCCCATTCCACTGCATTCATTGGCTCCTAACAGTTCATTACTCAAAGAAAATTGAGACAATTTTCCTCATTTCAAGGAGGAGACACATTAAAAGAGGCCTTTATTTTTAAAAGAGCCTTAAGGACACTTTGGGGAATGCAAACAAGTCAGAATCTGTACAGGAAAGTATTGTCACAAGATAGAATTGTACTAGGTGAAAAAAAAAGAAACATTTTTTGTATATTTTTTCCAAACTTGGATTAAGGACTTGGTAAGGTCACCGTAGCTGAATGGTTTAGCCAGTGAAATCATTCTCTGTATCTGTACTCAATGAACAAAAATGAAATAAAATGTAGGCTTGAGTTAATCATCACAACTGTGAGAGAAGCACAAGTCCAAGAAGGTGGTTTCTGAATACAGTTTAAGCCATCTTCTTCCCACCAAAGCTGTTGGGGCCCTCCTTCTTCACTGAGGGGATATTTGCAACAAAAGCTTTAGATTAACTAATAATTAGGTAAAAGAAAAATTCCTATCTGCCATACTTGACACGATATGCTTGATTCAACTGCAGATTTTACTATGACAGAAAGACACAAAATCATATATTTAGCTGAATTGCCTACTACTACACAATGGATGCTTAATCCTTTGTAGAACTGGCAGCCTAAAATGGCAATTACCTCAGACACAATGATTGACTTTGAAGGCTGCCTGTGCTTGAGTTCACAGGCATCCCGATATCCAGAAAGTTATCACTTATCTAGAAAATCTGTTTTCTATTTCGTTAATCTCTGAGATGACACCACATTTGGGAAGAAAAGATTATTTGTCTGGTTTTGAATATTTTTCTCAAACCCCGTCATGTCAAAGCCATGCCAAAGCATTCTGCTTTTAAGAAGTTATAGGAGATGCAGTCTGACCCATCACTCCTCCGCCTGCTTCCTGCACCGTTTGTGCCTTTAATG
Source organism: Margarornis squamiger (assembly GCA_035222235.1). NCBI lineage: Eukaryota > Metazoa > Chordata > Aves > Passeriformes > Furnariidae > Margarornis > Margarornis squamiger. Next base: position 77,054,829 of record JAWWTY010000077.1, read on the forward strand.
GGAAGAGGTATTAACACTCTACCTGTGACAGCAGCTCAGCAGACTGTCATGTTTAGAAGCAGATCTTGAAAGCAGTTCATGCAAATTACATGCCAGCTTGTCGTCTTCAGTAGAAGAATACATTAAGAGTATGAAAGCCTTCAGCAGTGACAAGTTAAAAGAGGAAATATGAAAAGTTCTCTGTTAAGACAGAACAGAGAAACAAGGTGACAAAAAGTAGCAGAAAGTAGTTTGATTCTCATGAACAAGGTACAGCTGGCTGTAATGGTTAGTAAGTCCAACCTTCTAGTAAGTCCAACCTTCTTTTGCTTTGGTAAAGCAAAGATGAAGGGGACAGTAGATCTTAGAAACTGGTAATACCAATGAGACTACAGAAGCTGGAAAAAACATGATGCCATATTAAGAAAAGAAGTATACAAATGAAATGTCATGGTGGGGAAAATTAAGTCTAATGGAGTGCAGTGTGTGCCTTCTCTTGAAGAAAACTCTTTCTGGAATTAAGCTGTGATCCTTAATTTATCACAAACCAAAAGCTAAACCTAGGAGACCATTTTTATAAAGATGATAAAAACCTGTTTTTCCATTTAGATGAAGGAATAAGAATAGATAGCCAAGTAATGTCATATAATACTCTGATTCCTCAGAAATCCTATCTCAAGTAAAGGTCTTTGTGTCTAGATTAAAAAGGACTGTGAGGAAGTCTCTTAGTTTAAAGCTTTCCCTCTCTTCTATGCTTTTGATTAATTTGTTTCTCACGGCTCTGGTTTGTACCTATCTTCCTTCTTCCCTCCTCATGACCATTTTATTTCTTTTTTTTTTTTTTTCCCTTAAATTATTATTTAATTCCTCCTTATTTCAAACAAGAGAATGGAAAGGTAACTGCAGTTCATTTTTCAGTCCTACAAATTCCTGAAAGTATAGCTCTGTGGAAAACATTAACAAACCGAATATTTTTCATATTATACAGAATGCTTAATTTTTTTTCAGTAGTTGATTTTCCCACTACGTATTTTGTAACACTACAATACAAATATAATACTTAATCTATCCAAACTCTTTACAGGCTGATATTCAAATTATTATTCTTCCTTCCAATTAACTATGGCACAAACCTTAATACTTTCTCAAAGAAAAAAACTGGAGCTATGATAAAGGGACCAGATTTACAAATTTACGTGTGTGTGTGCATGCACATTAATTATGGGGGAAGTGCTTAAACATTAAAATCTCTAATGCAGCCTTTAGAAATGTTGCAGCTGAAATATATTCATAGGAAGTAAACACATAAATTTAAGTTGAAGTTGTTATTATTTAGGGTAGCTCAGTTTAAGATTCAAAAAAATTAATCAAAAGTTAATTAAACCTCAGAAAATAAGCAAAATGTTTTTTTCCTCCATACTGAGGTAATTTCATGCTCTATCAGCTAAACAATCTTAGTCTCTGAGACGAATGTTTCAATGTTTTCTCCTACACTAGAAAGGTTTCACTTTATAGAGGACAGAATTTCTTATTCACTTGCCTGTGTATGTGGTTTGGTATCATCTGGATGATCACCCAACAGCATAATCTAGTCAATTCAACACTGACTGCTTTTAGTACATTTTTCTGCTTTAAAAAAAAGATTCTGAACTGAAGATATTTATGTGTGGGAAAATGATGACATTGCATACTCTCACCCTAGCAGTACATTCTTCAAGATGTTTTTGGTCTGCCACACTTACCTGAGTGCTTGGAGGTGGGCAGTTTGAAGCAGCCCTTACTTTTACACAAGCTGCCACAGAATCAAGGGAGAAGAAATGAGCTCCAAACAAAAAACAAAAAAAAACCCAAATCATTACTTTTCCACTCTAGCAAATGATAAAAGGAGGATTTAAGGAATGAGTTTACAAACTACTCAAGATCAGAGCAAGATGAAAACTGCAAATTTTTACATCTGATTGCTCCTTGCAATCTCCACCACTGTGTTCTAAAATGAGATTACTCTGAAAAACTAGATTTTTCAAAATCTTTTTCTTTTCATAGGATAGTGTCACAATATTTCTTGGTAGTTTGATTTTTTTTTTTTTTTTTTTTTTTTAATTCATTATACTTAGAAATAGTTACTTTGCATGAGTGATTACTTTGCATCCTTATCTTAGAAATAATGATTAGTGTGAATGCAGATTCTTCCAATCTGCTTGTATGCCTTTTTGTACTTGCAATTCTCAACTTCAGGTTCATTAAAAAAAATAAAAAAATCACCACTGGTAACATTAAGACTAATTGAAGGACGAGTTAATCTAGAGTGAGTTGCTCTAGTTTTGAAATATTCAAAGCTTGTTACTTTACTGTGATGACTTCTAAGGAAGAACTGATTTAAAAATGCATTGTAAATGTTCTCCAGCAAACTAATACATTTTGTAAGTTAGGATTTCTAAATCTTGATAGCTTAGATAAATATTACAGAACTAATGGGGTTGACCTTTAAATATCTACCTATACACATATATAGTATTCGTATCATATATATATATAAATTAAAAGTGTAAATGTAGAATGACAAAATAATGGACAAGTGAGCAGAACCAAGGAGTAGAATCCAGTCTGTATACATGCATTTTTCACTGCAGAAATAAAGAGGAAAAAATGTATACCAGGGAAACTACTAAGGGATTTAATAATCTAATGAGCTTTTCCAAAGTAGTGAATTCTCTGTCCAACTACATCATTGCTCTTTCTGTATCAGTTAGTTAACACATGATTAGGAGGAAAATTTGTGATCCTTTTGTTTCACACTCCAGCAACAGCATGTGTAAGAGATTAGTCTTGCTGTGCTCACCAGACTCAAATAGCTTTCTTCTGTTTAGCATGCTCAGGAGAAGACACAACAGAAAACTGCATATTTGGCTTTGATTTTGAGCTGTTTTTCCCCAAATTATGTATGGCACTGTAACAAACTACTGCCTCCTGTAAATGGTGCTTTCATTTTATTTTCAGTTTGTTTGGACTGGATATTAGCATCAACAATAAGACCATTTTGAATCTATTGCAAAGTTGGGGAGAAAAGAAATATAAAATCAGCTCCCTTTCTTCTTGCAACCAAGTTTTGAATATTGAAAAAAGCACCATCAATCAGAGAAAAGAAAAAAATCAACATGTAGAATCCTCTCTTTCAAAATCAGACTCCTCCAGGAAACTCTTGTTTCCAAATAAAGTTAGATGATCTGACTTGGACTGCAGGTCAAATACAAACCCCGCAGAGAGGCCAAACCATAAGAAATTGTTGTACTTAACAATAAATTTCCCAAATTTAAAGGGGTTTGTAGTCAAAATTATACAAAAATATTTATCTCTGACTATAATCCTAGCTCTCAGGCTAACAATCAGAAACACTGTCTCTATCATTTTATCTCCAGCTCTTCAAACAGCCTTGTTTTTAGTGTTTGTTTGCAGTTATTCACCAGTATGAATATGTATTTCAGTACAGTTATATGTTATTCTGGCCTGAAAATGTATAGAGTCAAAACTGAACACTGACTAGCCACAAACATCTATCAAACTGGTGGATCACAAAGAGGAAACATTAGAATGTAAAATAAATATTCATAGGCACTGTTTGCACTAACTCAAAAGGCCACTTAATATGCATCTTGTAAATTGCTCATATTAGTTTCTACCAATATAATATAAAACCTGGACAACCCCTCATCACGGTGACCAACACACATCAAATAAAGTGCACATTATCATAATTATCTTCTAGTTCATCAGCCCTGTAAAATTTAAACTATCACATTTCTATCTTACGCTTATAGTGAAAACCAGCAAAAAAGTATTGAATATTAAGAACTATTGGTACAGAAAACAATCCAAACCAAAATATTTCAATAACACTCTTTAAATCTTCCCATCCTCAAAAGTATCAGTGGAAAAAAAAAACCAAGTGCAGAGGAGGGCAACAAGTACAAACAATGGACCATAGTGTCTCTCTTTGAGTAGCTGCTGAAGGGATGAGGCCTCTTATCAACTAAAAAGATGACAAAAAATATGCAGTAATTGATTATAGAATTGTCATGGGCAGGACAATAACCTGAAGAGGGAATGATTATTGATTGTCCCTCATAGTATGAAAAAAAAGAGAGAGCATCAAAACAAACTGCAAACCTGTTGAAAATATAAGATGTGCTTCATTCAACAAGTAAGCAGACAGTACCACAGATGTAGATGATGGGAAAAATGTACATGAATTTAGAAAACAAGAAAAATAATGGCAAAAAAAAAATAAATCTATCTTGACCTATTCAATACAAAGAGATTACATCCAGTCCACGAAGTACTTGATTCACAACTTGCTGGAAGCTGGAAGATGATAAAAGGGAACCATCACTGCATTCATCTCTCACTTTCTTTCATTGTTAATCCAAATCAATGTGGGCGTAGTATTTATTTTTCCAGTATAGAGCATGTCCTGCCATGTTTCTCTTCAAAGATGTCAAAAAATAGCAGTAAATAGCACTTTATATTCTCCTGTGTATACCATCCTCCAGAATCAGGTGACTGCAGTACACTCTGCCTGAGGCCATTTTCAAGGTTGTTTGATCATTTCAGCTGCAAATCTATACTGTACCCATTAGAGAGACATGCAAGTTTCGCAAACCCTTTCAGGATGCAATTGTGGATCTCAGTTTTGACATAAAAAATACTAAATGATAAATTGAATTGTTGCTTATTTTACTTTACACATATAAATCATGATATGGCTTCAATAAAAAATAAAATATTGTAATTAAGGAATCAGTATCTGCAAGTATCTACAAGAATCAATATCTGAAGTTATTTACTGAAAATAAACTCATTCGGGATTTTAAAGAACAATCATTCAACAGAGTTAGACACACACGGTTCTAAAGGCAAAAATTTATCTCTTTTATCCCAAACAGTTGACCAAACCTTATTCCCCAATACAAGCATTTAGTAACAGCACCCTGTTTAGGTAAAAAACAAAAATCAGTTTGACAATGGTGTGAATTCACTAACTCATAAGATTACTAAATGGGGTAAGGTCTTGCAACTAAATACTGTATTTTTACCTTTGAGTTTTGCAAATCCTTTGACCTTTACAGTCATGAACATCCAAGCACAAAATAAAAAGAAAAATAAAGTATTTTGCTATGCTTCATCAGGGATACCTGAAATGCGACCCTTCTTTTTCTTTTTTTTTTTGGCATGTTTAAAGATTATAATCGACAGCTAACACAAGCAAGTCAAAAGCAGCAGAGACAGACAATGACAATAAGACGTCTCTCACAAGATCAGGTCTTTATAGGTATCATTGTGACTTTCATTCTAAAGCTGTAACAATTCAAATGCAATGAAATGCTTTAACAGCATTTTCAGTTTCCAGCCTGGCAAAACTACTGTCCAGGACATTCCAAGGTTTCAATATTACTGAAAGCACTTCACAATTCAAAATGCTTTCAAAAGCTTTCTGCAGAGGCATTGGCTAGATGTGAAGCAGTGAACCAGTGAACTGTTAAAGGACTGGAAAAGGAATATGCAAAATCATTTGGCAGCTAAATTTTCTTCTCTGAGCATACCCAAGGCTGTTTAAGAACAGCACAGGTATTAGCAGCTGCTTACTCCTTCTTTCACCAGGGATTTCTGCTTCTGCAAACTGTATTACACTATAGGAAGGATTGTTTTCCATTGGAAAAATAAAAATTTGGAGAAGTAGCAATAAATAATTAGCTTATAACACCCCAAATTTTGCAGTTCTAATTTACGGTATGTGAATGACGAGGAGAAGAGGCAAGTATAAAGTAGGCAGGAAAAAATAAGTCTGAGTACAAGCAATAGGAACCTGTGAATTCTGTCATGGTCTGTTTTCAAATTAAGGCCATGTTCTCCCTCCTTTTCTCACTGTCAGAAATGTTGAATTTCAGTTAAATGCATTACTAAAATGTATTTCTAACCCTTTATACATTGTTAAATAATATGACATAAAGGAAAATCGAGCAACAATTAATGCAGGTGAATTCTCTTCTTACTTCCTTCACAGCACCATAGTCATCTAGTGGCTGTATCAATAAATGCACTGTAAGCAATCTCACCTTCCTATTTTTAACTAGTGGGCTTAATAACCTGAAAAGCCAGTTGTTTTCTGTAGTTCAAACTTTAAAGTAGAATGCTTCAAAATAGAACAGAATTAAAAGATACCACCAACTAATTCAGTATTCACTATCTCAGGGAAACAATAGAAATTTTTTGCCATTTCTGAGCACAAAGAGGACAATGACTGGTTGAAATGATCTTTCAAAACTGATGGGCAATCTGTAATGCAGTAAAGCAATGGGACAAAATTTTGTAATGGGAGGACCTTCAATACAAGGTGAAAATCTGTTTTCAGGAAGGGTAGGTACTACTTCCATCTATCCCTCTTGTACTTCAAGAGCGTATAGCAAAATCATAAATGTGTTTCAAGACCACTCAAGGCTCATTTGAGCATTTAATTAGCTTTTTGAGTCAGTTTATAGGAGTCATATGAATGACAGATTTTTGGTGTTCCACAACAGTGGACTGTCAAAAGCTATTTCTTTTCACTTTAGAGCACCCCGCCTTTTTATTTCCTCAGTCAGATGAGCAGCTGATGACCCAGCACTGGTGTTCTACAGACTGTTTGTCTGCCTCTCTGCTTGCTGCACAGAACAGAAACCCCTGCAGACGTACAGATCCTGTAATAAAGAATTGCAAAGCAGAATGTAACTGCTTTACAGCCAGTTTTCAGAAAACAGCACGCAACAGCCTTGTAAACAGCGACCAATTTATCTGCCACCCGTGCCACAAGCCAGGGGCCAGCAGTTTTATTAGGAATGCACTGTCGTACGTTTATACATGCAGTGAGAAATCTCTAGCTTGCCCACTTAGCATATCTGATCTGCACTGCAGGAGAAGCATTGGCAGGTAGTACTGGTGAGACTAACTGTATAAAATCATTTCATTTTATTAGCTAATCCAAGTATGCAACAACTGTACTTCACTAACAAATCAAGCAGCACAGAGCAAGTATATCTTGATTTTTATGTTTTGAAATTTGGGTATTATAACTAAAATGTAAGCATAGTTGAAAAATCTAATTTATACTGGAAATAAAAGACATGAATCTGAAAGATGTATCATACTCTGTTCCTATTCAGTATTAACAGAACAAAGGAGACAGAAAAATGAAATGAGGATAGGCTCATTTAGCTCCAGTGGCAGCACAAAGATTTAGGAGATGGTGCTGCTTTCTGGTCTTTCAAAACTGGCCAAGCTCTCCTTAAAGAACACCATGATGTGGAAACAAAGTCAGAATCACCTGACATGTAAGATTTCCATGTTTAGTAATTCTCTTTTTGGTGGTCTATGATCCTGGTGTAGACTCCCACCTTAAGTGATTTGGAAGTCCACTAAAACCTTCGGCTTATTGATGATGGACAGTACAGTGTTCTGCTACCACTCTGTCCACAGACTTGCCATAAATTAGTCTTGTCATCAAAAGAGCACAATTACTATTTGCTGGTTACAACCAGGAGTACATGTGTGCTAAGTCCTATGAACTCTAGTATGTTGCAGAACCAAAAAAATGGCTTGCTTAGGCCATATGAGCTGTGGCACTTCACAGACCTAAGTCTGCATCTTTGATGTTTTATTTCTTCCAGCCTTTAAAAGCTGAAAAGATATTTTATAGTTGCTCTGTCCCACATTAATCCTAGAAGGGAGCTAAAAAAGCAGTATTTCCTTGAATCTGGTAGTAAGAACACAGAGTCAATGGAAGATAATCCTTAAATTTGGATTCAGAAAATGTTTCCTGTGTGCTCTAATATTACATCAGTTCTGATCTCTGTTCGTGAGGATACTACATATTTACAAATCTGGGTTTAGACCAAGAGAACTGAGATGGACCTCAGTCAATCTCTCTCTGCTATTACATATAAAATCAAAATGAAGCACATAATGTTAAATTACACATCATCTGCTAAAATTTTTATCAGTTTCAGAGGCAAAGTACTGCAATACACCATTCAAACAATGGGTTCCAGAGCTAAATGCAAGCAAACAACTCAAGCTATAAATAAACTAATTTATCTTGAAATGCACTTTTAGTTCAGAGTGCCTGTTCTTCCTTTTGTAACATTACTATAAGAAATTTTATGTTAAATTTCTATCTGATGTCAAATGTAATAAAATTAGAACCTGCAAGACCTAGAGCATTTGGCCAAACATCACAGTATTATTTTTACCATTGTTAAATTGAGGCAATTTGTTGCTAATTTTATTGATATTGCAAAGTGATGAAAACTTTTTAATATGAATGACATTATAATGAGTACTTTTGTACGTATTATCAAAGTTTCTGTAGAGAAGGTGTCTCTCACAAGCATGTAGTAATGATAACAGAACTTTGTAGTTCAGTTCATTCACTGCACAAGTGTTACAAGAACATTGTGTACGAGCAGACAGGGTTTGTTTTAGTTCTAACATGCTTGACAACACATTTTTCACTTTTTCTCTACTGTTAACAGACAAGGCATTTACTTAAAAGAAAGTGGATGAGCCTTTTATTTCCTCTCTATATCTTAGAAAGACTTTTGGGGAATGAAAAATTTCCAAGCAGAACATTTAAATGAAGACATATATACAGAGAAGTCACACAAACAGAAATCTTGGGAAAAGGTAAATAAATTTGCAGCACTTTCTGGTGAAGGAGCCTGCTTGGAACAGACAAATTAAGTCACGTCTGCATAAAAAGTCAGTCCCCAAAGACTGCCTAAGGAAAGAAGAATTGGATTTCATCCCACATGGCTACCATATGTCACTTACCTTGTAACCGTGCTATATCAACAGAACTATAAACATTTAAGAAAGAGCATCTTCAACAATTACAGGTTCAAAGGCATTTGTTTGCTTAGAGCTTGCTGACACTTGAAAAATGCAAGTGTGGACAAGGACTGCAGAGATGGAATTATAAAAACCCACTAAATGATAAACTCTGGGACTATAAGCCATAGACACGAGTTAAAATTCTCAGCTTCACAAACAAGTAATGGAAGAAAGTTAAGTGTTATCATCAAAGGATCATAACGTAGGTTCAGTATAGATTCTAAAATAATAACTGAGTGTTTTGACAGGCTGAGGAGTGAACTGATAAGAGTGAGTCAATAAGCTGTGGTACAGTGCTGTTTGTGTTCATTTGGCTCCATTCCTCTCTATTTTCAAGGAAATATTTGAAAATATCTATTAGCTTTTCTCACCTTCACTTCAGCATTGTTTTCCCATCTTTACAGAGGTCTGTTAGGGCCAGAAACATATCAGTCTAAAAGTTATTTTAAAACTTAAGGAGAAATATTCCACCAAAAGCTGTGATGGGTTTAGTGAGCAAACAATTCAGTCATGGAACAATTATATATATATATATATATACATACACCTTTGAAAATATCAGAGTAGTAAGACACTTGGAAACAAACAGTATGACTATGCATAGTGTGATCCATGGACTGAAAGAAAAATGAAGTACTTGTGTATTTTGTAAATAATTTTTTGGGTGCATTGTAGGAACACCACTATCTGTGGTACAATAAGGAATTTTTTTAAACATTAACTAAAAAGGTACTCAAGTCATCTACTTTATCTTACAATTATTGAAATGGGGCTAAATGCCACTCAGCACTTTAGGTGTCTTCCCCACTACCAAAGTAAAATTTACTTAGAGTCAATTTAAATACATCATATAATATTCTTGAGTCAGGAAAAATTTTATTTCTCTCATTTTCCAGGTTTGTTTGTATGTTTGTGTGTAATCATGGGATCATAAGTCAATTTGATGGCAAGGAAAAATATTGGTCAAACAGACAGAATTTTTGACATAAAAGTAACAATAATTGTGGAATGGCTATGATGAGGGGAATAACTGTGCTGAATACACTTTTGCACTACTGAAAACTCTTTGATAAGTACCTTTCACTAAAATAAACTATTTTTTTCTTCTTGCTTTTCCTAAAGTGAAATATAAAGTTCTAAAGAAAACCATAGACCCTGCTGTTTGTTTCAAGTCTGATGAAAATTTTAGTTCTGTATTTCTAATTGTACAGGCAAAGATTCCCTAGTTTTTAAATATATACTTCAATTTTCAGAGACCAAACAATCTATTACCAGTACAGATCTTCCATACCACACAACAGAAAGCAGCTATAGCTACCACTACCAAGTCTTACTGAGCTTTACCTACCCTATTATTTTGACACAGGATTTCAGAGAACTCTCTTCTATTGCAATTGTCCTGAAAATGTTACCAAACTTTGTTATTTGAAGGATAGTAAGTTCTTTTTACTATAGAGATATAAGTTTGAAGTAATTAAAATATAACAGGAAATTTAACTTTTATACATAATAATAATTCATGTAATTAACTCTGCAGCATTTAAAAAAAGTCCCTAAAAGTACTTAAGCAACAGTGTTCTTAGTCATTATTAACCCTATTCTATAGATCCCAAACAGATTGGGGGAAAAGACAGAGAGGAAATAATGAAGAGTTTGGAGACTTGTGGTATTCTAGATGCAATTGGTTTCATAAGTATCTGATTATCCTCCTTGTTAAAAAGTGGGGTTTTTTTCTCCTGAACATAGAATTCATAAATGCTACATATTTAAGTAAAGCCAACTGGCTCTCCCTGAAGGATTTTCCAAAAAGCAGTCTCTTTAAGGTCAGAGTGTTTTAATAATTAATCTTATTTCACTCGCTCACTTCTTTCTCCCCTGCCCATTATTACCATATTAAGAACTAAACATTACCCAAATGTAAAATGAAATACTTTAATTTCCTCTTTAAGACTGAAAAAAATTAATTCAATCACATAAAAAGAAGTGGTTTAAAAATTATGGTAATTTCCAGCCAAAAGCTAAGTATGAATTCACATGAATTTATTTAACGAAATCTTTTGTAATAAGTGAAAAAAAAAATAAAAATTAGACTAAATACTCTGATACAAGACCTGAAGTGTCCTAAATTTAATGTCCAAAGCATGGCCCAGTTAAATTAAGAGAATTACCTGAAATTATATTGACCTTTTGAGTCACAGTGATTCTTTGTCAGAAGCTTTCACATTACATTTCACATTACAGTTTTTCTCCACTTCAGACACATTTAACACACTGCTGTGACTTTACCAGAAGTTTCTGACCTTTCAGATTATGCATGAAGTGTAAGACCATGAAAATGTCAAAAACTAAAAAATCTGCTTCCAAACCTTAATTGATGTTATGATGCAATTCATACGAATCAACACACTCAACCTCTCTTACAGGCACACATATTCTAATATTGCAACTATGTTTAATAGGAAGAGATTGAAATGTGATATCCCCTCTGAATTACTATTAACATACTTTCTGACGTTACTCAAGTAGTTTCCATAGTGACTGATTTTACACTGGAATGTAGAACATCTTTTGCATCTGCATTATTTCTGCTTTGGAGTTTAATACTTAAGAGCACTAAGAAGAATGTGTATAGCATTGAAGTTGTAGCACACATATATACTTATTGTATTATTCGTTGCATGGTCATTAAACTGTGCATCCATTATACAAAGTGCAGCTGATACTTGAAATCTGTGTCCCCAAAGCATACTATTAGATTTAAATATCTAAAATATCTAAAATATTGAGTTCTTATAGGTCACATGTGTTTCTATTGTCCCAAAGTTGCTGTGGCAACAAAACATTCTTCAGTGCAGTTTAACAGTTCCCTTGTTGGGCTGCTAGACATTTGCCAACGTTAATATCCCATATGCATGGAAAAGGTACTAATTAGGGGAGAATGTACTAAGATAGACAATTCAGATGCATTGCATAAGGCACGTTCCTAGACAAGCTTTATTTAACATAATGTTCTGGATAAAACATGAATGAAATTAAATTGTGAAAACATCTGCTATGTTTAGTGTTCTACTTTTGCTGAAGAGAGACATTCCTCTTCCATCAGCTCTCAGACTTAGTTCCAGTAACATCTGCCCTCATTTAGTCAATCTACTATTCAGTAAACTATACAGAAAGGTCCCAAATTACCCATATGGTGGGTAAAAGTAAAATGGGTAATTGAGTACCTGAAGAAATCAAAAAACAGAGGGTTCCCAGCTGATCTTTTTAAAAATTGGCACCATTAAACTATTTTCATTCTTTTTTTTTTTTGTATATATTATTTTTCTGAATAGTAGGTATATATTTTGCTTCAGAATGGAACAAAAAGGCTTAGAGAAAAATAAAAAGAAAAAAAGAAATTGTCAAAATAACTTTCTTTGCCTCTGATCTACATTTTCCTTCATAGACATTATTCTTTGTAATGGGTTTCCTTCACTACTCTTTGTTATTAATCTATACCTTCCTCTAGCCTCTAAACTTTTCCTATCCTCTCCAGCTTCTTTATATATTCCATAAACTGTAATTCTGCCTTTCTCTGAGTATATTGTTTCTGAAGTCCAGCTTGTATGTAGAAGCCTACTGTAGGAAGTCTAGGTTTATGAACAAGAAATATACTTGTGTTTCTTTTCTGACTCTTTAGACAATATTTCCCAGTGGAAGAATTCCCTTCTCAAGTACTACAATTCTCACTATAAATATATATATGTATACACACACACATTTAAGATTGTTTTACAAAACTTGTGCACACTAAACGATTCAAATACTATGACAGTCTTAATATGCAGACAATGTTTGTTTGATCTTCTGTGTGATGTCAAATAAAGCTTTGGAACTGTGGTCTCAGAAAAAAGACCAGCTGAAGTAAAAAGCACCCTTCTGCTCAAAAGTCTTCCAGTACTCTAACAAAGCCCAGGAAAAGCTGTCTCTTGGCTGCTCAGCTAGGTCACCATGTCCTGAGTTGAACTAATGGCTATATAATACTCTGACTAAATCAATTCCTCAAATGTGTTTGATGAGAAGAATAATCCCTTCTATTCCCTTCTGCAACTGTAAGTTAATAACATCTACATTCTCTGTTGCAATCCTTTCCAAGTAGGAAAGGTAACACTTTTTCAGGATCCATTTGTGAAATACATTAAATTTTTCTTAACTATAAAATGTCTTTTGAAACAATGGGCTGTTCCTAAACAAAAAGCATTTTGCTGGATTATAAAGTACCATCATCTTTGTGTGATCTCCTAGTTCTAAAAGGGTTTCAGTAGATAAAAATTCAAGTTAACTCATAATCCACCAAACCACTCATAACCCACCAAATGCAAACTCAGAATCTTGTGAATGCAGTTGCTTCTTGGAGGTACTTCTGAGCCATTATGACTGGCATTTTAGCACTCATGTCAGAGACATTTCTATGCTAACAATGCCTTGTCCATCACTGAAATAATTTCTTTTCAACAGAGAACTTTCTTTTGTGGTATTATTGCTATGAACTCAGGAGACAGTCTTTACAAAGACATGTAAGGATAGGTCAAGAGGTAATGGTTTTAAACTGAAAGATGGTGGATTTAGATTAGATATTAAGGAAAAAAAAATCTTTGAAGGTGTTGAAGCACAGAAACAGGTTGCCCAGAGAAGCTGTGGACTCCCCATCCCTGGAAGTTCTCAAGGCCAGGTTGGATGGGTCTTTGAGCAACCTAGTCTAGTGGAAGGTATCCCTGCCCATGGTGGAGGGGCTGGTCAGAAGCAATTTCTGCTTCTGGATTTTCATTACATACATTCCTCTATGTATGTTAATGCTCACAGATGTTGCCCAAGTTACCTCTAAGTGACACAACTTAGAAAGAGAACTAGTTGGTTCTCCAAAGTGTTTTCTTTATCTCGTTTGAGTGAAATATTCTTATGGTAACATCTCGCAACCAAAAATTTTGATCCTTGCTACACCCTTAAAAATATATCTGTATGTTGCAAGATATGCTTATATCCTGCCAAATAAATATCGGAAAAGAATGTGCAGAAACCACTTTAAAATATCTGTGAACATGCCGTTCTTGGCTTCCTGCAATAAGTCAGGAAGCAAATAATGAATAAAATCAACCTATTCCTTGTATAGTAGTATAAATAGTGGATTTAACAATGAACACGAAATTTCTTGGTGTTGCCTGGAGAAGGGGTAACAGGGTTAGTCATGTTTTGCTAAAGGGTACCATTAGCCAGCTTGCACAAAACAGTTATAGCAGAACACAAGAGGTGCAAAAAAACTGTGCTAGACATCCTCAGGAGCACAGAGGTTACCGTGTTCAGTTTTTAAAAGACCTGGAAATAGCATTATTGCCAGGTGATATTTTCAAATTATCCAGTAACCTTATCCCTTATAAATTATGGTTAGTTACTTTCACTTACAAAGAATTACCTTGTCCCTAGGTTGTCTCTCTCCAAGAGTATTTATGAAGGTCTATGCTGTGTGTCAGTGACATCTGTTACAGGTTTTTACCAGAAAAGTATGCAATGGAGTTTAGTATATTGTTTATGTAGAAACTAAATTACTGTTTCATAGGCATGCAGAATGTTACCGACTGTTATCCTTCAGTGCCTACTGAAGGTGGAAGTTCTACTTTGGGGGAAGTTTTTCACTAGTGTAAATAAAAAATAAAATAAAAAAATAAATAAAACCCCATTAAAAGTTTTCAAGTGGGTGAGAACATTACCAGCTTTCTGCTTGTTTAAAGGAAAGCTGTATTAAAACACTGGAGCAATACAAACTTGCTCATGTATCTAGTTTAATAGGAAGGAGGTTAGCAAGAGTAAGACATTAAAATAATTTTTCAAAATCTGACAAAAAAAAAAAAGGAATTTTTCTGAGAATGAAATTTCTGTTCACTACAGATTTTTCAAGCCTGGCAGAAGTTCTCACTTTAAATTGCATTTAAAAAAAAAAAAAATCTAATTGATAGAACATACTGTTTGTTTGCTAGAAGTGAGACATTCACAGAGAGACAATGGCAATTAAACAGGAAAGACCTTTCAAGGAATACATTTAAGTAAAATGTAAAAGATAAAAGTAGACATCAGCAATCACCTTCTCATACTAACATTCTTCCTTGATAAAGATACAGACATTCATGCCCTATCAATACAATGGACACAGCAGGGATCAGTGTACTGTGTTAAAGTAATTTAAAAAGGCAACCTATGGATGTTAGCCAAAGTATTAATGAAGGAGTAACCAATTACAGGAAACAATAGCTTTATGTAGACCCTCTGTGGTGAGTAGAAAATAATTTTTCATCTATTGGCTTTGTTGTAATTAAAGTTTTCATTCACTATATGGTCATAAAAGTAGGAGCTTCTTGATTATATATGATAAAAAAGCTAGGAGACATCATCACTATGACAGGAAATGGATTCTCATCAAGGAACAATTTGAAAACTAGAACAAAAGAACTGAAATTGGACACAGTCATGCTATTGATATTAAGTGATTTAGAGTATAACATGGGAAGTAAAAGAAAAGGGACTAATAAGTCCATGTTTTCATCATACAGAATTTGGATAATAAGGTGATATCACCATAAAAACAGAAAGCATAGACCCTTGTTTAACAAGGAAATTTATTTCTATGCAAAATCAGATTACAAATAGAAGTGAAAAGATGAAAATAAATACACACAAATACAGAGAAAAGGCAACTAAATTAGACAGGTTCCCTAACAGCCCAGAGTAGATCAGAAGAGTTTCTCTGTACTAATTAGTGGGTTTAAAACTAAATGAAAGGAAATAGATACTTGAACTGAAATACACTGTAACAGCCCCATGTAATCAAGATAGCCATGGATACATTCAAACTGAAAATTAGAAAATGGATTGCAGCTGACAGCAAAGATAAATCATTAAAAGAAACAGGTGGAACCCAGGCCTAACTAATTTCTGGAACATTTTAGGCTGTAGTCAGCAAAGAACAAACATTTTAAAAAATAAAAATAAATTAGGACTTCTCTTTTAGTACTATGTAAAAATATTCCTTCAGCCTCTGAATTGGGGAAAGGCAGAAATTACAACAAAGTGACAGCTGCTATGAGGCCATATTTTCCTCAACCGTTCTACAGAAACCCTGGAGATAACATGACAAAAGTTCTCCCATTGCTTGTTGTAGAGAAGGAACGTGGATGCTCATGGTCTTTTTTTTTTTTCATGCAGCAATATTGCCTTTATAGATAATAGAACACCAGATTTTATCAGGTAAGGAAAAAATAAAAAAAATAAGTAAAGAAAAAGATCCTGTTTGGGAGTCCCATGCACATGAAATAGCACTCTGACAGTCACATATTTTAGTATGCACATATGTGTACTGAACAGCTATAAACTACCTTCCAGCAGATTTGATATTTCAGCAAAACAAGGAAAAAATCCCCACCCTTCCAGCAATTTCTTAGAAAACCCTAGCAGCAGTATTTGCATTTTTGATTTCTGTCTAAATCCTATTTACAGAACCAATTTATGATTCTAAAAATTCCCTACAACCATTACTAATGAAGAATAAATTAACTAAATACAGGTTTGTAAAGGAGGTTTTTTTTCATTAAGTATTATCAGACAGGCTGACTTGCTTAAATTTCAGAATAGTATATACCCTGCTTTCCCCTTCAAATATGGCTACCAGGAAAAATTGAGTTCAGCAAGAGCATTCATCTTTAGTCACACAATACCCCAATAAACTTTGAATATTCTGAATAGGATGGTAGGCAACACTTGAGATATTCTGAAGGGATCCTGACTTTAGCACTACTGAATCACTAAGTTCTTCATATACCAGAATGATTAACTGAACTACTGAAGCCAACTTTGTATATTTTTATGAACTTGGGTTTTATGAAGAAACACCATTACATGATACTGTAAAAAATTATCTGATCTACTGAATAATGAAGATACGAAACATTAAGGTTCATTAATCAAAGGCTAATGAACTGCAACTTTTCAAAGAGAATCAACCTTTTTTTTTCCTTTTTCTGTAAGAAAACCACGGAATCACATTTTTTTGGAGGATGATCTATGGAGTTTATAAGATTATTTTTACACTTTACTGTAGTTATCTACAGTTGTATCATTTGCAAGGCTTTTTGATGGAAATCTAGGTAACTACAAGCAAAACTTTAGTATGTTTAACAATATGCATGCTATGGAAATTACTCAGGAAGGACCCACATTAGGGGAATGTGAAGACTGAAATATGAAAATACCTCTGAGCTGCCTTAAACCATTATCTCAGATTTATGAAGTGCAACAAAGAATGGAATTATATTCTTGCATGTATTGCCAGAGCATTAGTGTCTTGATTAATGCCAAGAATTTTTTACAGAAATGAAAAAGGATCTCACAGAGAAGAAGGTTTTTCTACTTTATACTTTTATACAATGATCTTACCAAGAGATTTCAAAATAGCTTATAGGGGAAAACGAACATTACTTTTTCTTATTTCATACCTGTGCAAATGGAACTATTCAAACAAGGAAGTTTCTTGCCTAATTGCATCCCCTCTCACAAGCAGTCAGTACACTTTGGTGCCAGATTGAATTTCACACTGTAGTGACATGCCACATGGATTTATTTATTTATTTTAAGTGAAAGGTTTTAAAAAATATATAATTCTTGTGGGCATGAAAGCCATCTCATAGAATCAAGTCTTATCCCTTATGAGTATAGGTATGTATACTGGCAATTTACTCAACCAGATGGTGCCTCATAATGGATATTTTCAGTGTTCACAGAATGATTTCCACAGCTAATTTCAAGAAGGAGATGAACATTTAGTTATATAAGGAATTGTTGACAGTTTTTCATTTGCAAATTTATAATTTTTTCACTACCAGTGTTCTAAGATCTGCATCCCTTCTGGCAGGCACTCTCAGTTTTAAAATACATAACAATCCATGTGATGAAGCAAAATGCAGATGCTTCAGAACCACGAGGCTTGATAAATAGATAAAAAGTCACTCTTCTTTATTGACAATTGTTTACACTTACTTGTAGAATAATTCCCTTCAAATTCTTTCTTCACCTTTTATTATTTCAACTCCTTAACATTATGAGATTCAGAGAGACTTTTTTTAAATTATTTCTGCGAAGAAGTTCCATATGTGGGATGAGGAAATTAAATGGTTTGCCCATGACACCTAGTCTTTACAAGACGTTGACCCTGATTTCCATGCATGCCCTAATCAGTTCTTCTCCTAGCACTCTGAATTCAACTTCTATAACCAAAGAGAATGTTCCTGGCATTGCCCAACACCTTTGCAATGTGATGAGCAGCAAGTGGCCAGCTGTTCTTGTATGTCCAGGTGTCCCTCTGCTGCAATATTCGTAATGATAAAAAGGTTTTACTTGGGCTTAGGGGATTATGTTTGATGCGCAGGTGAAAATTTTGGTTTCCAATTCTAAAATCAGACTACAGAAAATAGCAGTTTAGAGAAACCTGAACTTATTAGCAGCAATACTAAAAGGTAATCCCCAGCCATACTGACCTGAGAGACTCCCATTTCTTTGTCAGTTTTTTTGAAGGTGACATCTCTGTTCCAAAACACTCAGATGATACTTTTTCCTATGAGACAATCTATTTCTGTTACTTAACCTTGTGCATCTCTTCATAAGAACAACTGTAAATACTGCTTGCCTTAAATGCCTCAAATTTCATTTGAATTGTCAGCATCATTGAACAATCAGAAGGATGTTATTGTAGATGTCTATGTATGAAAATTGATTTAGGTAACTTTTCTTCTTCTCTTTAAAGTCCTTTTCCATTTTGTACATTCTTCAACAATAAAAAGCAGTGGAGTGGTACATCAGAATCTCCCAAGTCTTTTGTTTACTTACTTATTAATGTATTTATTTAATTACCAGTTGTTGGAGCAAACAAAAATACTTTTCTTTAAAGTATAATTGAAGTCAACTCCGTATAATTTTTTTGCATATATTTGTCGAGACTACTATTCTAAGATTCTAAAATGTGTTCACATGGTTTTCTTTCCTGAGAATATCTTGTGTGTAATTGAAAAGTGAGGATGCAGAAAGAAGTTCTGGTGAGGAAAGTATTCTGGAATGAACAAAAACTTATCAGTATTTTCAAACATAAAAATGGGTTTTGTCAGGAGTTTTGTTGTTTGTTTGTTTTTTAATTATTAGTATTTTGTCTGTTTGTTTTGTTTTGTTTAATTCCTTTTCAGTTCCTTAGACTGATGTAAAGTTATTCAACAATCACTTTAAAGTAAAATCAAATTGTACTAATCCAGGCCACTGAATCATCAGTTATTACTCAGGTTAAATGTACTAATTTGAAGACTGAAAGTCCTTGAAAGAAAAATAAATTCTTACAAAAAAAAATAAAAATAAAAATTAAGAATGTGGATTTCTGCTCACTTTCTTCTTCACATATATTCAGCTATCAGAAACAAAATATGTGATTGCCTTAGGGTAACAATTTTTAGTTCAACTGTTTTGGGAAACAAATACTTACAAGTGAGTAAAACCTAGATCTTTTAAAGGCAAATTGCAGAAAACCTGAAAGAAACGCTCCTAGCTCTTCTTTTGCATTTTATGTTAATAGTTACATTTACTTAGACTTTGAACATGCTATTTTCATTCACTTCAGTCTGTCACAAACAATTTTGTGCAGAAAAAATGTGACTCCTAGTTGTGAAGGGCACAGTCAAATCTCTCTAATGTCTTCTGCCAAGAATCTGCTTGAGGCACCAGGGAGCATTTTATCATGTCTATCACTGTGTCAAAATAATTAAGCATTGAACTAATTTTAGCAGTCTACAGTAATTATACCCATACACAAGTGAATATCTCAAATAGTTAAAAAAAAAAAAAAGAAAGAAAGACATGAAAAAATTATGTTCAGACCTTGTGCTACCTCTGGTGAGCCTCCTGGGAAATATACGTCCTGAAGTGGTATATGATTGAGGCCCTTATCTTTTTAGATATTTTCCCCCTTCTACGTAAGTTTTACAGTCTTGAGGTTTCTAAGAAGGTTCTAAGATGCTCTCCCCTCCCTACCCAGCAAAGAAACACCAAAACCAAAAGGTATCATGGGGCATGACAGTGTGAGAGAGTTGCATGGCAGCTTCCTTTGTGAAAAGGACTATGTGGGTGTGTTACTCTAATAATCCTTTATTTTCCCTTCTTTCCTGTTGTCTTTGCTTCTGTCCAACAGCATTTGACGTCTCAGTGGTGATATGACAAAGATGACATGTTACTTGTTTACGTAACTTACATGGTAATTCTTTAAAAAGTGAGTAACAAGTTTTGGTCTGGACAGTGCATTACATACTCTAATGAGTTGAACAAACACAGGGAAGACATATTGCAAAAGTGTAGAGGTGATATATGGTGGAGAATGAATGAATGGCCAGAAAGCACTGAGCCTGTAGCAAAAACGAAAGGTCAGTTTCTAAAGAGTTGCCTGCTTTTGTTTCTGTTAATAAAAAAATCCAAAAAAACCAAAACCCAAAACACACCTGCCCTGCACCACTAAAAAAAACCAAACAGAAAAAAAAAAAAAAAAAGAAACAAAAAAGCAAACAAAACAAAAGAGAAAAAGAGTAACCTGGCTTTTTACCTTAAAAGCTTTTCCAGGCTTTTAATGGGTACTAGCTTTACAAAACTGCCTAGACAGACCAAATTCAAAATTTTGAACACCTCATAAGACTTTTCTTATAAGACAGGTGATGACTAGGTACAATTGCTTCATTTCCCTGAAAATATCTTCCATCTTGCAAAACACCCTTCCATTCTTGGAAGCTGCCCATCTCAATCCATCCACTTCTAGTGATCAGGTTTGTAAATGAACACACTGAATACTGTGGAACAGGTAAGGAGGAAGAAAGAGCATGACAAAGAAAAGCCAGAAGAAATTTTGCTGCAGAAAATTGAAACACTGTCTGACTTGGTAGATTTAATATTTTTATTTCTTGCCAACATTTCTCCATGCTGCAAGATATTAAAATCCATATTACATTCCATATATCTACCTTGCACTTTAATAGGTCAATATTGATGGTTTGTGGAAAAGGAGGGAAGACACATGGGGCAGGAGAAACAAAGAAAGAGGTAACATTTATGTAATTGCTGTTGGTCCAACAATGTGTGGTAACAGAGGAGCTCTTTCCCTCTAAGAGTTACCATCAGCAACAGATGACTTTCTGAAGGGGAACATTTAGTAGTAGTTAGAAGTTTGTTTGGGTTTCTTTCACATTGCAGAGAAAAAAAAGCAATAACAATTTAAAAAATAATTAGAACAAAATTTAAGAAAACACTACTAAATGTAGTGCTTGCAGCTGTGAGATCATTAAAAATATGGACGTTTGATGTTTGCAGTAAAAGCTTAGTCCTTGCCCCTGAAATTCTCTTGGTGTTACTCAAGGACCAAATGGACATAATTAACTATATTCAGAAAGCAGTTACCCATGGAGCTCTGTGCTGCTGTGCTGAGTTCTAGCTTTTCTCAGCACTGCTTCTCATATAGCAGAAAAAAACCCACCCATTTTTCTCATATTTCTCTCTCTACAGTCCTGTGACAGGAATACTGATGTAATTACTTTTGCTGGTCTCTCTTGTAGAGGGCAGTGTGGAAGAAACAGTTGTTAGCTTACACAGTGCCTGTAAAAGTATTTCAACATGTTAGGAATCCATTTCATGAAGACCTCCATTTTAGCCAATGTTGCACCAAAAGACCCTAACAGAATCCATGTCCAAACAGAAATAGCATCATTAATGTGGACATGTGAAAATATTTAATTGTTGTCATGTAAAGTCTAAGAATACTGTTTTCCTTGCTGAAGGAAGGAATAAGGTTCTCATCAAGAGGGAGCAGGTTTGTTTGTTTTTTTTTTTTTTGTGAGGAGCATCTAGCTCAGAATTCTTATATTTATACAAGAAGTGTCAGCTTTGCTGCCCAGAAAAGTATGCTGCTTTAAATAAAGAAATTACAAGCTGTCATGGAAACCACTCTCATTAGAAGGGACTCAAGCTTGATGGGAATCTCATGCGGTTTAATTTGAGCAATGCAAGGTGCTGCACTTGGGTTGAGGCAACCCCCTGTATCAACACGGGCTGGGGGATGAACAACTCGAGATCAGCCCTACCAAGAAGGACTCGGTGGTGTTGGTGGATGAGAGGCTGAACATGAGCCAGCAGTGTGCACTTGCAGCCCAGAAAGCCAGTTGTATCCTGGGCTGTATCAAAAAAGCAGCAGGGGGAGGGAGGTGATTTTGCCCCTCTGCTCTGCTTTTGTGAGACCCCACCTGGAGTGCTGGAGGTAGGTTTTGATATAAATGTCAGGAAGAAATTCCAGGTGGTGAGGCATTGGAACAGATTGCCCAGAGTTGTGTATGCCCCATCTCTGGAAGTGGCTTTGAGCAACCTAGTCTAGTGGATGGTATCCCTGCCCATGGCAGAGGGATTGAGACTAGATGATCTTTAATTTCCCTTCCAATCCAAGCCATTCTACGGTTCTGTGATTCTCTTATATGATCAGTCCAAGGTCAGTAAAGAGTAGTCACAGAGGTACAACTGATCATTGCATTTAAGCCGATCATGTGATGAACATGGATATTAAGGACTATAAATTTCCAGGATGCAAAATACAAAGAACTTCTCAAGCAGGTGGAGCCCCTTTGTCCCACTACTTTGACATGTACCACAATAAACCAGGGTTTGCTCTGAAAAATTTTGCAGAAACACTAAATTTTTTTGGACTGAAAGAAAGAAGCACCTCCACATCCTGCCATATTAGGTGGCCCTGATTAGTCACTGCAACTGTTTGTAGTTATGTAAAGTTAGAAATGTACTATGGATAAGATCAATTGAACACCTGATATCAATACATAACCATTTCCAGAAAAGTGGTGGGTCAATCATCACTCTTCAAATAAAGTTTAACATTAATTTATTGAAATGAGCATATGCCTGAGAGACTCTGCATATAGTGAGGCTTCTCAGCCTCTCCCCTACATATACAAAAGAAGAAATTAAATACATTTGTAGTTTACTGAAAATTATGCATTTTCCTCACAGGCAGCATTAATTAATATTGTCTCCTTTGGAAGCTGATGGCAACTGAGGTTGCTTTGCTTCCCTAGAGTTACAATTTTGAATCTTCAACTCACAAAGACAACTGACAGTATGCAGCTCATTGTTATTGCAAAACACAGCTTTCCCAAGCCTGTTCACACTGTATTCCTTGTGAACCAGCTGCCAACAAGCTGCAGTTAGCACCGTGTACTCTTTCTTAGAGGCTCAAAACTAATGGCAAACAAATGAATGGTTGGCAGATACAGAGGTTTACAATTTGTGGCCAACAGAGCATTCACATCTGTATCTAATTATAGAATGCAATAGCTAAATTCTCACTTTTATCAGTGTATCATTACCAGAGCCTAACACACTTGCTCCAGTATTAAATTAAATAGCAAGCCACAGAACCAAAGACAACGTAACATTTTTCTCCTAATATATTCTTGCTATAAGTATCACTGTTGTCCCTGGCTTGTAATGATAGGTGGAAAACAAGGAAAGGCTGGGGCATGTTTTCCCCTTGTAATGTAATTAATAGAAAGAGCAAAGACACAAGATTCAGTATTTCAACCAATTGATTTCTTGCTTTGTCACCTAAGCCAGAGGCACTTGACTGGATGAAATTTTTGTTTTGTTTTGTTGGATGTTGTTTTGTTTTCTCCATCCTTCATTTGGACACATTATTCGAAGTGGTATTATTATTTACATCTAGGAAATGCAAAATTTAGAAGGCAAAATATGTAATCAATACCCTATTAACAGGATTTGTAGATGCTGGAAATTAATTTTGTGGCTGTCTACAAGAACAAGCTTATTGAAGCCATTCAGAACTATCTAATATATAAAGTAGCCATTCACACTAGATTTCTCTGCAATATCTTTCTGTGAAACCACCTTCCCAAAAAAAGTGTTCTTTTACCAAAATCCTTTGTATTTTAGAAATCTTATTGAAGTAACATTGAAATAAATAAATTAAATAAAGTACTTTTCAAGAAATAAAAAAGCTATATTTAGCAAACAATAATGTCAAAAACACATATCACAGAATCATAGAATCACAGAATATGCTGGCTTGGAAAGAACCCACAAGAACCACTGAAACCAACTCCTAGTGCTGCCCTGGCCTAAGAGTCACACCATATGAGGGATGTGAAGTTGTTTAGCCTGGAGAAAAGGAGGCTTAGGGAGCACCATATTTCTCTGTACAACTACTTGAGAGGTGGGTAACAGTCCCTTTTCTCAATAACCTGGGACAGGACAAGAGGAAAATTGCCTCAAGTTACTCCAAGGGAAGTTTTTAGATTGAATGTTGGGAAAAATTCTTCATGGGAAGGGTTGTCAAGCATTGGAACAGACTGCCCAACAAAGTAGTGGAGTCACTATCCCTGGAAGTGTTCTTAAAATGTGTGGGTATGACACTCGAAGATATGATTCAATGGTGAGCATGGTGGAGTTGCTGAGTTGATGGTTGGGCTTGATAATCTTAAAGGTACTTTTCCACCTTAACTACTCTATCATTCTATGAGTCTAAGTATGTACCTACGATAAGAGAAATAGAAACTTTACTCACAGTGTCCTGGAAGGCCCAAATAAGGAACAATATAATCTTAGAGAAGTCCTAGAGAATTAGATAAGGGACGTAACTCAAACAAACAGGATGTAAACTGAGCTCTGTGTACCCAAATAAGATACAGAATAAAGGTTATGGGTTTTGGTGGTGAAACACAATGACTCTGTGCCTGCTCCAGAACTGAGGGCAAGATGACAAAGAAGACACGGAAGGACCAAAAAAGGACTTCCAATAGGGGTGTGACTATGCAACGCAAACTAATGAATATGTATAAAGTAAGGGAGACTGTCAAACAAATATGTAAACAGTTTGTGTGAAAAAAACCCACCCTGTCTATCTGTCATTGGGCACATTTGGTTAGAGGAGCCACCCCCTGAACCTCCAGCATGCTGAATAAAGAATGCCCCTTTTAACACCTACAAATTGTAAAGAAATTTGTTTCTGCTGCTTTTCAGTATCATTATGTTTACATATTTCTTTCCAGTTCTATGTAAAGCTTTTTCCCCTCCTGTTCTCTCCCTTCCCTGTCTGCTCTTCATTTACTTTTACATCCTTAGGCTGTCTTCCCCTTTTGTGCCTAATGATGTTGTGTCGTTGCAGGCTTTTTTCTACTCTGTCCTCCTAATTCTTTTCCTCCTCCTTCGAAGGCAGGTGATTCTCTCTCCTTTTCCCTGCCTTTTTCAGCTCCCTGGACCCTTTCTTCACTGCAATTGAGCCACCATAGCAGCCACCCTTCTAAACATTGCTAGCAAACATCCCACAGGCAATAGTCTGACACTGGTACACTATTACTGCAGCCTGCTTTATTTGTTGCCTAGGAAAAATAACTTTATGAGAATCAATTTAAGACATTTTTGAAAAAGGCAAGTAGCTAACTGCTTGTGTGCTATTTAAATCTGATGTAAAGCTTGCTGCTTCACACAACTAAGTGGCTCTTCAAATTTGAGCTGATTGTGAGTCTTACAGACTTCTAAGAAAATATTAGTTTCCCTTTCTGTGTACTTATGAACTGAGTGCAGGTGTCTGGGTATCTGATCTGCTGGGGCTGGCCCGCCCGGCCCCAGCCGTTCGCAGCGGCTCCAGTGGCCCCAGCACGGGGCACAGCTGAGCCCCTCAGCCCTGGGGAGAGCCTGGGCAAGGGAGCGCAAAACACTGCCCAGGAGCCAGGGCTGAGTGAGGGCAACTGGGGGAGAAACTGCCCTGCAAGCCCCAAGGGCAGAGTGGGAGATATCCCAGCAGGATGGCTCTGTTTCCTGCAAGAGACCCCAGTGGAGAAGATGTTCCCCTGTACCAAAAGAGTGGTCTTTCATCCTGCACTTACTCAGTTATATTGGGGATCTTAGCACCTCCAAGCACAGCCATCATGCAGAGGCAGTGTCCTGTGGCCTTAGCTTAGTCTAGGTGAGGTGATAGCATTCCTTCCCTATCCCACTTCACACAGGACATAATTAACATGTAAAATTATGTAAAACTAAATCAACATTTGTCACTAAACATGCAGATTGTAGTGTGTAACAGGTTTTAAGGGCAATATTTCTACTCTTTCTAATCCCCATGTCTATTTCAAATTCCCCATTCATTACTGTCCATGATGATAAAGGGAATTAGTGTTCCCTGATTAGTTTTAAGCACTGAAGATGTGTGCTTCAGTTTGGCATAAAGCTGGATAATTCATTAGTCACACAGTTGAAAGTTCTAAGTCTATTATACCCCATAAGATATTTTCCCAGAGAAATTTCTATTCTTCTAATTTACAGTGCTTGTAGCCAAAATTATTTGTATTCTCTAATGTATAACATGTTGAGTTTATTTGTTTCTTTATTTGTTTGGGTTTTAAGTGTCCTGTTTTCAGCTGGAATAGAGTTAATTTTTTCCTTAGTAGCTGGCACAGTGCTGTGTTTCGGTTCAGAATGGGAATAATGTTGATACCACACTGATGTTCTAGTTGTTGCTGAACAGTGCATGTCGTAAGTCAAGGATTTTTCAGTGTCTCATGCTCTGCCAGCGAGGAGATGCACAAGAAGGTGGGAGGGAGCACAGCCTGGACAGCTGACCTGAACTGGCCAAAGAGATATTCCTTAGAATGTCATGACCAGTATATAAACTGGGGAGAGTTGTCCAAAAGAGGTTGATCACTGTTTGGCAACAGTCAGTGGGTGGTGAGCAATGATATCATGCATCACTCATTTTTCTTGGGCTTTACTCCTCTCTCTCATATATTTATCTCTCTTGTTGTTATGATTGTTATTATTAATATATTTAGCTTTATTTCAAATATTAAATTGTTCCTATCTCAAACCACGGATTTTAACTTTTCCTGGATCTCTTTCTCATCTCATGTGGGTGGGGTTGAGCGTGTGTGAGCAGCTGCATGGTCCTTAGTTGCTGGCTGGGGTTAAACCACAAGAGTAAGAGATTGCTAACAAGAAACTTCTGGTATTTCATTTTTAGAATTATAAAGATTTCTTCTAAGAATCTTTTTTTCTAAAAAAACCCACATTCGTAAAATAAATGTTGAGATAAAGTTCTTAATGCTCATACAAGGTCAAACTGTACTCATTAGAGTTCTCAGACAGCAAGTATCTAGACCTAGTCTCAAGTTCCAGTACTAATTTCTCAGTTTTTGTTCTAAGTGGTGCATCTTATTTAGCTTAATCCTTTGGAGACAACTCAGAGATTAAGAATTGCTATGTATTTTAGAATATATACATCATGATTGTGATGTGCTCACCTTTAAATGTATAATCAGCAAAACCCCTTATTTGCAATTTCAATTTGTTTATAGTGAAAACAAAGATTCCTAAGCAAATGCGTCCTAATGGATCTAGAATGACCTGCTTTTTGTATTTAAAGAATCACAATACTATGATATCAATTGTAATGTAGTATAAAACACATAAAGAATTATGTGCACCTAAGGAAGGTGCATTATTTTTATTACTGTTGTTACTGATATTGTTGTTGCTATTATTGTTGTTGTTATTATGTTCTAAGACCTAAAATAAAGATGACTTTTTGCTCTTTTGCTATGTCTGATAGAAATATCTACATGTTTGCTCTCCCTTCATGTCTCCTGTGCATTATACCAGAATGTAGGGCAGGACTGGAACAGAAGATCTGTTTCAAACAACCTGAGCCACGCAGCAGAAAGTACAAGATGAAAAGCCATCACTTATATCTAATGTTACTAAAGTGCAGCACAATTCATCCTAAGAAATTGTCTATTAGGAAATTCTATCTAGGGGGAAAAAAAAAAAAAAAGGAAAAAAACCAACAACCATGGAACTTAAGGGCCAAAGAATTTCTAGCTTAAAAGCTTACCTGATTCAACTAAAAGCCTCTTCACACACATGGAATACATACTGCATGAATCAAGACCTCTAGAGAAATAACACTTGGGATCCCAATTTATATATTTCCTCCCACAAATAAAGGCAGTTAGATCTAGAATTTCTAGCTCTTTTTATCAGGTTAATCTCACAGCACTTTAAGTTCTGCCTGGGAATGGGGTTTGTAATTTAGTTATGGACCATAAGTGTATAATAAAATTGCAAAATGAAGATCTGAAGCAATCATTGAGTTCAATCTATTTAATAGAATCCTTTATAACAGAAAATGCCTGTAAGACCATTAAGTCCAACCATTAACCCAGTACTGTTAAGTCCACCATTAAACCATGTCCACAGGCACCACATCTGCACATCTGTTAAATACCTCCAGGAATGGTGACCTCACCACTGTGGGTTCATAGGGAGCTAAAGGCTGTCATGAAAGAGAAATTGACTGAGATACATTAGATTAAAATTGTTATTTATGCTTCAGGATATCTCTGAGCCAAACATATTGGAGACTGGGAGAGGATTTTCAAGAAAAATCACTACATTTTCCATATTTTTCTTAAACATCTGCTATTGGCGACTGCTACCCATCTCATAGACCATTGATCTCAGCCAATGTCACCATTCTTATACTTTTACAAACCTACATAATGCCTGGTTGTGACGCCATCGATAGCAGAGCACTCAACTAAAGAATTATGTTAAGAGCTTATGACAGGGCTAGCAAACTTCTGGCAGGTGTGCCTGAACTAGGATACAGGACTATTATCAGCTACAAAAATGTCGCAAGAGATTGACTTTCACAGTCCCTACTCTGTGCTAAATGGCCTGGATAGCTGCAGTTGGTAAGACAGAAACCTGTGTGCCAAGTGTGTGGTTGAATGGACCATCCAGAACAGCCCAGGAGGACATTTTTCCCAAACCTAGTGACGCTAAAGAGGAAGAAAACAACCAACATTAAAACAGATTAAACAGTAAACAGGGGAATATCACAACCCTTTGAAAACAAAGACAGACTCAGCCTGAGAAGTATAAAAGAAGGATAAAAATTTGCAATGGTGGAAACAAAGGAGACCATAACAGAACAGCAATGAAATCTGTTTTGACATTGCTAGAAGTCACCCTGCTGGCATTTGTCCATGTCTGATGGAGTTACTTATTGTTGGAGGCATGACTGTGCCAGAGTGCAGCAGGGAGGGATCCACACCTCAGTGTGTATGATCCACACCTCATATGTATGATGCACACTTCTGTAGGTACAGCACCTTGTGGGCTGTTCTCATACTGTATGTGAGCTTTTAAGGGCTGCAGGAGGCAGTGTGTAGTTGGCACTTTTAACCAGCACATCCTCTGAGACAGGGTATGTGTGTGTGTGCGTCTGTGTGTGTGTCCGCAGAATTCTGTAGTATTAGTTATAGAAGGCTGGTTAGAAATTTGTAGATATTTGCAGGCATTTTGTAAGAGTCTAGGAAAGTGGTGTACCTGTTGCAATTATGATACTGACCCATAACATACAGTTCACTGATTACCAATTAATTGTGTGGCAATAAACCTGATTCAATTTAAACTATGCAAATTGAACAAATTTCCCCTGTGAAATCACCCACTCCAGATGCTGCACTCCTCAACAGTAAATTACAGAGCATAAAGAGTGATCGTGGAGTGATATTATGACATGAAATCAATTCCCTTTCTGATGTAGAAGAAAGTTATTAACATTTGGGATTCTACTTTTGAAAGAATAAAAAAAGTTAGTGGATGATTTGTCTTTCTCATGGGCAGGCAGGACAAGCCTTAGTAGATTTCAGGGAGATATTCATTGCAGAGACAACACCAGTGTTCTCAGTGTTGAGCGTGAGGATAAACATCCTTCCAGTCCAGATGGCTGTACCAAAAGGAGTAGCCACTACATTTAAAACATAATGCAGTGAACACTGCTGACAATATTATTCCTCTGCTTGAAGCATTTATATGTTTCACAGAAATCAGAGGATTCATCTTCTGGAAGGTGTACAATCAAACTACAATCTAAACTGTAATATTTATGTTTGTCTCAGAAAACGTAATAAATAAGCAACTATTTTAAAGTAACTTTCAGAATTCTGCCAAGACAGTACCAATCTCATTTCCTCTAAACAGATACAGAGTTACTAGTGAGGAGGAGGGGATGGCAAAGTTCATATCCTCACTTACTAGAAGCCAACACAGCATTTAGCCTGTCACATGGGAGGGAGAGACTGAACCACTATCTTAGTGACTACATCCACAGTGGAAAAAGTATTCTTTTCTCTTTATTTTTCAGGAGATTTTACACTGATAGGCTTTAATTATAGCATAATACTGAATACCAGACATAAATTACTTGAGTGGTTTTACATATTTCTAATATTTCCAACGTGATGGAATCACAACAGCTAAAGCTAGTATTACAAGGCAGTGATTCTGTCCTTTTAAGCAGTTGCCAGTTGCAGATTGCATTTAAATTTTTAGACTGTTTATGTGGATTTTATAGTATAAATCAACTATGTTTTGAACTAAATCAGCACTTGGAAAAGCCTCTCACAAGATTTCACCAGACCTTCAATGCAGTTCATTATAACACAGGCCTTACAAACAAACCTAACTGTGTATTGTGCAATGTGAGAACTAAACGAAGCACCTGAAATCCTTACCCTTAGTAAAAAGAAGAGGAAAATTCAGAAGACTGACTGAACACTGAACACTATTTTCTCTTTCCTTTTAGACATATTTTTATTGTTGCAGACCTTAATTTTCACTTGTAAATTCTCTACACAATTACTTATCAGTCTGATAAGTTATTAGGTGGGACTCTTATTTATGCCATTCATACAATCTATCAGTAAGACTCATTTATCACCAGCATATTGCAGTTTACATGGTAAGTATTAATCAGTAAAATCCTACACTGGTGAACGTGTATTGCGAGTTAAATTATGATGCACATTAATATGGGAGAGTTTCCTGATGAATTTTGTATGTCTCTAGCATAACTTAATTTTATTAAACATATATCAAATCATATAATGATATAAAACTTGTTAAGTAAGCAAAAGGTCTACTTGGCATCATAATGGCAATTTAGATATTGTTCAGTTCAACTGTACTTCTGTACTACAGATCAATTTATAAATAATGAAAAAAATCAGAATCAGCATTATTTTTTCATGCCAATTATTAGATATCATTCAAATTTAAAATTACCAAATTATCTTGCTTTGTTAAGATGTGTTATTGTCTTTTAATTTGCAATTGAAGGAGTGATAAGCTTCTCAAGGCCTAGCTAACACTGACTGCTTAGACCTACTGTTTTTTCTCACTGGTTATATCTTGTGCTGACAGTAACCATACTAATTTCTGTGGAAGTACTCAGAACACTTGCAAGTAGTCAGCATGAGCAACAGGAGCAGAATCACCAGCTTCTGCTGGAGAGGTGACATTTGTAACCAAACTTCCTGGCATCCAGAGCTTCTCACTTCTTGAAATATTCTAGGTATATAGAACATTTGATGCTTTGCAAAAGACTGAATTTTCCTAGGATATTTCTAGATGGAAGGCATCTCAGAAAGGCTTTAGTTCAACCTCTTACTCAAAGAAGGTCAAGTTTGAGTAGCTAACAAAGATCTTAAATCAATCACAGTTTGAAAACCTTCAGAGCAAGATACAACCCTGCTGGGCAACTTATCTCTGGTCAATATTTGACTGTATCAATGGTGAAAAGTTTCTCCTTATATCTGGTCAGAACTCACTGTGTCAGGTATCTCTCATCCTCCCATGATACAGTGCTATAAAGTGTCAGGCTTTAGTGCTAACATCTTGAGAGCCTTTTGTAGATCCTGGCACACTGCTGTTAGGTCCCCTTAAAGTTATATCTTCTCCAGGCCAAACAATTCCTAGTACCTTATCCTCTCTTCACAG
>JAWWTY010000077.1:77086779-77195515 GCA_035222235.1 Margarornis squamiger
TGATTAGGAACCATTTGTGTCAGAGACCTGTTGACATCTTTTCTGTAATTGGAGGCTCAACATGGACGTGGCATGCTTGATGTGCTGGGTATAAGAGGAAAATCCCTCCTCTGGATGTCCTGGCTGTGCCCCTGTGAATACCTTCCAGGGCACTGTTGGCTGTCTCTGCTGGCTCACACTCAGTGTGTATTTGCCAAGATCCCCAGGTCTCTTCCTGCAGAGGTTGCTTCACAGGGTGCTTCCTGTCTGCAGCAGGACTTGGCCTTTTCCTGTCCATGGAATGGTCCTCTTTGGCCACTACTTCAGACTATCCAAATCCCAAAGAATGGCAGCACAACTTAATTCCTCTACTAGATATAGTATCTAGCAATCACTTCAGCAGCTACTCAAAAAGCCATACGTTTCCTCCTATCTGGTAAATAGAATTCTCTATCATGAATGCACAGTAAGACAACAAATGCTGTTAAGTCAATTGGGAGTGCAACTGACCATGAACCAGTGGAGCAGCATAGGATTTACTGTGTTCTGTAGTCTTTTCCATCTCTGTCATGAATATTCTTAGGTTATAGTTATAAGCAGTTAGCAGAAAGCGATAAGCAACATCAGCTCTCTCCTGAGTTTTATAGTAGTCTGGAAAAGTGTTAGTTACCCAGCATAGACATCATACTAGATGTTTGTTTTCTGGAGCATTTTCTAGTATATAGAACTTCCAAAAGGAGTGTTAAATGTATCGAATCATTCACTTTGTGGAAGTTGAGTAGTACATCTAGCAGAACCTTATATATCTGCCAGTGCTTAGCTTTTGTCATTGTGAAAGAAAACTGCATAAGTTACTTCCTTGCTACATTAGAGAATGACTCACTTGGAATCTTCCACACATTTGGTTTTTAACTTTTGAAAAATACTAGACAAGAAATTACTAGAAGGAGAGATGGGAAAATGACAGAAAAATGGTTTCTCCTAGCCAATGATAAACCATTTAGGAGTATTTTATTTCAAACATATTTTAGGAAAAAAATTAAAGTGCAATATGAGCATTTAGCTACTCAGCTTTTATGAAGTACTTTGTGTATATACATAAATATGATATATATGTCTCAACAATCACTTTTTCAGCTACCAGGTTTCTTTTACGTATGAAAACTAAAACCATATATATGCCATTATTTTAAAATAGATAAGAATACTGCAACATTAATTTTTGAAATATATTTTTGCAGAGTACCAATGACTGGCCTTCTTTACTGATATTTATGGGAGTTTAAAAGTTTTAAAAACCATATTCACCATCTAGAAATTATTTTGTTTTCAACAAATGCCTTGAGAGATGTTCATACTTTTGGAAAAGATGTGAGAACTTTGATTTATGCTCTTAAGATAAACTTTTTATTCAGCATGCCAGTCAAAATTACGAATGCAAAGAAAGTACAAGAACCAGCTGAGGTAGTGTAAGTTTCATTTCTTTTCAATAACATAATAGCATTAAATAAACAGCTTCTCAGTGTCAGGTACTCAATTTAGCACTTGATGTATGACAAATATTCCTGTTCCAAAAAAAAAGGCCAAAATTAAAAAGCAGCTTCCAACACTGGATGCAAAGGAACCTCTTGCTTACACACTTCAGGAGCAAATAGATTTTGGATGACCAGCTGGATAATGAGTAGGATTCCCCAATGGTCTTGCCATGAGGACTCTTCTTAACAATTAAAACCATTTGCTTCTATTATTTTTGACAAGCATAACATGTTACCACATGACTGGTAACAGGTGGGAGAATCTGCTTAAAAGGAGACAGCAAGAGAATGAAGATGGCACAAAAAACTAGCAGACTGGTCAGGATAATTTTCTTCATAATTTTGCTTACATTTCTGTAGGTGCCAAATATGAGTACAAAAATTAAGCAATACCTTTTATGTAAAAATAATGCCTGTTTTGTGGTCTCAGTCAAGGTGATCTGTTACCAGATGCTGGATTTGCAACCACCCGCCATGCAACAATGAGGCAGTTGTCAGAATGAATAACATTCTAAGAAAAAGAAATCTATGGGGTTTTGGGGTTTCGACCTTTCAACTACCAATACTACACACTCCACTTAATATTGACATAAAACTTTGTAATGTCATAATCTTAAAAAAACCCAAAACAACATAAGAAAAAAAACACCCTGATCACTAAGCAAGGGAGAATAAAGTCCTGGCAGTCTAAATTAGAAATTATTATGCCAAGTTTCTATAGTTTCAAGGTTCTATCTATATTTTTCTTTATAAATACATTCTGAGTTTTCAGCTATTTCAGTTATTTGATAATACACAACTTAATCCTTCTTATTATAAAATACGGGCCCTTTTCAAACAGGCCAAGTGAGCAGCTTGACAATATTTATTCTTGGATGTGTCAGGTTAAATTTTAATTTCACTCTCAGAAAGTGTATTTTTCCCTTAAATTCCTCATCTGTAGACATAATCATACATATGTAACTGAGTCACATTTGCTTCACATTTTTAACACAGGTATTATTTTGTCTGAAGAGTGATTTATATTTTTCTAATGCTTCATGATTCATGTATCCTGCAGCTGCAGTGAAGAAAATAAACAGTGACATTCCAGGTAAACATCTGTGTCAAAAGTCAGAGGTAACTCTGATTTCAGCAATTTCACTAGCAAGTTGAAAAAGAGTAGGACCCTTTCAAGGAATCAGCAAAGTAGGTTAAGACCCTCTGACAGTGTTCTCAATGTCATCTTAATCTTCCGATTAAGGGATAGGATCATGAGATAAATTCAGATTATTTCTCCAGTACTACTATTAGCATATATATCTTTAACATGTGTAATTCTGAATAGTTCAACTTTCAAAGGCATGTCAGTCTTTGGTTCCTAAGTGATTAACAGGCACTGCACATAATACTAAAGGATTCCCCTTCCAGGGAACTTTAGCTGAACTGTAGTGCACTTTCCATGGCATTACTTGACTTCAGGAATCTACTTTTCTCTCATACAACTGCTTCTCTTCCTCTTCTGTGAGTGCTGATGTTAACTGCGGCAGTAACTAAAATGCAACATCGCTTTTGCTGATGAAGGCAAGAACAGAGACATCTGGCTGACAAAGCCAATTTGAGTGGATTTGTCAGAAAGTACTTTTACTAGAATATGGGAAGGTCCTTGAGGTACACTTACTGTAAAATGGGAAAAGTTTGTATTTATGAAAAAGTGCCCAGAATCCATGTTGGTTTTTAATGACCTCTTTGGGCCTTTAAAGCAATAAATGAACCAAACTGGATTTGATTTTACAAGGCCTTCTAGTGTTCTGGTGTAATTTCTAATATGACAAAATAAATGCTGGAAACTGTCAAATTAGCCTTAACCCCTCAAGTATAATTTTCCATTTATAAGGAAAAGTACAATTTGATATAAACTGTAGACTTCGTTTAGTACAAATGCAGATCAAATTGCAGGCTCAAATCCACTTGCACCCTGGAGAATCTCAAAACCTTTATGAATAATAATATCTTCAACACTTCTTGGTTTCAGAGTAAAGGCACAAATCAAAGAGTTCTTAAAAGACAATTCTTTAGTAGTGCTGATATTTTGAGATTTACAAAAAGGTGATAGTTTCAATCCTATGTATAATCAGAATAGATTCAGTAAACAAAAAAAAAGTTATTTTTTCTTTCTGCGGATAATGAGGGAAAAGTTGTAGTATTCTATTGTAAAAGAATAAATGAAAAGAAAAAGAATAGAGTTTAAACTGAAACAGATTTCTAGTTTGGTGCAGGTCAGAATAAATAAATAAATAAATATTTTTAGTGAAGGGGAAATGTACAGTCATCTCCAGTGAACCTTATTGTTTTCCAAATTATACATTTTGGTTTTCAAACACTGACCTTGAAAATCAGAGCTAAACCACCAGTCTGTATGTCTGTGATTTTTAAGTCTATCTGATACTATGTCCTGTACTGCTAAATCTTAAGGTAAAGGAAATGATATTTGCTTCAGGTTAAGAAGCAGCTCCAGGTAAAACATCCTAGTGATGGTTAAGGTGATGTAGACAGTGCTATTACTGATCTCATCGAGTCTTAGGTAATAAATAAAGGTATGTTGAAACCTCTGTAAAAATATGTACTTTAAAGTTTATGAATTTTGTTCAGGGGATGAAATACTGCCTATTGCTAGTTAAAGGGATTTGTTTCAATCTGTTTTGTGTTCAGCTCTAACCAATTCCATGCAATGTTTTCTAAAGCAATCCACACAGGATAACACATATTATTCTAGAAATGTGATTCTTCAGTAGCATAATATCTGCTCCTCTTCTTCTGTGGGTTGTTTACAAGTCAATATATATTTAGGTATCTTATAAAAAAACTTAAATCTAAAATTACCAGAACACGGTCAATAGTGCATCTTTCTTTGAGCTTTTTTGCCACTACCAAAGTCAAATGTGTATTGTCTTTAAAACAAATGCCCATGGATACTGGAATAAGCATTAATATATTTGAGGAATTGCATGATATCAAATTTCTCATGTTGTGATGGCTTTAAAGTCATCTATATGTTCGCATTGCTTCTGCAGTGATATTCCAATTCAGTATCTGGTTGTTTTAAATGAGGTTGATTAAAAAAGCTGCAATTCCTGGCTGAGATGAAAGAATGGTTTTTGTAATACTTGAGTGTGAAAAGCATCAGGGAAACATCTCTCTCATGAGGACAGGCTGAGAGAGCTGGCACTGTTCAGCCTGGAGAACAGAAGATTGAGAGGGTTCTTATCAATGCAGGAAGATACCTTAAGGGTGGGTATCAAGACGATGGGACCAGACACTTTTCAATGACAAGGACAGGACAAGTGACAGGAAAAGGGACAATGGGCACAAATATCTGGGCTTCTTCAAATGCATCAATGGCAAAAGGAAATCAAAGGATAATATGGGCCCATTACTAAATGAAGTAGAGACTCTGGTAACAGCGGACACAGAAAAGGCAAAGTTTCTGAATGCCTACTTTTCATTAGTCTTCACTGCCAAGACCAGACCTCAGGCATCTCTAACCCAGGAGACCAGGGTAAAAGAATGTTGGAAGGAAAACCTTCTCTTGCGCAAGAAGAATGGGGTTGGTGAAAACCTAGGAAAACTTGACATCCATGGACCTGCATCCATGAGGGCTGAGAGTGCTGACAGACACCATAACTAGGCTGCTCATGATCAACTTTGAGAGGCTATGATGATCAGAAGAGGTGACTGAGGACTGGAAGAAAATAAATGTTTCCCCAGTCTTCAAAGAGGGCAAGAAGTAGGACCCAGGGAACTACCAACCAGTCAGCCTCTCTTCAATCCCTGGGAAGGTGATGAAGCATCACATTCTGGAGGATATCTCTACCCACATGGAGGACAAGTAGGTGATCAGAAAAAATCAGCATGGATTCATTAAAAGTAAGTCATGATTGATGAACCTTATTGTCTTCTATGATGAAATAACTACCTGGATGATGGAAGAGCAGTGGGTATCATACCTTGACTTCAGCAAGGCTTTTGACATTGTTTCTCACAATATGCTCATATGCAAACTCAGGAAGTGTGGACTGGGTGAATGGACAGTGAGGTGGATTGATAACTGGCTGAATGACACATCTCAGAGGGTCACAATCAGTGACACAGGGCCTAATTGGAGGCCTGTCACTAGTGGTGTCCCTCAAAGTTCAATACTTCTTTTATTGAACTTATATTTTTTAACTTATTCATCAATAACTTGGAGGAAGGGACAGATGCCTTCTCAGCAAGGTCACTGATGACACAATGATGGGAGGAGTGTCTGATAGCCCAGAGGGCTGTGAAACCCTTCAGAAGAACCTAGGGGCAGAGAAGAACTGCCTGAAATTCAAGAGGGGCAAATGCAGGATCCTGCACCTGGGCAAGAATAATCCCTTTCACCAGTTCAGGCTGGGGGCTGACCTGCTGGTGAGCAGCTCTGTGGGGAAGGACCTGGGTGTCATGGTGGACAAGAACCTGTCCATGAGCCTGCAGCATTTCATGGTGGCTGAGAAGGCCAATGCTATCTTGGAGAGCCTTAAGAAAAGCATTGCCATCAGATCGAGGGAGGTGATCCTGTCCGTCTACTCAGCCCTGCTGAGGCCTCATCTGGAGTGCTGTACCCAGTTCTGGACTCAGTACAAGAGAGACTTGAAACTCCTGGAACAGGTCCAGAAGATGGCAAGAAAGGTAATAAGGGGACTGGACCACCTCTCTTACAATGACAGGCCTGAAGGGAGAGAGTCAAGAAGATGGATCCAGGCTCTTCTCAGTGGTGCCAAGCAATTAGAAGACAAGAGGCAATGGGCAGAAACTTATGCACAAGAAGTTCCACCTGAATATAATGGAGAATTTTATTACTGTGTGGGTGACCAACCACTGGAACAGATTGCCCAGATGCAATCCTGTGCAAGGTGCTCTAGGGCTACCCTGAGCTGGACCAGATGACCCACTGTGGTCCCTTCCAACCTTACCCATTTTAAGATTCTATGAAACTGAAACACATGGAGCTCCATCTGAAATATGAGCAAAAACTTCTTTACCGTGAGAGTGGCAGAGCACCAGAACAGGCAGTCCAGAGAGGTTGTGGAGGCCCCTTCTCTGGAGTTACTCAAACTCTGCCTGGACACAATCCTGGGCACTTTGCTCTGTGTGAAACTGTTTTAGCAGGGAGCATGGACTAGATGATCTCCAGAGGTCTCTTCCAACCCCAATCATTCTCTGATTCTGTGATTTTACTGTGTTTTAACATAGGTACTAGTCTTTCCAGAAACAAAAAAATTAACAAACATACAAAATTCTCTACCAAAAATTTATCATAACTCCCCATCTCATTTTTAGTACTTCAGCCTGTTTCATTATGGTCCATTTTGACTGTGATTATCAGGAAAATATACTACCAGTTAAAAATTTGGTTGAAAATTCCATCTTGTTTGTTTACAGGTGCTGGAACAACAGAGCATGCAAAGATACATAATTATTGAATAATTATAACAAAAGTTTTATGGCTTTCCAGGAATTGTCAGATGTCTCAGATAGTTAGCTAAACAATAGCTGTAATATGCAAGTATGCACACACTTTTATATACGATAACTATAAATAATTCTCTGTGAGTTGGCAAAGAAAGAAAGAAAAGAATCATGTCAACACCACTCTTCTCACTGGAATGAAGGAAAAAAATCAAAGAAAACCAGAACAGAACAAAATAAAACAAAGCAAAATCCTTCAGATAAATGAAAAAAAAAATGAATTAAATGGCAAAAAACAGGGGTTTTTTCCATAAATAGACATATTGAAAGCTGCTCAATGAATTTTATAAGAATGTATTAACTGCTACAGTTATTTAGCCATTGCACATATATAATTAATCAGGGTTTTTTGCAGTAGTGTTTTACTTGCTTAGTAGAAAAAAGTTGTCTTTGCTGAATTCTACCAGAATTTTTCCACATTCCTCAATACTAAGTAGCTTCCAAAAATACTTAATTATGAACTTCAGTGCTATCTACTTTAGTATTTCATATTAAATATAGTGAGTCATTGTTTGCACTGGGAGATGATTTATTATGATTCCAGTAAGAAAGACACTGAGACTCTATACAGTATCATTCAAAATGCCATTTATGATTTATTGTTTACACTATAAAGAAAGAAAAGAAGGAATGAAGTGCAGCACTCTTACAAAGATCCTATCTGTGAAGGGTTACTCTGTTTTGGTCATCCAAATTATAGGATTGGTGTTCAAATTAAACAATTTCATTCATTATTGCTACTGTCAAATGCCCAGACTTCAATAGCCAAACTGCACGTGCACCATAGCCCAAGCCTGCTCCTCCTCAGGTTGATAGCTAGGTGGGTGTGGCGATAGGTGTGCTTTTGGAAGTGTTTGGAACAGGAAGCTAGAACTTGGTTTTTGCTTAGGGAGCCTTTTTCTGCCTGCAAAGTGTCTCTCTCTAGTATTCAGGATACATAATGGTTGCAGACCTGTACAGGGCCTCCTCAGGCCAGAGGACAATGGAGAGAAGATAAAAAGTCCTGGAAGACCACGGGAACTGCCTTTCCCTGCAGCCCCTTGCTGTCTTGCAGCACTGTGAGGTTTTGTAAGTTTTCAGCCTCCTCAATTCCAAAATAAACCTTTTTTTGAAACCTTTTCACTGCCTTGGCATTTCTGGGGGAACACTTGGGTATATTTTGCTTTACAGTGGGTCATCAGTTCCTCCATGCCCAGTCTGCATTATCGCAGCCCGGAACACTTCAATACTTTTTTGATGAAGAACAGCTTCAGAGTACAGTCTAATATGTCCTCTGATCTTCTTCCTCACTTAATTTTATGCTTCTATGATGCTTTTATAAAACAATGATATAATAAGTTCATTCCACATATTGTTTTATGCATGCTTTCAACAAAGGATGAGGTTATTACTAAAATTTTAGGTGTCACTGCAACTTCTTGGTTTTTTTATCTATTGTTGCTTTTAATACAGACCAATTCTAGACAAATTTATTCTTTACAGACAATATTCCAAACAATCCTCATACACATACTAAATTATCATTTTACCAGTGCCATCACATTCACACATCTCTAACATTTTACTGCAACAATTCATTAAACATAGAAATAATATAACAAACATCAGGCAAACAACGCTTTTCATCTTATTGTCTGGAAATTTCAAACTAGGAATCCTGAATTACTAATAAGAATTGCATAAGGTTCATTAAGAACTCAAGCTTTTCCCAACATTAAAAATATCTTTCATTCTATTTTATGTTGTCCTTGGTAAAAGTTATCATGATTTTCCAGGTTTATTTTCATTTATTTTACCCTTGGGAAAAGGCACTAAAAGTTCCCCTTCTTCCATTTCACTTAAAAGTCTTGGTTGTAGACATCAAATTACCTGAGCAGGAATGAAGCAACAAAAAAGGGTTATAGATGTCAGAACAGCCCAAGCTTGACTGGGAACTGATGTAGGTTCTATGTCTCACTAGCACTGAAATGGCTGAAAAGCTGTCCCACTTTAAGAGGCAGAAATGTGTTCATAAAATCAATTATCAGCAGTAAGTCTGAAAAATTTGTGAGAACTAGATTTTATTTATAAATATCAGAAGATTTTCTCCTCAGAACAAAAATATTTGCTCAAGCAATTCATTGTATATTTAACTTTGAATTTTGTAGTTTAAATTTAATGAAGAAAGAAAGGTTTTATTGCTAAAAATTCAAGTAAGAAATGAGATTGAAAATGAAATTTTTTAACTTAATATTAATTTCTGCATTTATAAGTGTGGCCCAAAACTGGAACATACAACCTTCCTCACAGGATTTTTCTTACATTGAACTTCACTGAATTTCAATTGCCCCGATGGAGTCATTAATAAAAACCATCAATTAAAAAAATCTATTACACACACATATTACACATGTATCTTGTCCAATTCCTTCAGATTTACTGGTTTAAACCTTTATCTTATTCTCTGGGCCATTTCACTTATGTCTTAACAAACAGTAAATGAAACCAAAGCGCAGCTTACAACAAGTGGTCTAAATCATCATAATTTCCTCCATAATTACCGTGTGCTAGGGATCCCACAGCAATATGGATAACTCATAAACATTACTTTACTGTTTGAATAGAGTTATTGCATCATGAAGATTAGAGGGATTGTGGCTGTAATATAATCATGCTGGAGAAAATGTGTGGAAGAAAGTGAGGGAACTCCTGCAATTGCACTTACTTCACCCGTGTAAATTTCTTGTTCCTTAGCTTGCTATTAACAACCAAAATTTTACTTTTCATAAGTAAACATTTTAATTTTCATGGAGAGAAATGTCTGTGTTTTGACTGATTTTCTTCTACATGATTACATAATAGAGTTACAAAATCATGGACACATTACACTCTGCAGTGTAAATTTGCTATTTCAAAATCTCTACTGAATTCACTGACCCATATATCCCAATGTAGTTTATATTTCCACATATATGTTACATATTTTATACAAAAATGTTTTCTGGTTTGGTTTTGTGTTTTTCTTTGGTTTTTTTTGGGTTTTTTTGTGGATTAGTTTTTTTTGGGGAATGTCTTGGGGTTTTTTTGGGTTTTTTTTGGTGGGGGAGTGGTGTTGGTTGGCTTAGAGGCATTTTGTGGTTTTTGAAGGGTGATTCTTTTTGGAGATGGTTTTGCAATTTCAAGAAAAAGAACTTTTTAATTAGGTGAGAATCCCACCTTCCTCTCCAGATAGGACTTTTTTTTTTTTTTTTTTTTTTTTTAATCACAACTTCTTTTTACGAATCTCACAAAGGGAGGAAAAGAAGTAACAGATTACTTTCCTTCTGACTCACTGCTCACTCCATCACCCACAAAAGCAAACAGATAACTTACTCATTGGGGGTGGTTTTAAATATATTTATATTTAATCAGACTGGTGCTTAATTGGAGATGCACCTGTAAGTAAGAAATTCTTGGTATCTGGGATTCTTCAGCCAGTAGGGATTAACAGCAACCCTGGTTGTTATAGACCATGACCTACACTATATCAGTGGGATTGGTTGTGGAGATTCCTTTTGCCTATCTCACACTTTGGAGAGAAAACTTTGCTCAGTTCAAAGAACAGACAATCTGCTTTTCATTTCCAGTGAAAAATGTCTTCATTGGAACACATTAATGATTGCAAATATATTATTCTAATCAATATTTGGGTTTTCATGGTGGGACACTTCTGAGGAATCTATTGCAGTTTTCTTCCCAGCTCCTACTAGATTGTACCAGTGTCTGAATCCTTTAAGCATACTGGAACAAGAATGGCCTAAACTAGTACTTTTAATTTCCATTAGCAGTGCTGCCTGGAGATACTATCATCTAGTAATAAGCTATTGCAAACACTACCAAAATCAACAATTAAGCTTTCTTTAATATCTAAATCAGACATTCAGCACCTTAGCTAGTAATGTTTCTATTTCTTTCTTTATACAGTTGTTCTTTTCCAGACTCTGTTATACTGAACCCTTCTCATAGTACTCCAAGGAGGTAAAAATAAAAAAAAAAATAGATTAAATTTCACAAGAGTCAGATAATTTTCATATAATTTTTACACTATATTTTAAGAGATGTATATTTTTTTTTTACATAGGTTGGTAACAAAGAGTATTTTGTTAAAAAACAATGTGTAAAAGCACATATTCCAGGAACTGCAAAATCTTGCAACACAGAAGGATAAAATGACTTAAAAAGAAGCCTGTTTGAAAAACAAAGGGGACAGAACTAATCCTATACAAGACAAGACAGAGCATACATGCAATCTGTTCAAATATAATTGTTTATAGAAGTAAGAGACACATCAGTTTTTTCACACAGCAGGCAATATCAAAGCACATGTGAATACCTTCACTGTGATTGTTTTCAACACAGCTGCAGTGTCAAACCTGTGTGTAGACAAAATCACAATTAAATCCCTTCCTAAAACTGAAATAAATGTATTTCAATAAAATTAAATTCTCATAAACTTCCTACATAACTCATGTTATTTTCTTCCTCATTTTTATTCTCGTCTGAAAACAAATTGATCAAATATACATCATACTTTAGGTTTATAACACCTATTTAATAATTATGAGTTAATCTATATTCTAATGTTCAGGCAAAATAAATAGATTTCTTCTTCATTTGGGGTTTTGAGATTTTTTTCAATGTTGGGAAGCAAGCACATGAAAATGGTAAAGCAAGTTAAGGTAAAACTCCTGACTGTCAGCAATAAGACACTTAAATGCTTTTGTGTCAGTAAGGAATAATAAAAACGTACATACTATCAGATATAGTTTTCTTCATAGCTACCTTTAAAGAAACAAAATGGCAAGCAAGAAAATTTTAATACATATGACATAGGAAACCTGACTTAAGGCAGTGAAAGTGGTGGAATTGCAGGTTTTTTTCTCCACTAAAGTGAAATAAAACTATGAATCTTCTAAACTCAGACTAGGCAATTCGGTAAGCAAGAGCCCTTTGTTCTACCTAATGTGGTGTCACAAATTCAGCACATAACAGGGTGAAGAGCTACTCTGAATAACTTCCTATACACACTGAAATTGAAACCAGCAGATATTCAAAGAGCCTGTCTACTCAAAACTTACAGCAAATATATCCAATTAATAGATAAACTGGTCCGACTGGTAAGTTATGCTCAATTTTTGAGAACCAAGCAAGATGAAAACATGGTTTTTTGAGAAATATTCTTAAAATCTGATGGTATGAAAAATGATGTCTCTATGTAGCTTTTGAGATTCTTTTTTCCCTACCATCATGTGGTTATCTAGAGTGAATTAATTGGCCAAATGTATTTAGAATAATTTTTACATTTCATTGAAATGTTCTACCTTTTCATTGACTTTTCTTGACAACAAACAAACAGAAAAAATATTTCTGCAAAATCCAAATTATGTGGGTTTACATTTTATGTTGTGAAGAAGAGTATAATTTGTCCTCATGGCCTAGAAATCACTAGTTTTTGTTACGGATACCTTCTATTTTGACATATTAGACTTCTGTCCACAGAACTTACTGAAGAAACTAGTTCACAGTGTATAACTGTAAGGTATGAAGATTCTCACATGTTTTCATTTTTAGTCTGAAGTTGGTTCAAACCATGCTTGTTTCCTTAAAAAGATGCAAGCAGTTCAAGGGCTGCTTACATACCTTGCTCGTAGCTGTTGTCAATAAATTGTTCAGGCAAATATACACTTGGTCTAAGTTGCCTCAATGAATTCATTAAGACATCTTTCTGCAAAATTCTAGACCTGAAAATATTAACAACAGAGCAATTCTGAGGCAGCATAAACAGTACTACAGTATACTTTACTACTCCAAGACTAATTTAAATCCCTACTTGAAGTTATTAGGTATATTTTATGTCATGTAACCCATCAGGCTTCA
The DNA here is from genome assembly GCA_035222235.1 of Margarornis squamiger. NCBI lineage: Eukaryota > Metazoa > Chordata > Aves > Passeriformes > Furnariidae > Margarornis > Margarornis squamiger. The sequence continues at coordinate 77,099,721 of JAWWTY010000077.1, forward strand.
ATTTTAACTCTCAGACTAATTATTTGACATAAACCTGGAGTCCAAACAGTTTTTTTTTCTTAATATGAAAGGGAAGAATTAATTAAATTTTGGAATTATCACAGCAAAGAAATATGGCAATTGGAAGCAGAGGTGTTCCGATTACGTAGCAATCTTCATTTCTATGATTCTCCCATTTCAGCAGTTAGTCACAAAACTAGATTTTGAGGTACTGCATAATAGAGAACAATGTGACAGATAAAAAGTTAACACAAATACACACAGATTTCAGGAATGGCAATCCAGGAGAAGTTTTGTTATCATGTTATCACTTCTAAATCCTTTTTTGTATTTCTTCTAAATACAGGTACCTTGCATTCCCAAATGCAACTTCAAGCATCATGGACACTCAGTAAGTGGGATGTGCATGAGTGAAAACCCTTTCACACAAATTTATTCTTATTTTTCAATTTGGAATAAAGTTGGAAAGAAGCGAATTATCAGAATAACAAAGGACTTTCTGGTGCACATAAAGTGAGAAATCTGGGAAGAATGTTTCTAGGATCTCTGAATTCCTTTGGTTTGAGTTACATGTAGAATAACTGTTGTTTGATTGCCTGTAATCCAAGACCTATACACATGTATAAATGAAACAGTTTGCTTAGAGCACTCTTATTGCTTTGTCTGTAGTTTTTCTCCCCAGGAGGCTCATGTAACCATTACATATGCTCAAACTCATCTCAGAAAATATTATCTGGCATTTACTTCACAAGACACAGGCTATATAATCTTTAGCAAGAGAGTAAGTTCACAGATTTTCAGCTCTTTTGACATATGGAGAGGCATAATCCATAGGTACACCCAGTGTTCATGTATTTTGTAACCAAATTGTGGCCCATTGACTTGGCAATTTCCAACCTAGCTATTAAGCCAACTGTTAAGTCTTTCATGCTGACACTGAGAAAATGTGCCTGAGCCCTGATGCTTGGCTGAAAGGAAGCAGGAGTGGATTCATTTTTCTGCTGATTTCTCCAGGTTGCTGTATCCAGAACCACTCTCCAAATCAACTCGCAGAAGTTCAGACCCCTGAAGATGTGGCTTCACTGCATGAACTAAACGTAAGCATCTTGTACTCTATACTTCCTGGGTTTATCTTGCAAACTTCTATTTGCCATCTTGAAAACACTTTACATTTGAATTCTGGAAGGTTTCATACCACATTGACATCTACACTGACAAAGCAACACTCAGTTTTGTAGTTAAACTTGTTTGAGCTGGATATTTAAGATAGGAGCATATACTAATCATAAATCATTTGTTAAAAAGATGAAGTTGAAAGAAAAATGTTGAATACCTTCTGACTATCACAATCATATAATTTTATAACAACTAAAGACTGGGGTTTTTTTATACATATCTAATTCAGTGAAAAATAGGCAAAATTTTAGGTATGTAAAATTGTGAAGTAAATAGTCAAAAGTCTAATGAAGATTGATGGCAATATTGGACAGTCAATGGCAATAAAAAGATTATTCTAAAGTCAATGCATACATTTTCATGCAGAATTATTTCTAGTAAATGGAAGGACAACATTATTTTTAACTCCTTTGCCATTAGTCTATACTTAATGAGGGTGTTAGAATTTTTTCAAACCCTACTTTTCCTGCATTCTACCCCATCTTCTACAACAAAGTTACTCTGTGACTTTTGTTTTTGATTCAATATTTTTAATTCTTGGTCACGTTGGAAAAATCTCAAGTGTTGACATGTATTATAAAACTATACCAAAACATCCTTCATTTCTTCCCAAGCACAACCACTTAATTCTGGTAATTTAATAAAGGTGGAAAAGAGCAATTTTTTTCCCAATAAGTCAGAATAAAATCTAATTAAAGAATACAAATATAATACAACACCACCATTTGGCTGGTTTTAAAACCAGCCGACAACCAAAACCAACCACCAACAACACCACCATTTTAAAACAAATAATGAATATGTGGACTTTGTAACTCAATCACAGTTTAATAATTAAGAAAAACAAATTAAGAGATAAACTTACTGAACAAAAAGAAAAGGAACACAGAGACACCCTGCATTCTGAAAGACATATGGATCCATATATTTACACCATTAAAAGAAAAAGAAAAAAAAAAGACCCCACAGCTGAATGGAAATTGTCTTTAAGCAAAACACACAAAAATGTCAAAAAAAGAAGATGGGTTAAATGAAGAATCACTCACAGATATAATTTCAACCAATTGCATCCAGTCCCACTATCAAAGTGTCTTGTCCTTTGACAGATGTGGTTTGAAGCACCAAAACAGGATTGAATGAAGAGTTCCTTTAATGAGTTTCAGCTATTTGGGCTATAAATATCAACAGGTATGGCAAATTACTAATAAATTTCACAAAATCACAGAATTGGTCAGGTTGGAAGAGACCACAGTGTGTTACCTGGTCCAACCTCCCTGCTCAAACAGATTTGTCTTAAAGCACATGGCACAGAATTCCATCCAGATGATTCTTGAATATCTCCAGTGAGGGTGACTCCACAGTGTCTCTGGGCAATCTGTTCCCATGCTCGGTCATTTACACAGTAATGTTCTTTCTAATATTCAGGTGGATCTTCCTGTGCATCAGTTTCCACCCATTGCCTCTTGTCCAGCACCAAGAAGAGCCTGGATCCATCCTCTTGACACTCTCCCTTCAGATACTTACAGACATTAATGAGGTCCCCTCTCAGTTTTCTCTTCTCAAGGCTGAACAGGCCCAGTTCCCTCAGTCTTTCTTCATGAGAGATGCTCCAGTCCCTTAACCATCTTTTTTGCCCTCCACTGAACCTGCTCCAGGAGCTCCATGTCTCTCTTGTACTGAGGAGCCCAGGAATGGACACAAATACTCAGGTGCAGCCTCACCAGGGCTGAAGAGAGGAGCAGGTTCATCTCCCTTGATCTGCTGGCAATGCTCTTCCTAATGCACTGCAGGATTCCATTGACCTTCTTGGCCCCCAGGGCACACTGCTGGCTCTTGGACAGTTTGTTTTCCACCAGAACCCCCAGGTCTTTTGGGTTTTATGATTTGCTTCTTTTTTGTCCTAAGCACATACTCAAAATTCAGACATTATGTGCATTTAATTGTGAAAGTTTTTTCCCATGTTATTTTTATTTATATGCACAGATCACTCTTTATTTGTCATTAAGGTTACCAACACAAAGGCAAATAATTGAAAGAAAATGTATGAACATACACAATAAATAAAGTAGAAACACCTTTTTCTGCACTTCCAAACTAGTATGATAAGGAAATCTTTTTTCCCATTCCAAATTTTTTTCCCTATTTTTCCAACATAACCCAACATATTTTTTTTTTTATTTTTTTTTAATACATGAATGAGGGAGGAATTTTCAGGAATTTCAAACTTTTATCATGACACAGCTTTGAAGTGCTTATCCTGCTGCTATCCAACTTCAGTCACTGAAGGAAGGCATTTTTAAATAACTTTCATATATAGCATACAGATATAGTAGCTAAAATTACTTTGATCAGTGCCTAAGCATGTTTGCCCAGGAATCAGAATCTCATTTTTTTAGAAGCTGAGTGGTCTTACCTGCCTCAAGTGTATGAAAATCGATCTGTGTAGGTGGGCAGGGATATTGTAATTCTCTAAGCCCAACACAGAAATCTACAAACTTATTTTTTGCACATCATTTAGAAGGTGTTCATAACCAAAGATAGCTCATGAGACTAAATGAATATAATTCATAGTACTGAACTCAGCCACTGCATTGAAATTCCTAGCACTTGTAGAAAGGTAGGGGAAAGTATATTGGTGTACAGAAATCCATACTTTTTCTCCTTGCCTTAGTGTTCCATTCCTTCATGTCTACTTTTGTTTCAAGAAATCTAGAGTAATGTGTCATGTTTTTCTAGCTCAAGGCCCGTTGCCTATGAGATATCAATAAGGACAGAGTATCAATAGATATCTCAGAGTTCACCTATATAACTATTTCAATTCAGATCAAGTGTGATGTGAATGTCCAGAATATCCCCACTTACTGTATTTGTCTTCATATCAAAGAGTATGATCTTCAAAAAGATGACCTAGATTCTTTTTTAAATGAAATTAAACCTAAAGATGTGCTTCAGAAGTGCATGAGAAGTACATTGCAATCGCTAATAGGCTCAGTCTGTGGGATAAGACTAGAGCAAATCCTTTATATCCCCATGAAATACAGCCACTGTTGCTGAGCTGCTGTGCTCTCAGCAACAGGTATTTTTCTTTTAATTAGATAAAATGGGGAAACAGACTCCCAAGAAGTCCCTAGAAGCTCCTTCAAGAGCACATCCACTGGAGGTGGGAAAGTAGCTCCAGAACACAACACTGATCACTGGCAGCTATATGAGGTACAGTTGACCTTCAGAGAGGAGTTGGAGGTATGAATATTGTGTAATGAGGGCTTTCCGGGTACTGTTAGCCTAACACTGCTTGATCACCACAGACTACATTAGGACAATAAACCAAATCAACCATTCCATGAGATTCAAACCTACTACTAAAGTCAGAAGACTGAGGAGACTCAATTGAATTGTTATGTGAGTATTTTATCTCCTTTTTTTTACCCTTGTATTTTTGTTTTAATTTTTTATAATAGCAATATGTAAGTTAAAGGAAAAGAAGAAATAAGTACTGAAAACAAGAATATTTTAGCCTTTAAAATAGATTGCATCACTTCTGTGAACCTTCAACTGTACATTCATAAGTTACTAAACATTTTTGTTTAAGTCCTTTTATTAAAAAAAAAAAAATGTTAGAAAAGGGACAAAATTAACCCTTTCAACAATATTTCTGTTTACTTTTTAAAATCACATTTACTTTAAAAAAGATTTTCTTCCCTTCATTCTGTGAAACAAAATTATTTGAAATTTTCACTTCTCCATTGATAAAAAACTTTTAAAGCCATTCCCTTGAAAATGCATGATGGATATTGACCAGTAAATTAAAGAAAAAGTTTCCTAACATTTGATAAGAAAGCTGAAGAAATCCAACTTTTAAACTTATCATCTCTTCTTTTTGATGGTTCCATGAGAATAAGAAAACAACTAAATGTTTTTCCATGGTAAATAGGTAAGACCTGAGAATGAAAACAAGTTCAGAACATTTTTCTTGACACGCTTCACCCTGGGAATAGGACAAAGCTAGTTGATTACTGTAAAAAGCTGTAATTACGTGGGCATGACAGAAAGCACATTTCTCAGAAAAGTTGTCATGGCAAAACATTAATATATGCAATTTTCTAAGGAAAGGCTACTACTTCTCTTGGCCTCAGACTGGGAAACAAAGTATTTGAATAGGAAACACATTTAAGGTAGGGTTTAGATAACCTGATTGAGCTTAGAAACACTTTCTTCACTTGAGGGAATGACACATTCAAAGTATGATTGCTCTGATAATTGTTCTTAAAAATAGTGTGGTAAAGTTTCATATCAATTTTTTTTGGTGATGTTCTTTTAAACAAGAAGGCGTAACATCATGCTGCCATCTTACATACTGATATCCACTTTTCCTTGCTTCTACTCAAACTCTACTATTTATTTGAATTCTTTATTCCCATTTGTGTACACACAGTGAAAATTCTTCAGCTGTTAGAGAAGAAATTCAAATACTGAAATTAGATATACTGACATTCAAATATACCCCAAAGTGATGCAACATATTGTCTGCTAGAATAGGCACATATACCTTCCTCAAATGGATACTGTCAGTTTAACCAAAGCACTCAGAACAATGAAGAACCTTTTGAACACTTCTGCAAGAGGCAGTTTAGAAACTCTCTTTAGCAAAAATTGTTAACACTAGAGGAGATCGAGTGAGCCTGACGTAAACTAATGGTTGAAGTAAGGGTCAAAAGTAAGGATTGTAAACCTACACAGATGATTTTACAAGCACATGGTAAGGGATGTTCCAAAGCAGATCAATTCTTTTGTCCAAGAACACAAGATTAGGTGACAGCTGCTTTTCAGAAGAGAACTTGACCCTACAGAGCTGCTTGATATTTGGTTTTCCCAACGAGAACAAAGGGACCACTCTGAAGTCAAATAGTTGGGTCTAAGTTCTTCTTGAAGTCGTCTTCTTTGTGTTCAAGTATATCAACAATTATATTAATGTCTCAAAGCAAGTAATACAAGTACAAGGAGGCAGGAGGATGCTAGAATAAGAAACAGTGTCTCTTGCACTGAGAGTGGTTTACAGTGCCAGCCAAGAACTTGTCACTTCTGTGGCTGGCTGTGAAAGCTGTCTGATGTCAAGTGGAAAGAACTGTGTAACTGCTAACAGTTCCTTAGCCAGTTTGGATGTGCAGAAGTGAATGATGTTTGGGCATCTTCAAGGGCTGAAGGAATGCAAAAAGCATATTTTCTCCCACATGTTGTCCAGGTGCTGTGTCTGAGCTGCACACCAGTGTTCTTTTCTGCTCTGTTGTGAGGACCAAAGGCCAAGGAGGCACTCCTACTTCACTGGCCACTGGCAGCATGCCAGGGTGCCTCAGTGGCAAATGGCTTCAACACATCAGAAACAAACAGCTGCAAAAGTTTTGAGGCCTATAAAGTTAACATCTTCTAGCTAAAGAAAGTATAGTATATTTTTGTCTTGATTCTTTCAAACAGATTCGAACTAAGGCTTCTGAAATTATGAAAGCGCTCAAAAATGATAAATCAAATACAGCCTAAATGTGTAAGCATATATGCTTTGAGCAAATTATTTTAGAGAATACAATCCTGCAATCTATTCTATTTACTAATTTATTTTCATCTGTCTCTTGCTTACAAAAAGTAAGGACAAGAAAAAAACAGCGTACTGTTTACAGAAAAAAAACCAGTCTACAATGTCTATTATGTTAATGAAAATGGAGATACAGTTTTATGATTGTAATTTTAGAGTTAGGTTTGCTCACTTGGCCTTAAGACTGGGAGGAATTTAAATCATACTCCAATGCTTCCATCAGTGAAATTATGAATTAGTTTCAAATGAGAATTTAAAGTCAGATTTTAAAATGTCATTCTTTTGAGAAGGAAGTTGATCTTCACAAATTTAAATTATTAAACAAAAATAAATATCACTGGTTGATTACAAGATATAAACACAGACCATTGTTTTTCTTTAAAATCTCAGTCTGAAAATTTTGATGCAGCATTGAAGAATACTTGTAAATTGTTCTGCCAGGCACTGAAATATGCTTTTGCTTTTGCTTAAGAGAGAACTGTCTTTAGAGATTGATCTAACTTATTCTTCAGGAAAAAAAAAAAAAAAAAAGTCCTGGTTATTAGCTATAAATAATTTGGCTAATACACGTTTTCAAAGCAGTTTAGAAGCTCATTTTTAATATTTACATATAAGATTCTCCCAAGACAACAAAGGACTATAGCACAAAAAATTTTAACTCTGTTTCGAAGACATATTAGATTTTAGTCTAAGACAGGTCCTTGTTGGTTAGTCCATGTTAAAGTAGCAGGAGTTTCACCATTAGATGAAACTGATTCAGTAATTATTACTAAACATATCCTCTGGTCCTGTCCTCTTGCCTACTGCATAAGTAAAAATAAGCAGTTATTTCCATGTCACAGATTCTAGAATTTCCGTAAACTGAAAACTAGACATGAATACTTTCTATTTTTTTTCCCTTTTTTTTTGTCTAATCTTTCTTTTCCTGAAGGTTCCTTATTTGACTTCTTTTTCATTCCCCTTCACACAGCAGTGCTAGTAGAAACCCCTTTGTTCAAATGTACTTCTATACTGGAAAAGAATACTTGCTTATGTCTGAAGAGGAACCTGTCATTATGATCCAAATCTATCGTCTGAACCTAAGATCTGTCATAAAGCATTAAAGCAGAGGCCAGCATGACCTGCATCCCATTTTCAATTGTGTCAAAAACAGATACTTGTGAAAGGATAAAAGAACAAAAGAAGCACACAAATATACTCTCTGCAATATGTTTACTGTCTTCAACAGCCTGCAGCTTAGAGTGAAGTATTTGTTGCCACAAATTTCTAGGTAAAATAGTCTCTGTGGATTTCTTTTCCATTAATTTACTTGACCAGCCTTTTCAGGGCCATGCAAATAAACTTGATATCCACAACAGTGGTGCCAAGGAATTTAACTACTTCATTGCAGTCCAACTTATTTCACTTGTTTTGCATCTGTTATTGGATAGGTTCTTTTGATTTTCCTATTTCTTTTACTGGAATGGTGAGTGAAGAGCTATTTTTTTTTTTGTTTGTTTGGTTGGTTGTTTTTTTTACCAAGTCATATTTATCTCCCTTTAAAGACTTTCAGGCTAAAAAAAAAAAAAAAAAAAAAAAAAGTTTATTTATTATATGAATAAATTTGTAAATAATGTCATACATTTAATCACCCTTACTGAAATTTCATGTTTCTGAAATTAATTTAAGGTTCAACTGAACTGCATGTCATTCCAAGTGTGGGCAGACTTGGAGTTAATAATAGCATGATAATTCTCTCAGCTTCTTTCTTTCTTTCTTCCCAGCAGTTCCTAAGATTAAATATGCCTTTTCCCTACAGTCTTAAAAAAGGGGAGACAGTGATTTCTCATTCAGCTGAGATGATAAATGGAGAATTAACACAACCACAAGGATCTCAGTTTTCTAATGAGTAATCTTACTCAACATGGGAGGCCATAAATTATTCAATAGAATCATCATCAGTGGAAGAGCTTAAGTTCTTTATGGTTAACCAAGAGTACTAAGCTACTCTCTTGCACTCAGACAATTTTTACTATTGAGACAATTTATACTACTCAGACAATTTATACTACTCAGACAATTTATACTATTGAAGACTGATATCCTATTGCCTCTGTTTGCCACTGATGCAATTAGTGAGAGATACCTCTGCCCCAATTAAGGTGTAAACAAGATCATATGCAAAAGTCAATAATATGAATTTTATTTACCAGTATATGTGAGGTAAAGAAATAGAAAAGTGCAAAAGTCAATAATATGAATTTTATTTACCAGTATATGTGAGGTAAAGAAATAGAAAAGGGAGGGGAAGGGAGAGAGACAGACACAGAGAGAGAGAAACAAAGAGAGATCAAGTGTCCCATGCTCAGTCTTTCTCTTGAGATGGTAGGTTTCTTGAGACTGTGGATTGTGGTCTACCCCTGCAGAATTACCTTTTAACAAGTCTGAGTTGATTTCGACACAGCTGTCAAGTTGTCTTTCCTTGTTCAGTATCACTGATGCATTCTTCTCCCCCACCTTTGTTTGCTTCCCCCTAAGTTTGAGATAACAGTCAGACAGTAGTACCACTTTTATCTTATCACAAGTTTCCATCACAGTAGCTTAATTTATAGTCTAAGTTCCAGGTATCCACAGCGGGTTTAATGCAGGGGCTTCAATGGTTGCAGATGCCATCTGTCCCATAACCTGGGGTAATCCTTGTTTGACTGGTGATATGTGTATGAGTAGTTACTGCTTTACACAGTTTGCCACAGTGGGAATTCTGTCTGGATGCTTTGCCCAGGATGTGCTAACCAGATCCTGCCTCCCCAGGCCTAGAGTTAGTACTATACTGTTGCTCCCTTCTGTGCTTATCTCATGGAAAAGTCCTGTGGTCTTAACAGTGTTTGGAAAAGGCAATTGTTCTCTTAAAGTCCATACAGCCTCATAGAAAATTTTCAGATTTGGAGGTAAAAAACAGAAGTACCTCCAGAATTCTGCTGACATGTAATTTTCAGAAGAGTTGGGTAAATCACTGAAACAAGTTAAACTTCTGTTAAATCTGTGTGCTACAGCTCTGTTTCAGAAGACCCTCAATATGACTGGTCCAGTTTCCCCAGCGTCATCCACTGGAGAGATGCAGAGAGCTCTATCTCTGCATCTCAGAGTTAGTGAGCTATAAAAAAATTTAAATGGTGATTAAAGAAAGTTATAGAAGCATCATCTCTGTGAGTCTATTTTACATTTAACGCGAGTTTGTAACTCTGAACCCGAAATGCATTCTGGGCATTGGTGTAGAGTCAGACCCCTTGAACACCTAAGCATGCAATTATTAACAGTTGCACAGAAAACTAGCAGGCAGGTCTGATATGAAATATAATGGAAAGCTTTTACTCTTTTATAATAATTCTGAGTACAGAATAATCAAAATAAGCAGGCTTGATTATTTGACTGATGAATAGAAATTAATCAGTGAGTCATCTCAGCTGTAACATATGAGCTGTTTTTTAAATCATCAAACTTAATAGCAGTTGCTAAACAAGGAATCTGATATTTTCCTTTGTTAATCAGTACATTAGAATGCAGTCTGGTTTTAATCTCATTAATTCAGAGAACATCCCTGCACCTAAAATCATGTTCTTATGAGCATGTTATATGCAATACCTTTTAACATATCTCTTCCAGTCCTTGTTATGGCAGTAGAAGTTCATAAGAGAGCTGATGTTTAAATGCCAGAAACGTAAGTTATGTCAGAACCATAAGTTATTGACTCACACTTGGAAACAGAGAAAATTAAAACCTGATACTTTGTAATTTCATGACAAATGTATTTTTATCCTCCAGGAATTCCTCTACCAATACATAGAGTTTACTTCTTTTCACATAGATATCTGTTTTATTTTTATCAGGTCTTGGGAAGTAAATGCAGCTTGTGGACAGGCATTTAGAAATAGATTGAATTTTTCATCCTATTATTTTGCCACAGTAAGCTTGATCAAAACTTTTTCTAAGAATACAAGGATTGCCCAAACTGAGATGTAATACAGGACTTTGTGCAGGAAAGACATTCAATTCCTTCAGCCTTTCAAGCCATCAACAAAGTGAATAAAAGATGGTGGAATAGGGCCTTACACTCACAGTTGCTGTGAGCTAATACTCTCAAGCATTAACAAGTCTCTTGCACATTCAAATAACAAAACAATTGTAGTTTAATGTTTTACCAGAAGCTGTAGTTTCAATCCAGCACTATAAATGTTGAAAATTTTCATTCTCAGGCATCTCCCTGCTGAATATCCTTAGCTATCACAGGTGGTAAGGATTGTATCAATGCTTTGTTCTCTTCCTTCGGGGCTTCTGTCTTACTTGTGGATTACCTTTCTACCTTGTATGAATTAAGTAACAAGATTTAACAACCCCTCTTCTTGCACAGGACAATGTGCTAGTTCAGGAATTCAGGAGGTATTTGTACAGCCAATGTAGAAGTGTGTTCAAAGTATACTAAGCAGAATGTAACCAATATTTACTTCTTTGAAGATATAAAATAGCACACTGAATTAGATTAACCAGCGACAGTGTATAACATTTTGTAATGAAGTTAGCAGAAGTTTATACACAATAAATAATATCCAAACACTAAATAGAGGTTTGTGGTAGAATTTTGTAAACAATGAAATTATAACAGGAAAAACTTGCAAGAATAGCAAAATTTGCAAGATAAGAACAAAGGAAGTAGAACAGACAGTAGACATACCATGTGAAACAGGAGTCATTCTCTAGAAATAGTTGGAAAGATATCCAATGGACACACAAGAAGTCCTTGTCTTAAAATTAAGGCAGTCTCTATGATGACCAGATGAGGCCACACTCTTATTTTTGTGGAAGGGGACAGGACTATAGAAAAATCAACAATGAATGAGAAACGATGGGGAAGAAAGATGACGTTTACTTTGCTTCAGGTTTTCCTCAAATCTGATCACTAAGACCATCAAGATGCTCAGCCATCAGAGCTAAACTACTACACACTAAGGTACTGTGCACTCACAGCCAATGCGGGGTATAATTGGTAAGGGCAAATGGTTTGGAAAAGTAATGACAATGACTAATGAACAAGAACTAACCATTGGCTGACACTATTACTAATAAAAGTCAATATAAATGTGCTTTGGAGTTTGAAACAGACCTTTATGACTGATGTATTTTTTAACACTTCCATTACGCAGAACACTAATTCCAAAACTTATGGGTCAAGAAAAAGGCATATTACTGTGTGAAGGGGGAAAAAAAAATAAAAAAATAAAGCCCACAGGAAAATAACAACCAATCAAAGTGATGCAAATGTGACCACTCACCACCTTTCACAATCAGACTGACGCCTAGACAGTCTGTAGCAGCTATTCTATAACCTTGGCCATTTTTGTTGAAACTTTGTATTCTCTCCAGTCTTCTAGACCTGGGAACCTGGACTCAGAGAAACAAAACTACTCACTGTAATTGAAATGCATTCAAAATTTGCATTTGAACAGTAGTGTAACAGTGTTTTTTTAGATTTATTTTATCTTCATTTCCCAATAGTTTCAGACATATGCTTTGATTTTTTAATTGTTGCTGATTATTATTCTTGTATAATAGGCTTTTTTATTACAGACCTGGATCTCACTCTTGAGTGATAATGATGAACTCAGAGAAAATAATTTTATAGATGAATTAGGAATGTTCCCTTCTCATGTGCACCACTTGACATTTAACAATACAAAATATCATCTGCCGTTTTACTGACCAGTCACACAGTTTCTTAAGACTCTTTGGTGATTCTTAATCATTAACCCTTTTCTTCACCACCTTAAATTATCATAATGTTTTTAACAAAATCTCCTCAGTAGTCTCTCTGTTTCCTAATAATGTTTAATATGTTGAACATGACATCTCCCAGACAAAGTTCCTGTGCACTGCTTGTGATGACCTTCTTTTACTTTAATGGCATTTGGTCCTGTGCTCTGTTCTAAGCTACTTTTTAATTATGCCAAGATTTTCTCTCTGAAAGCATAATTGCATATATTCTGTAAGTGTCTAGAAAGAGAAATCTGAAAAATATGGCTTGAGGAAATTTAGGCAAATAGATCATATTATTGTTAAGGTTTAAGATCAAGTCCAACCATCAACCCAGCACCACCTCAGTGTTCACTACCTCATACCTCAACATCCACACATTTTTTGAACACTTCCAGGGATGGTGGCTCCACCACTTTCCTCAGCAGTCTATTCCAATGCTTGCCAACCCTTTCCATGAAGAAATTCTTCCTAGTATTCTAACTAAACCTCTCCTGAAACAACTTGAGGCCAGGTGCACAAAGCCATAATGTCCCCCCTGAGCCTCCTTTCCTCCAGGCTAAAAAACCCCAGCTCCCTCAGCTGCTCAGACTTGTGCTCCAGGCCCTCCACCAGCCCTGTTGCCCTACTCTGGACACACTCCAGCACCTCAGTGTCTTTTTGGTAGTGAGGGGCCCAAAACTGAACACAGATGCAGCCTCACCAGTGCCAAGTACAGGGGAATGATCACTTACTTGGTCCTGCTGACCACATTGTTTTGGATACAATCCAGGATGCCACTGACCTTCTTGGCCACCTGGACACACTGCTGGCTCATGTTCAGAAGGCTGTTGTCCCCCAGGTCCTTTTCTGCCAGGCAGCTTTCCAGTCACTCATCCCCAAGAATTTAATGTTGTGTGCATTGCTGAATATGTATGCATTCATAACTTTCTATCTGTTTATTGAGTTCTAGTACCCTTGCAAGACAGGATATCTTTATCCAAGCAATTATATTTCCTGCAAAAGTTATGCTTACTTATTCCTAGTGGTTCTGTTCTTTGCCAATGTCTTACATTATTTTACTGATTACTGTAACTTTTGATGACTTGTTCCAGTTTTATTCTTTAAAAAAAAAAAATAAAAATTCCATTATTTAGCAATTGTCTTGGCCTTTAAATGATTTAAACACTGAAAAACTCTTCAGCAAGCCTTTTTCATCTAGCTTCCTGTATGACAGTCAAAAAGCACTTATTTCAGGCAGCAAAATGCTTTCCAATTACTTTTATTATAGTAATTTTAATAGTAATTTTAGTCATAGAGCAGTTACATGGACTAATCATGTTATCTAAGACTGAAGTGAGCAAGTAGACCAAGAATATACTCACTAAGGTCATAAATGAGAAAAACAAAACAAAACAAAACAAACAAACAAAAAACCAAAACTAAACAACAAAAAAGCCATATGGTGAAGGGCCTTGAGGGGAAGCCAGGTGAAAGCTGTATGAAGAGTGGCTGAGGGCATTTTGTCTGTTCACCCTGGAAAAGAGGACACTGAGGGGAGACCTCATTGCAGTTACAACTTCCTTGTGAGGGGAAGAGGAGGAGCAGACATTGATCTCTTCTGTGTGCTGGCCAGTGGCAGGACCCAAGGGAATAGCCGAAGTTGTGTCAGGGGAGATTTAAAAAAAGGATATTAGAAAAAGGTTCTTCACCCAGAGGGGGGTTGGGCACTGGGACAGGCTCCCCTGGGAAGTGGTCACAGCAGTAAACCTGATAGAGTTCAAGAGGAGTTTGGATGATACTCTCAGATACATGGTGTGACTCTTGCAGATGGTCCTACACAGGACCAGGAGCTGGATCCTTGTGGGTGCCTTCGAATTCAAAATATTCTGTGATATTTCAAATATTTTTTCTGACAGAAATCAGTAACAAAATAAGGTATCAAAGCAGAATGAACTTAAAAGTGATGAAATGAAATAAAAAAAGGAATTTTAGAGCCATGTTAAACTACACAACCTGGGTTTTTTGTTGGATTTTCAAGCTCAACAGTTAACTCAGATAGCACAAGACAAGTAACTGATCTTATCAAAAGATGAAAATATTTCCACTGTCTCATAATTTCAAAGAGATTTCAATCTGAATATGAGAACATTTACAAGGCTGTGTATGTCCCATGCACTAAGCAGGTTGATTGTTTTTCCAAAAATTTTGTGAAAATAGGATTCTCTACTGTGAGGAACTGGCTTATAACACAGGTTATATTTTATTTCTTCTGCAAAGACCCTGGTAAGGAACCCAGTTTGAGACAGTGGTATGCAGTCTTGAAGTCTTGCTACCACAGGCATGTCTCTCAGCACAGTTATAAATAGCAATATCATAGGAGGTATCCTACTGTTGCATAAAATCATTTTTGCAAACTCTTATGTTACAGGACAGATGTAGCAACATTTCAAAACACTGAATAAAAAAGGTTTGTAACGAACCTCATAAATCTTTGATTTCAATGCTGTTCTGTTAAATGTGGTCATACAATATAATCTTACCCAAATAGCTACTGTTAAGGGAAGAAAGATAATGACAAAGCTATTTACTTGGCCAGGCCTACTTTAGGTTAAAGTGCCCAGCTGGTTTGGGAACAGACAAAATCCACAGGTATATTTGCTGCAAAGTAGAATGAGAATGTTACCAAAGGAGATCCGAAGGTCCCTGCAGCATAAGGCAGCTGAGAGAAAAACTGAATTCATATAGCAGATGCAGCTAATAGCTTGCTTTCAAGTATTTGACATTTTTGTTAATTTTGTATGGTTAAGTTTGGCTGGAAAACAAAACAAAACAAAAACAAGCAAACAAAAAAAATAGAAAAAAAAAAAAAAAGAAAAAAATCACCCTGTATTTTCAAGAGGTTCTGAGATGTGTGAATGATGGAACAGTTTTCCTATTTACAATGAAATTTATATGAATGGAATGCTGAGAGGTTATTACTGAAAAAAATCAGATGAGTATCAGATTGCTTAATTACAAGGAAATGAGGAATATCATCACTCATCTACTCATACATTTCTGCCTAGATAGTAATTTAGATTGATCACCGTTCTGTAGTCATTTGACTTTCTAGTACACTACAGGATCCACCAATTTTTTCTCTACTGTCTGCCCAGACCTCAGAGTAGCCCACATAAATCATTTAATAACATGCTTGGAAAAAGATAAGCCAAACGTGATTCTGTTGCTTCATGATGCACTTTACAACAATTTCTATATTTTACTTTGTTACCTAGATAAACTGGCTGTTCATTGCTTGGATGGGTAAAAAATTGGCTGGATTAATAGATTTTCTTCATAGAAGAGGATGTCAAGTATTGGAACAGGCTGCCCAGGGAAGTGGTGGAGTCACCATCCCTGGATATATTTACAAGACATGTAGATGTGACACTAAGCAACATGGTTTAGGTGGTGGACTTGGCAGTGTTGGGTTAATTCCCTCTGAGAGTCATCTCCACAGAAGTTTAAAGAGGCAGAAGTTACTCTAAGCAGAGTATTCCAGAGAAATGGAAAGCTTGTAAATGAGAAGAAAACTTTGTGACTTAGAAATATCTACTCTAATGCAGAGAATTCATTTCAACCTAGTTTCCAATGGTTTTCCCCTTTCTCTTTTAACCATATTTCTCCCTACTTAGCTTTAAAGCCAGTCCTTATAATGGCCTGTCAGGAACAAAAGTCCTATTTATACAAAGCTTGGAAAGAGGATAATAAAACAGATGACCACATTGAAACAGGCATAAAGGGAATAAGAAGGAAGTGCAGTGTTCTTCAAAATAGCAAGACAGACAAACATTGGTGACCTTCATGCAAACTGTCTCCAAAGTCGGTGAAGTTACACCAGAATGTTTATTTTTAATTTTGTTCTCTAATAAAGCAGCAGCATTTTCCAGTCTCAAAAAAGTCATCTCTATTTACTCAGCTGTATTATTGCTACTAATCATTGATACAGGACCATAAATCTGTACAATGTTTTACAACTGGAGACATATTGTGTAGCTAAAGGCATTCAGGTACAGAAGGCAAATTATATACTGATAAATCATCACCTGAGAGAATCAAGAGATATATAACAGAAGAAACAAAATATATTTCTATTGAAGTATTTCCAAGAGGGATTAAAAGAAAAGGATGTTTTTCAGTAAAGCAAGGCTTTACTTGATAATAATTCCTTATCTAGTTCTGTAGTTGACTGGTTGTTGTTAATTTGGTCAGATCAAACCAAAATTATGATAATTCAAGTCTAACAAAATTATTATGTTGAACTAACCTGAAGGGAAAAAAATATTCCCATTCAATCTTGTTTCTCTTATTATGTTCTCTTTCACAATTTTGTCTCATATATACTCATATTACTCTGTCAGTCTCTGTGGTATACCACAAAAATAGTTGTTTTTATTTGAAGTTAAGCCTTTTTCATTCTACCATGAAAAATTATCACCACCAAAATGTTGATTTGTCTAGCAATTTCTTGATTTTTTTTTGTTTATTTCTCTGGATTGTCTCAGTGTCTTCATAATTTTACACTTTGGTAAGTCTTTCACAACATCATTCTAATTCTATTATTTTGGGGAAAAAATAAAAGCAGACAATTAAGGTGTTTGGTTTTTTATACTTCTTCCTCTTGGTGATTAGGGGAGATGTAAAGCAGACTCAGAGGTAAAGTGCAAAGGATGGACTAGTTTGGAACTTCTGTGATACAAAGAGAATCCAGGACAAGAACTACAGAAGATTAAGAGTTTCTATTTAAAGTGAAGAAGTAAGAGAAACTTTTAATACCTTTAATATCTGAACTACAGTATAGCACACACATCTAGAAAAAGAAAAGTTGTAGGCAGAAGTACTTCTGCTGGTTTGTTGCCTAGGCCTTTCATGTGTGTTAAAAATTCCAGCCATTGCTGAAATACAGGAAGTCATCATCTTCGCCTAAAGAATAAACATAGAAAACTCATTTCTCAACCACTTCTTAGTCCTTCCTATTTACTCTTGATCTCCACCTTCAGCTAAGCTGGTCTCTTTCCCCACTTGCTTGACTTACTACATAGTGGAATTGCCTCCTCCTGTGCTTCTGAAAGGTGGTTCTTAGAGACTGACTCACAGTTGTGGACTCTTAAGCCCTCAAAGAGAGATTCCCAGACTACTCTGCTACACAGCTATCTGAGCTTAAACTTTGCTATCATGAAGTCAAGGTTGTTGTCCTTTTTTTTCTCATTACACTGAGAATTTTAATCTCAAGTGTTTCATGATCACTGTGGCCAAGACAGACACTTACCGTCACAACCTTCTCTATTCACAGATAGCAAGTCCAGGAGGGCTCCTTTTCTGTTTGGTACTTAGAGTAGGTGAGAGAAGAAATTACCTGCTACAAACTTCAAGAATTTCCAAGACCTATTTGCCATAGCAGTGTGATATTCTCAGTAATTTCTTGGAAGCTGAAATCTAATATAAGGAAAAGCACTACTGATCATGAAATTTCTCTTAACTACAGATGGAATAACTCATCACTGCTTATATCCTGGCTAGGTGATTGGTGGCAAACATCCACTAATACACCTCCTTTGTTTTCCATCCTCTTAATCCTGTCTCAGAGGCTCTCAACCACATCAACACTAACTGTAAGAGCTCTGAAATCAAACCTCTCCCTTACATATAATACAACACTTCCAACTCACCTGCCCTGCCTGCCCCTCCTGAACAGCCTGTACATACATCCCCATACTCCAGCTGTGGGACTTGTCATCAAGTCTCACTAGTGAAAATATCACTCTTGTATATATATGTAAATACGAAGACCAAGAAGACAGCTGAGATGAAATATACTTGGGGCAAGTCATACCAAGTACTGACAGAGTTTTTGAGGAAAGCCTCAAGGGGAAGTACAGAATATAGCTAAATCATCCTTCCATAAAAGTAATTGAGACTGAAATGCTTTGTCATTTTTTCCCCCTTTTGTCTATAATCTTCATGTAATTACAGTTTTCTGAGTGTTCTTTTTTTTTTTTGGTACCAATTAACTCTAACTTTTAATGCTGAAGACATTTGTGCTCACTCCCAAAATATTATTTTACACGATACTGTGTGTTGTTATTTGTGCATTGGGCCAAAAATGTCCTATGTATATTGCTAACTAGTTTAACACTGGCCAAAATGAAGCAACAGTTTGGGTTTTTTTGGTTTTGTTTTTTTGTTTGCTAGGTTGGTTGTTTGGGTTTTTTTGCCTGTTATGTTCATTCTGCCAGATATTTCAAACTTTAAAAAAAAAAAAAAAAAGTCCTACTGCCCAAACTATTTTAACAGGAACTTAATTATTGATCTTTCACTTGCACAGAATTGAATTATATATTCCCTGCATAAGTCTTTTCTCATCTTTTGTTCATAAGAACATGAGACCTTCCTATAATTTTGAAATTCATATATGATTAGCAATACTCCATGAAGTATCCAACTGTTTCTATACTAAGAAAAAGGTTTCTTAATCTTACCTTTACTATTTTTTCTCTGGATTTACTTACTTCAAATTTCTTCTGACTGCAGTAACTTAATTTAGACTGTGAATGTTGAGTAACCAGTGACTGCATTCAGTAGACAAAGAAAAAAAATCTTCACACTGTCACAATGTGGACACCAGTCTTGGCAGATTCACTGAACTTCTTCAGCAGAAGAAATAGAAATCTGTCAATATAATAAGAAAGTCTTGATTGAATGAATGGCAGTACCTACCGTACAGCTTAAAATCACACAACAAGAAGGGCCAGGGAAAAAAAAGAACTTCTGAGTTGTACCCCAAGAGAGTTACTTATAAGCCTTGTTGCTGGAAGAAGTAATGGGTGCTGTCAATTCGTTTTGTAAATCTGCCTCTGACTTTCAGTGGAAAAGAATGTTTTAGAATAATACTTCTAAAGGCAGTTTTGATAGGGTGGATGCTATCCCTCCATCAGGCCCAGAAAAATTATCACCCAGTTTTCTAATTGACTATTACTCACTTGTCACCAAATTAGAACAGCAGAGGAGACCCATATTGTAACCACATGCATATATTGTCTGAAGAGGAGGGATGAAAGTTTAACTGTCCTGGGGATAGTTAAAGGGGATTATCTTCCTATTTATGAAGTCTAATTGCATAACAGGTAAGTCCTTTTCTTCGGTGAAAGTTCAGATGGAATTGTATATATATTGTTTCTTTAAAAAAATAAACAAATAAAATAATAAAAAACCCCTACCAAAACAAACAGTGAATATTTACAATAACCCACACATACAGCTTTAACCATTCTACCATTCCTAGCAAAAGGTCACAGGCTTCATACTGACATGACCATGCATAGTTTCAGGTCTTGGTGAGGTTTGTATTGTCCAGAGCCAGTTTTAAATTGCTGTAATGATGGTAACATTTATGTAGCAATCAGGGGACTTTTGCCATGTCTGCTTCACTTAGGTCTGTAAATATCTCATGTGGCAAGTTCTGCCTTAGGTTGTTGTTGCATAGCAAACAGAAGTTGTGTTAATCAGAACATACTGTTTCAGAGGTTTTGGACTTTAGCTGGAGATCAAAGAGAGGAAGGCAGAATATACTAACATAAGGAATAAATCCAAACAAATGCAAAACTAGAGAGGAGCAAAGTCTCATTGCAAACATCCCATACCTTCAGGTAAAGGACTTGGACAGTGATGACTTATTGTAACACCCTCATCACCACTATTCTCCCTGAGAAAGACAGATGGTGTCAAACTTAGGACTCAGAGGGACCCCGGAATGGTAGACAAAATACTGGAGAAAAGGGGTAGATTCTAAAAATTGGGCCTAAAATATTTGTACATATATCTTTTTTGAGGCTTTTCTATATTAATTTGGACTGTGTTCACATTATTGTACATAGATTTGTATCACCTGTAGTATTTATAACAAGCCTGTTGAAATTTTATTTTATCTAAGAGAAAATTATTGGCTCCATTTAGAATATGTGGGGTTTCTTTGCCCATACTGGAATTTTAGGAAAATATTCCACTCATCGTCCAGTGAAACACTGAAAATATCATGTAATTCGTCAGATATAATTTATGTGGTAAATGAGGGTTATGTGCCATTATATACACAATCAATATTCATATATTCAAAGAGATAAAATAACAACTGTTTGCTCTATACTAGTCAATAGTCACAAAAGGTTGCAGGAGTATTGATTTTTATGGTTTTTTTTTTTTGTTTGTTTGTTTGTTTTTTTTTTTTTTAATATAGCTTTTTAAGGATGAGAGATCTTGTTATAATGTGGCAGAGAAAAATATCAAAACCCAAACACATACATTGTAATTCTATGGTAGACTGGTAGACTGAAAACCAATCAGATTTTTTCAACTTATCTTGCACAATACAAACTGCAAGGCATAACCATCGCCTGGCAAACATGCAATGCACGATTCAGCTGTGGGAAAACTATATGAACAGCCAAAATGTCTACAGTGAAATTTTTCTTATGACTTTAATTTGACATGACAAGAATAAAAAAAAAAAACTTTTACCAAAATCTTAAGTACCTATTTGGGATAACAGCCATCTAATGCATTTTCATCACTCTCACCCTCAAAAATGAGAGTTTTCATAGACAATTTTACAGGCGTATTTCAAGTCTAGCAATCAGAATTATGTGGATACAGTTTCAAGCAGAGAAACAGTTAAGACTGCATTGCTACTTTGACCTTTTCAGTATTCTGTGATTCGGACAACCACCTCTGTTCTTTACAATTGCATGACCCTGTGAGTAACAGCAAAAATCTCAAAAAGGTCAAGTCAGTACAGCAAAGCTCAGTTTGACAGAATAGGCTAGACATTCAAACCTAGACAGAAGCTCTACCATAAAAAGATGTAAAGAAATCCCAAACTACTATAAGTAGCATCACAGTACATCCCCTGGAGTGTAAGACATCTTTTGGTTGAAAACAAGAAAAATTCAAAAAAATTCAGACTCAAGTAAGTGGTTTGCATTCCCACAGAGAGCCTGTGGTGCTGACCCAGGTAGTGGAATTGTATCCATGGGTTACACTTCTATAAACAGTTCCTCACCATGCAAAAGCTTCCAGAATAATAAAAGGAGAGGGTGTTTTAGAAATATTGAACATGATATAACAAAAGAGCTTTTATGATGATTCATATTATGCAGAACTTTTTTCTTAGACTACTAAAGAGGTACATTCTTAGACAAAGATTGGTTTTTTGTTTTTTTTTTAATAGACCTGTCTCTGAACTCTAAATGGGAACATACATATCAAGATCCTTATTCTTCATTATAATGCATTACAAATATACTTTCAGTCCAAAAGTAAAGATACAACTACTCAGATCACTGAAACATGGGAGCCTGACAAATTATACAAAAATCTTTTTTTTTTTTTTTTTTAATAGTCACTCAAAATTTGAGTACCAGTGCTAGAAACTAAGGCTGAAGAAGCCCCATGAACATGTTTATCATTCCTGCTATCAATAATGTCTACACAGATCTTGTGGGTCCCAAAGACAAATCAACTGCTACTTGAATTTATATTTCTTACATTATTAGAGGCGGGAGAGATACAGCTGGCATCAGAGTTGAATAATGAGGCTGAACACTGCCTAGGGATGACTCACCATGAGAGAGCTTTCACATTATCTGGAAGGGACAAAGAAACAATTATGAGAATGTGAAATCGTGAAGTAGAATATGTATTTCATTCTGATTCCATCTTAACAAGAAATTGAAGGCAATGTTAGTTGTTATCTGCATCAAATCCCTTAAATCTTTGGACAAGATTTCATTGGGCAGGGCTTGTACATGGAAGAATGTGAAAAGCACTGTAACAACTTCTTTTTCTGTGGTACTAGTGAGGGCAGGCATAAAACAATGTAATGTTTTCTAGTTAGACTTCTTCTCTTTGTCAATGTGGAGCATAGCTCTCCTAGTAACAGTTGGTGCAAAAGATCTAAGTGCAAACAATGTTTCAGCTGTCCTTCCCACATTCGGAAGTTTGACAGCTCTATAATTTAGGCAAGGAGAGATTTTTCAGGATGCCTGTATTGGGAGAAATGTGTTCCAGTATTTTGCTTTGATTACACCTATAAGTACATGAGGTGAGATCCTGAAAAAACAGCCCAACCAAATCTCATTAATCTCATGTTGAATTCAGGGATGTCAGTTAAAGGTACAATTCAGAGACTTTTTTAATTCATGTATAAACAATCTTTTACACCAGCTGTTGCAAGTTCTAGCTTACAAAGCTGAGTGGCTTTCTTTCTTGCAGGCAAGATTTTTCTCATCAGCCATTCTCTCACTTCTTAAAGAAATCCTTATTAGATATTAATGCTGATGCACTTTTGTTTGTCTGTTTATCCCTTAGATTACATCCTTTGTATGTTCTGTTTTGTTAAAAATATATGGTTAACCAATGGAGAAAAGAGCTGTCTATTCAATTTCTTGGATCATACAAATTTCTCTACAGGGTAGAAGGGACAGCAGTTTATACATGAGGCATCAAGCAAGTACATTTGGGAGGCAATTTATGGAAAGCAATGAATAGAGAAAGAGAAAGAATGAGAGAGAAAGTAAAAGCTCCCACGGCAACAGAAGAACAGAGCAGGAACAAGAAGCGGAGACAAAGAAAGAGCTGTGAGGCTGACAGATGTGCAAGACCAGGCTTTTAGAAACCCTCCAGGGGCAGGTACTTGAAAGTTTACTTCTAATATTTCCAAGATGGATAGTAGCTTTCTTTTCATCAGTTATGGCATTAAAAAGCAGGAACTTCTGTTCAGCAGATGTTTCTGTCCTTGATACTTGAAGAAAACAAAATCAGTGTTTCACATTACTGCAAACTAGTTATGCGCAAAATTAGAACATTAAGACTAAACTAAGGAATAGCTAATCTAGAAGACAATTGAGTCATTTAATGATCTTCAAACTAGAAAGAGCTCTTCTATGACTTGGAAAAGATACCATACTGAAGTGTTGGCTTCTCAGAGATAGTTAGTCATGTCCAACTATTTTAATTGTAACATATACTTGCAAAAACTCCAACAACATTTCTCTCAACCATACAAGAATTAGCCCTTTCATAGAGTTTCTGTGTATGATCCCTTTAGAGACTAATTTATCCTATTAGGTTCTTGAGGAGGTAGTGTATTGCTTGAAGCATTAAGCATGAGACTTGAACCAGTTTTCTTCTATAGGGAATTGAATTCTTATAATTCCTTTCTATTGGAAACAAAGAGAACCATCTTCTAAGAACATCTGTCATGCTGGGCACTGAAAGTATATTGAGAAGATAGAGCACATTGCAGGATGAGAGAAATCAATTATAAACAGACATATTAAGCCTGGATTTCATCAGTTAAGATTTAGATATTCAAGGGTTTTTCTTTTATACATAAAGGTCTTCATTTACCATTAAAAAAAAAAAAAATAAATAATCGTCAGTGATTTTTCAGAGAAAAAAAATTGTCTTTGATCAGTCAGTTAACAAATATGTTACTTATTAATAACTGGTAAGCTGATTATGATAATGATAACAATTCTTGCTGCTGAGTAGA
This sequence comes from Margarornis squamiger, assembly GCA_035222235.1. Lineage (NCBI taxonomy): Eukaryota > Metazoa > Chordata > Aves > Passeriformes > Furnariidae > Margarornis > Margarornis squamiger. The sequence continues at coordinate 77,123,834 of JAWWTY010000077.1, forward strand.
AAGCTCAGTCTGAAAAAAAAAAAAAAAATGGATCTCTATAATGTTTTGTCAAAGCTAGCAGTTTACAACCAAATAACAATAATACATTGGTCCGATCATTTCCTGTCATTTCCTGGGGATCCCATATATTGTCCCATATATTAACATCCACTCTAATATTGCACATCAGAGAAACAGCAGATATATTTTGTTTACAAGCTATTTAAGTAACCCCACACAGTCACTGCTTGTGGGAGTAAACTTCTATAATACACAGAAACTTAGAAGTAACAGGGCAGCATAAGCACCCTGTAAAATTAGTAAAACAAAACACCTAAATCTATAGTGAGAAGTAAGCTTCTGAGTTTGTCAGGTAACAAAACAATCTTTAGGTAGGAGTTGATATCAGAAAAGTGAAATGTGAGCAGAACTTAAAACATATACATATTTGTAGACATAAACAATATGTATGGCTTAGAGGACTGAATGGTAAACCCAGAATATTTTAGTTTGCCAGCCAGAGGAGATGCTGACCTTTCTGGAGCAGATCTCTATTAATAAAAATTTCAGCTTATAAACAAAGAAGGTCTGATTAGGGATTTGAAGGCTGAAAGCAGCCTTGGCTGCAGTGACCATGAGATGGTAGACTTCAGGATTCTGGTAAGAGAGGAAAGGGCAAAAAGAAAGATCACAGCCATGGACCTAAGGAGAACAGATCCTGGCTTCTTCAAGGATGTGCTTGAAACTGTCACATGGGACAAAGCCCTGGAGCAAAGAGGGGTCTGAGGAAATGGTGAAATTCAAGGATCAACTCCTGCAAGTTCACGAGCTGTCCATTCCAGTGAGCAAAAGTAAAAATTGTAAGAAGACCTGCATTAATAAGCAAGAAGCTCCTAGCAAAACTCAAACACAGCAAGAACTAATATAGTAGTTAGAAGCAGTAACAGGTATGGACTATAGAGACACTTGGAGCTTGGAGAGGCACTGTGAGAAAACCCAACACTCACCTGGAGCTGAATCTGGTGGCAGATGGCTAAGGAAGCAAGAAGGAATTCTATATATAGATAGGTAGCAAATGGAAGACTAGAGAAAGCATGGACCAACTGCTAAATGGATCAGGAGCCTTGACACAGGAAAAACTTAGGTAATAAATACCTTCCTCACCTCATTTTTTAGTAGCAGGACCAGCCTTCAGAAATCCAAGGACCTAGAGAAAGTGCATGCCTAACTTGATAAATTTCTATGACTATTACTGGCTTGGTAGATGAGGCATTTTCTAATTTCTACTTAGAGAAACCGATTAAATATGGGCTGGATGAGCAGACAGTGAGATTAAAAAGCTAAAGCTGCCTGGACAAAGTCCTGGTCAGCCTGCACTGGGTCCCTCTGCTTGAGTAGGGTGCATTTACCTGATGACCTCCAAATGTCCCAGCCAAACTTGATCATTCTGTATGCTGTGAGCTGCTTGATGTGAAAAACCAGAGACCTCACCTATGTCTTCTGCTACAAACAATGCTGTTGCTCTTTTTCACAGTCATCATCTCTTTCAGAAGAATCAAAACTGTCAAGATTCTCAAATGAAAACCAGAGGAAAAAAAAAAAAAAAAAGGTAGTACCTCTCTGTTTGGACTCTGAGATAAAGAATCTGAGATATTTCAGAACAGTATTCTATTCCAAAAAGCTACCCAATAAAAACGAGTTGTTGGGGTTTGTTTTAGTTATTCCTTAGAATATTTGTCTAATTCTTGTTGTCAGCTACTTTCTTCACTGACCCATAAATGTGTGTTTTGACTAAAGCATGCAACAGTCTTTTGCCATATCGTGACTTCTTGATGAAACTACATTAAGGACTCATGCTGTGTGTGCTTGCAATAAAATATTTATTCCGGCTTAATAGCTGTTATAGTAGAAAAATTCCCATGACGGCAGACTGATCTGATGATGATTAAGAGTTTAAAACAAAAATCTGCCATATCAGATCTATATCAAGAAACTAGCAAAAAGCAGTTAGGTCAGAGAATTACAGTGAAGGTAAGGAGCTTTACAGTGTTGAATCTCCAGGTAACATGACACTTATTTATGGTGTGTTAACTATATCAGCTTATAGAACAAGCCAAAGAGTTTTTACAAGGAGTTTTATATATATATATATATATATATATATATATATATATACACACACATATATATATGTAAAGTCAAAATTACTGAAAAAAGTTTTACCAAGATATATTAAAAATGTCTGAATAGAAAAATTGATATACATACATTTTTCCATGTGTAGCAAAATGCTATATGAAGCCAGTCTGTGCTGCTTCTCCCTACAAGAACAGTCAATTTGACCTGAAACTGGACAGCACAAGGGGTCATCCTCTCTCGCCCATTTTCCTCATTACAAACTTCAGGAAGATTCTGTGTAGGCTGTTAGGAAACACACTCAGCGGTTCAGACTCATCAGACTATTTGGTTTAGAAAGCCACATAATCTCCAATGTGTTCTTTAATTACAGCTTGTATTTCTATAACAGGTAGGAAACCTGAATTTTTTATGTGTTTTCCAAGGGAAAGAACTAGCTGCAGCAAAAAACCTAAAAAATAACAATATCAGTCTTTCAATTAGACATCCTTAATATCTCTTCACAAGTTGAAAAATTTGCAATAAAATGCAATTTATATACATTTTTAATAGTCAGTACTAATCCTTTGTAAGACATCATGCTGCCTAGTAAAAGAAAAAGAAATAATAAAATAACCCACCCAAACCTAATTTGTGATTAATTTGATCAGTGATGACATTCAGTGTGTAAAAACTTGTTGAGTTATACTTTTCATTTTGCCTGGAGGTGCCTGGAAAGATGTGATTTTACATGGTGAGCTATCTCTTAAATGGAGACACAAGAAAAGGTACTTCTGTAATGTTAAGTGAAACAAAATCTGGAAGTGTTTTAAAAAAAATAAAAAAAAATTGTGCATCTTAAATATCCAACTGCATCTTCAATTTTATATTAATTATGAACCTGGAAAAAGCTCATATTATTCAAGAGTCTCTAATAATTTCACAGGAATAAATTGCTTTTATTTACAAGTACACTGAAAGGATATCTGTTTCATGTTTTAAGACTGTTGCTTTATGTCATTAAAATAATTCATCTGGCCTGAACAGAATGAGAAGAGTGATAAAATTTGAGTTTATCTTGTCACAGTCCCTGATAAATTGTTTCTGTGCTAAGATGTGCAGTATTAATCCTATATTGCTCTCCTGTTAGGACCTCCCAGTAGCCCTTCCCTTTGCCAGCGCACAAGAGCATATCAGTACTGTGTAGTTCAGATCTTCGACATCCATGTGGCAGCGTCTTCAATTCATGGTCAAGTGACCACTTAGCTTGTAAATTAAATTTCCACAGTCCATGTGGTTCACATTATAGTTTATTAGTCAAGAAACAATTATGTCATCCTGTGCACCACTGAGCTAGGACAAACAGAGACACTTATACCATGGGCTCAGAGCCAGCTCATAAAAAGCAATTGTGTGAATAACACAACTGTATTACAGATTCAGTGCTTTGTAAAGAGCTGGCTACTACCACTAGCACCAAAGTGATGGAACAACATGTGGTGCAGTCAGAGTCTTGCTTTTAAAAAGTACACACTACTGGAGTTGATTTAAAAATATGGGGGTTGAGGAAGGGATAGAAATAACCGTATTATTCTTTGTATAAAAGAAATGGCCTTATCCTAAAGTCATTCTTGTAGAGACTCGTAAATGAAATTTAACCAAGATCTTTATGGGTAAGGAATTACAGATATACTTAGAAATGTTATGAAACTGGGTAGTTATTGTGATCCTCAATGAAAACTGAAATAACACATAACAGCCTTCTGTAACAGCCTCCAAACCAGGCTTTTTTCTCTAACACTTTTTTTTTAAAGCCTATCCATACCTCTATGAGATCTAATATCATACCAAAAAAATGTAAATTCAGTGACTTTTTTAAAGTACTGTAATTTTTTTTCTTTTAGACTGATATCAAGTAAAAATAATTTAATAAGCTGCCCTTCCTTTTTCATAACCTATAATGGATAACAGTAGATTTTTATATGTGTTGTTAGTTATATTTTGCTTTTTCCTGAATGACTTCCTAAAAGATGATTCTTTGAATGATGATTACCTCTCCTGTTCCATTTTTTTTTTTTTTTTTTCAGCATATGTTCTTTCAGCAGCACAAGCTCAACAGGTCTATACACATATGTATACACACACACACACACACACATATATATACAAACACATGTACATATGTACACACACACATATGTATATACACACACCACCTTTTCAAGCCCTCCACGCACAGCTACCTTCACTCTTTCTCTCTGCCTGCCTTACTGACATTCAGGTCATTGTACATGTACAATGTATATTACCGTGTGTGTGTATACATAGAGTATGTTTATATATGCACAATGTATATGAAAAAAATACATACATGTAGCATAACTACACTATGATAGAGTGAGAAAACTCCATTTCCTTGTTACAAATAGGGTTTAAGACTTTAATAAACAGTAAAACCATCCATCAGTGATAAACTTCAATAAACCTTGAATATTATATGGGGATCCCCAAGCTTGACATAGGAGACATACAACCAACTAAAATTTATTCTTAAACCAGACATACTCAAACAAGCTGAGAACCTACTGATTCCTCTCTGGGTTTCTAACAGCAGACAATAATTGTACAAACTGCAAGCTTACTTGGTAGAAAAACTCCTAGGTGAACCCTTTAGTCAAGAATCAACCCCAGCCACAACTGATTGAATTTTCAAGAATTGGTTTTGTAAAACAGAGTTCATTTTAATGATTTCTGACATCACTACTGCTATCCTATACCTGAATACCTGTGGCAGATTGGGCATATCTAGCCATGTCAACAGCCATCAACGTGAGACTCAGAATTAAGAAACTTTAATATATTTCCTGTTGACACTCTGGGTTTCCATGTGTTTTATATATACAGTTTACCAGCACCAAAAACTTCAGAAAGTGCCAAAGATATCACTAGCTTGTTTAGTAGTCATACTTTCAGAGTTACTCAAATAACTTCCCATTGGAATAAAGTATTCAGCATTATACATTACTGAATAGAATTTCATTGCTAAACTTAATTTGAAAAATTATTTTGGAATCTCTTTAATCTTTCAGATATTCTACAGAATGATGTAGGGAGGGGGAAAAAACACAACACAACAAAACAAAACCCAAGCAAACAACAACTAAAAAAATCCCATTACTTTGACTGCACTGATCAGCCAAATTTTAAACCTGTATTACATTATTTATATTTCAAACTCCAGTCTTACAGGAATTCTTTTGCTGTTATAATTCAAACATTTTTAAGAAATTATAGAAAGTTTGGCCATTTCTCAGGAAGAACTTAGAACAGAAAACTGTAACAAAGTATTGTTTCAGAATCCTTCAATCCTGCTTTCAACATTAAATGACTGTACTGCAGGTTTTATCCCTTCTAGGTACATAGGAACATACTGAAATCTGGGTACAGGAGCCCAATAATTAGGCATAAGAAGCCTCAGTAACTCAAGGAACATAGAAAATTGGATTTTTTGGCATTCTAAACAGCTGAGTTTTTCATACTGTCTTTTTCAACCCCAAATTTAGTTGAGGCAGAAAGTATTTACCTATATGTACAAAGACTTATGAATACCCAGGAGCACAACACATGCTTACTCTAGTGAAAACATTATACTGTTTTTTTTCCAACAAATAACAGTTCACTTTGAAGAATTAATTAGGTCAGCACAGAACTTTTCACAGCAAGCTTCATGGACTGTGTGATTGAATTCTGAACTGAAAATATCGAAAAGACTTTTTGAGTGTTTTTTTTTTTTTAATTAGTTATACACATTCAGTACTAGATGCAGCACCAATTTAAGAGCAGTGGCCTTCATACTTCCACATAAAATATCCATGGCAGATTCTGTGGTCTGTCTAATCCTAGACACTAACAGAGCTTTAGCAAGAGACATCTCAGTGAGAGTGATGGACTGTGCTACATTTCATTGCTGGGTGAAATACCTCTGGCTTTCAACACAACAGCTATTTGAAAACAAGAGTAATGTTTCTTCTCTCACAATGCATGAGAGGACAAGCTCCAAAGTCTGGAAAATGCTGTCAAGAGACTCCCAGATGCCAGATTTCAACTCAAATACTAATTTTACTGCAACCAGCTGCCAACAGCCATGATTCTTATAAAAAAGAAGTTTTTCTACAATGTTTCTCCACAGATTGAAAAGAAACAAAAAAATATACTTTGTCTTAAATTAATGTTATTGAAGAAATGAAGCAATAAAGTAAATACTTTTAAAGAGAAAGTTTCAAGAATTCTAGTAAAATCAGTTAACAGCATTGTTGCACTTTAGAGCCATGGATTACTTTGCTTTTTGTAAAGAGAGTTAAGGTTTTGAAGGATTATGAATGCGATTTTTCAAAGTTCAGTTTCTTATTTTTCTCTCTGAAGAGTGGGCTAGGGAAGTGGGTCCTAGGGAAGCAGAGACTTCATTTCCTCTTTTCTGTCTCTGAAACGTAGCTGCTTGCAATTCCAAATAATTTGAATCCTCAGGAACAACACCCAGCTAGAAATGTATCATAAAAAGTTAAGTCAGCTCTACAGATGCTCTCTTTCCTGGGAAGTTCTTTTGCTGTGTGCTTTATTGTCTCAGAGGGATGTCTGTACTTTAGAAGTGTCAGAATCACAGAATATTCTGAATTGGAAGGGATCCACAGGGATCACTGAGTCCAACTCTTAGGTGAATGGCCCCTGCTTAAGACTTTTGGGTTTTTTAATTGAATGGTAGATTGTTTGATACACTTCTTCATTTCACAAACTAGGCAAGTGTGATAGATATAGAAAAGCAAGTCTTGAAGCGTGTAAGCAGTGGAATTGGAGTAAGCAATTTAGTGGCAGGGTTTGCCTTCTGGTCAAGGACAGGGAAAGAAGACAAAACAGCAAATGTGATTGCATTTAAGAAAATTATCATGACACAATGATACTTTCTGACTGAAGTGGTTTTTGTTTTTCTCACAAGTTTACTTCCCCACAGCTGTGGTTACAACACTTTTAGATTTATTACTGATACTTTCAGAACACAAGTTTCTTGGAGAGTATATGGCCAGTAGTATTACTGTTCATCTTAAAATGCATTTATCATAATTGTGACATGTCTAGCCATAGCAGGGAACTAGATGCACTGATTCCAACAACACATTTGGTTCAACCAGATCCCAGGGTGAGGTAATTAAAGAACCCACCTAAAAACTCTTCCAGTTTGGATGGAAAAAGAAAAGCAGTGTAAATGATGCCTGCAGCACCTTCTGATAAAAGTATCTTGGCTGCACCTACTCAAGTTACTAAAATACATTGGCACTTCTTGTAGTATTCTTCTAAGACCAAGTGGAAATCATGCTTTTCAAATGTCCTGCTGGCAAAGTGCTTTCAGATTAGTGCATCTCTAAACCAGAGCTAGGCATTAACTGTGTCCACTGCAGTCACTTAGATTTATACAAATTATACATATATTCTTTCAGGTTGAGTTACCAAAGGGGAAAAAAAAATAAAAGGCATTAAAGGAAGACAAACCATACCTACTAGATGGAAGACAGTTTTCCTCACAGAAAGAAATAATAATTAAAATGTTAATTTAAATATTTTGATGATCACTATTAGGTGCAGCTTACTCTCTGTGTAGATGAGGGTTACATCTGGACATTCTCGAAAGGTATAAGCATTGTCTAACAGTAGTAAGAATAGACGATAAGGTACAAAATAAAACAAACCAATTCCCACCACATATAACATGCTGTCTGAAAACTCCTGTTGTTAGATTTGCATTTTGAATAGAAACATAAACAGCATGAAAAAAACCTCCCAGGACCAGCTTTCATGAACTGTCTGGCAGGTGTGAAATTTTGAGGTGTCTCAGTATCTTTAAGACTTCAAAGTCTGTTCAGTTTTCTTGAAACAAAAACCTATGCCAACCACAACTAAACAAACAGGTGTGTATTTATGAAGCAGCTAAGATATGTTGTTCCACTTATTTCTATAGTCTGTCAGCAAGACTGACACCTTCTCTACCTCAGTTCTCTTGGCTTGATCCCTAGAGTCTGCATACTAAATCATCTTATTAAGACTTTGGGCAGTTTTGCAAGTGGCCATGTCTCTCCCCACAAGAAACTTTATCAAGTAGACTGAAAACAGCAGTGTCACTTCATGAAGGTTAAATTTACTAGCAGTGAAACAAACAAAAAGGCCAGTGAGATATCTGTGTATTTACAGAAAAGAAGTGTCAGGTTTCACCTATAATGCTATGAACAGCATGTCAAAACATTGCAATACAAAGATATATTTATAAGCAATATAAATATTCATGATTTTCAGTTTGGACTCTGATATCAGTTCACCTATCTAAGGAAATAAACAAAAGAATAGTTTGATGGGGAAAGATTAGCTAAATCTTAAATTAGACATTGCTTTTCTTCACAACAAGGTATTAGAAAGCACTGTAGGACTGTAAATTAGTGTCTTAAATAGTTACCTACATAATATTTGTAACCTTTCATGAAAGTATGAAATATAAAAGGCCTTACTTTGAGCTCCATCCTAAACTTGTGCTTTGGCATTAATGTTATGCTCAGGGTTGCTTTTCTTTTTCCTCATTTGCACACTTACATGTACAGAAAGGCACATTTATAGTCCAGATTACATGGTATTAAGCATGAGGTACTCAACTTCACTGTATTAGAAGATATATATGTGTATATATAGAGATATATGTGTACAGAACATGTCCAGGTACTGTATTCATTTTCCTGGTTAAAGTTACTTTTTGTATTAAATATCTGTTGGCAATGGAACAATGAAAAACTGTCATCAACCACTTACACTCCTTGTCTGTCCTGAACAACTTGGGCATGCTGTTACATTGAGTGAATCTTTTAGAATCCCAGAAATATTAGAAACTCCTCTGAAAAATTAGACACATCTAATGATTGCTAGTTGGCCCTGCACAACCTTTGCTGTCTAAACCATGTATGAACTAGAAAAGAAGGGGGAGAAATAGGACAGTAAGATATTTGAAACATACTTTTTTGTTTAATACTGCTTAAGTATCATTTATGAAGAGAATGAATATGACAGCAAAATCCTTACAGAATCTTTTCATCCTTCTCTGAAGACAAATTGCTACAGTGCCATTTGAATGGCCTGTAAACTTGGAAACAATAATTTCGTTTGTTTTCCTTTACTTGCAAGCTAAACTATACCCTTACTTTTGAAATCTTGTTTTACTTCTAGTTCCATTCTGAAAACCTACCCAGCACACAAACACACATGCACGTTAATGCACATGTGTGTGCACACACAGACACACAGTTACGCATACATTGTTCTATCAAATTAATGCTGCCGAGAAAGTAAAATATTGAAAATCTCTGAGGACTAATATTTTGATAAGTGTAGGGTGTAGTAAGTTAGATGGCCCTAGCTGCAGCTCAACAACAAATGAAATAGGTGTCCTTGAATGTACCATTGTTCTGCAATTCAGTACATTTTTAAGTGCTGCAAATAGTACTCGACAGATTTCCTGCGTATATGCAATATGTGCCTGTAAAGTCTGGGAAAAAAGAAATCTCTAACCATTACAAGCAATGGCTGTGCAAATGTGGACCCAAGCCCAATTTACAGAATTATGTTTGCTAAAATTTAGTAAGTTTACCAACTTAATAATTTAGAAAAAAGTGGTAAAGATATTGAAGGTTGTGTTATGAGGTAAACCCGTAAATCATTAATTATACTTGGAGTTCCTGAAGCTTTAAGGAGCTTTTGAAACAACTCATTAGTCTTTTTCCCTTTAGCATAATGATTACACGAAGTGGAGAGCACATATTTGTAATTATATCTTGTAGCAGAATCATATATCTGATGGCCCTACTCTCAAAACACGATTGATCAACATTACAAAGAAAGCATCCAAACTGGGGATTTTTGCTTGGGTAATTGTTTCTTCTCAATTTAAATTGCTATTAAGAAGGCAAATCCACAGAGAATGTAGAGCAGTAGATATTGGCATTTCTAAAATTTTTATCTTTGTAAACAATTTGAGGAGTTTTACAATTCAAAAGATCAAAGGAAATAATGTATAAATAAGGAGAAAAGAAAGTGCAGCATTTTAATGAGATGAAAAGACAAGGAATACAGACAGTGCCCAAGTGCAACTAAGAATGATTTTAAATGCACAAAAACTTTATTTATTTTTGAGCTGGTATGAGATGTTGTCACGAATGCAATTATAGTTCTTCATTCAGCCCTACAAAACCTAAGCAAGCTTGTTCTATTCTTATTACCTAATTGTGAACTACATCCATTCAATTGCTTCACAAAAGATCTTCCAAAAAATGTCATGACTCTTCCAAGGCATGTACGGATTTGAAGAGAATTTCTCTGATTGGTAGACAAGCCAGTATGAAGTTCTTCAAAGTACATAGTTTAAAGGTTTATGTAACAAATTATAAATTTAGTTTGCATGTGATAAGAAACTCAGTTTGGGGTTTGTGGTTATTTGTTGTTGGTGGTTTGGTTTGATTTGTTGGGAGTTTTTTGGTTTTGGAGGTTTGTTTTGTTTTGTTTTGTGTTGAGTTGTTTTTGGTTATTATTAAGATCAAAGACTAATAGGGATGAGATATTAAAGATGGTTAGTGCAAATCATACACACAGTGTATGTATACACCTTAAATATTCAATCTTTTGAAGTCAGAAGTTTTTCTGTCAAAATTTTGTTGATCAGTAGAGCGGATGGGGAAAGAAGGTAAGCTCTAAAGAAAGAATTCAGAAACAGAATGAGATTACTATCATACTCTTTAAATATATTTAAATAATGAGTTATTATAACCAAGAAGTCCTGGCATACAGTGTGCAATCTGCATGAGAAGTCACTTCAGAAAAGTAACAAATTTCCTTATGAACAGGACACAAGATAAGGACGGCAGCTTCACTGCTGATATTTCTAGTTCCAGTAGTCCATGCAAATGCTTCTTGCCCTTTCAGTTATTACACTAGAATTGTGAATTACCATTATTATGATTTTTCCATTTATTTTTTCATTTTCAGGCAGCCTTACTCACACATAATGTTTCCACAGTGATTTTTATTTATGAGGAAGTCTTTAGTATAAACATGATACACAGTTGCCATACTATTACTGCAAAGATTCATTCATTGATATTCCAGTGATTTTGCTTCACTGATACCAGGATAATTGACATCAAAAGGGTATTACTTCACTGGAAAGTTTCTGACACCTGGATATAAGCTCCCTAAGAATTATGTAGCAAACAAGAAGGTAGGAAGCTAATGTAAGTAGCAAAATCCAAAGTCAGACAGCATTATGAATAATTTATTATCAGCCTCAATCAAAGATTTGCACCCCTTATGTACCTACAGATGGGATACAATGACCATTTTTGGTCCCTGTGTTCAGGATGTCAACAAACTGCAGAGTCCAGAGGAAGGTCATTGGATAGTTAGGTAACTTGAGCATGTGACATACAAGGAGAAACTGAGGGAACTAGATTAATTTAGGCTGTAGATGAGAAAGTTAAGGAAAGATCTGATTGCAATCCTCATCTAATTAAGAAGTTAAAATGAAAGCAGAGATGGGCTCTTCTCTATAATGTACCTTAATAGGACAGAAGCAACTATTAGAAGCTGCAATGCAGAAATTTCAAAGTGAATATAAGCCAATAATTTTATGTGAAAGAAGTATGTAACTGCTGGAAAATGTTGCCTTGGAAAGCTGTGAGAACTCCATTCCTGGAGGGCCTCAAAACTCACCTGAAGCACATTCCGAGCAATGAGACATGCCATTGAAGCTACCCCTGGTTTGAGGAGAGGGTGTCCCAGATCACCTGTACAGGTACCTCCATCTTTTGGACTTGTTTTGTCTGTGTCTTACTTGAAGGTAAGAATGGCAGTGCATCTCACTGATAAGAGAGGATCCAAAAAAAAGTCCATTTTCCTGACAGAAAAATGATATGTGAGAGTGAAGTAGTTGAGGCACCAAACAAGTCTATCATAGTAGTACAATGGAAAATGCATATGAAAATTCCAAGTAGTTTGAACCAGGACCACTGACAGAACCGGAGAAAAGGGTCTGAAGTGTCAGGGGAAGTTTAAGTTAGATATTAGAAAGAGGTCCTTCACCTAGAGGGTGTTTGGGTGCTGAAAAAGGCTCCCCAGAGAAGTAGTCACGGCACCAAGCCTACCAGAGTTCAAGAAGCATGTGGACAATACTCTCGGGCACATGGTGTGACTTCTCCCTTATGTCAAGGTTGTTCCAAGAACAGGAAGAAGTGATTCATGGCTGGTAGACAGCTTCTAATGTGTTGGTGGTCTTAAGAGTGGTCTTTGTTTCCCATGAGCAATCCAGATGCTGAACTCTACATTCTGCTGAGTGGTATTTGAACCTTTAAAGCATTGTCCCTTATTTTCATTTTTTCTTTAAAAGTAGTATGAAATCACACATAAAAATGAAGTGGATTTGATCCCATTGGTGTGACAGCCTTAATTGACCTGCAGTACTTCTGAATAGTTTAAGTAGTTGTTCCTGAGCATGGATTTAGGTGCATAGATTCAGATTCATGGAAGTATTTAAACATCTCAGATACTACTTTTCAGTAGTAGCATAAAAACTATTTTCTTCTAAGTGAATAAGAATGAATTTTTTTTAACTTTTTTTTTTCTTTGCTAGCACAGGATAACAATTAATACATAAATATTAACAGCCAACTTTTGTTAGATAGCATTAGTTTATGAAAATACCTGCTTCTAAAAATTCTGACTGATTTGGTTATGCTTGAATCTAAGCATATTTCTCATTAGCCATGTTCAGCACATTTTAAATCCCTTGGAGCAGTTATGGATTAACACTAATGTTTTGGGAAGCTTTAAGAAAGTCAATGCTTTATCATTTCAAAGGAATTTTAGTAGCTCTGTATAAAATTCCCACATATCTTTTTGTGATTTTTCAACTCTATGGTTAAGGCAGATATCTTAATTTGTATCAGTTAAAAGTTAAAAGAAAAAGAGGTTTATGGTATCTGAGGGAGAGTTTCGCACTGTAGACATGATGATCTTACCTTTCATATTCCTCATGAGTATTTCGGAATGCATAAGCACCTCTTATTTGCCCACCACTCCAAAATAGTTAAATATGTAAAAGCTTGCATGAGCCGTGTTCAGGATGGAAAATGACTGATGTTTTCTGAAATAATAGTTGTCTTGTTAACATCTTCCTTATATGTAAATCAATATTTTTATAAAAATTTCTAAGTTTTGATCTAATGGATTAAATTAGTGAAGACAATAATTATTGATTTTTTCTGAGTTCATTCTAACCTGAATGCTGAGGGAAAAACTATTTAAGGCAAAAAAGGAACACATCTAGGAAGCTGCCAGATAATCTCTGAAATATCTTTATATATTAATAGGTTTATATCAAACTAGTATATTACTATATGCAGAAAAAAATGTGGAGCAACTGCAGGAAGTGCTACTGTATTTTTGGATAAGCAACGAAGAAATGTTATCCAATAGTTACCTGGAAGAAATATGGCTGATTTAATATCAAAGTTTTAATTGTGATTATTTTTTTTTTTTTACTTTTAGTTGAAAATCAGTTGAAAATACACTTTCCAAAATACAATAAATAATGATATGAAAAGTTTATTTCAGGGATCTGAGGGCACTGTTAGCAGTTTCTGTCCCTGTCTAGCCTCAAACACAGTCTTTCAGCCCCCCCAACCATTGCCCAGCACTCCATTTCTGCTCAGCTTGAGGCCTTCAGTCCCTATCCCAACTATGCTACAACAGTGCTGATCCTAAGCCCTGTTTCTGGCTTTTCATTTGGATTTCATGCCTCGGGCTTGGTCCTGGCCTGATCCTGCACCATTGCCTGATGCTCCTTGGTCTGCAGAAAGGACCTGCTGCTGTCCCCTCAACTCTGCTCTTCTGGCTGAGCCCATTGGTGAGAGCATTGCCCACCCACATCACTAATACTCCCTGATATTTGTGGAGCAGCCCCATTGTCACTACCTAACAATTTAGAAATGTACAGAGTGACTTTTATTCTAACATTCCCTGATGAAATTGAACTAATTCCAGAGTAACGTACATTAAATAGGACTCCAAATACATCAATGGGTGGGAATTCTGTATTTACACTATCACAATGATTTATGTTTTATTGTTTTTATTGATTTCCATTTAAACGGGTCCTTTAAGTTATCTTTAGCTCACTTACTAAGACAAGGCCTCATTTTCCAACTAATACAATATATTTTTAAATTCAAGAGCACTTTAAAGAAGGACTATAAGACATTTTAGTTAACTGAGGGTTAAGGAGTTATGCAAATCTAATACTCTGTTTAGTAACTAGTACCAACCACTTTAATAGCTGCACTTCACACAGCTTTCGTAATGAAAACAGAAAACTTGTCCCAACACAAGCTGGCACATACTAGTGGCAAGAAAAGCATCAGGAAATCTCATTTCATAAACTGTTAAAAAAACCCCACTTTTGTTTACAGAAACTATTTTTTTTTCCTCAATGATTTATCATTCATCATTTAGGAATCATTTAGAATCAGAGTGCACAACAGAAGAATGCCATAAAAACCTGCCACAAATTTATTGTGTCTGTATCTGCTTCTTACCTGTGTCTTTGTAAATCTATACAGAGATGTAAGACCCCAAGTCATGGACTATTAGCTCAGCAAGGGAGTTTTACTTTAAAAATGTACAAGGTTCAAAAAATTGGGCTGCCAAATTGTTAGAAGAGCCCTCTGTTCTTTTAGCACCTTAAGAGAGAGCAGAAAGGAGAAGACACTGCACACACATTCTCACGAGGTACTTTACTGGTAAACTTTAGGAAATAAGAGGCGTTCACAAAAGTTTGAAGCGTAACATACAACCAAAATAAAGCATTTCACAAAGCATTGACTTACACCCATACAATTTAGTGAAATCCAACCCATTTGGTCCCAAGTTACCCAAAATATTAAGAAAGGAGATTAAGAGAAGAAGAAGAAGGAGTAGAGAGAGAAAAAGAGAACATAATATAGTTAGCCCCAGAGTCCAGTGAAAGTCCAGCCTCCATGTAGCCAGGTGACAGGGCTAAAGCAACATGGACAGCACATCTGGACCCTTTGTGGCCACCCCCTCCCAGGTGGGACTCCAGCAACAAAGGCACTGTTGATAACACACCAGTATTTTCGTTATTGCTGAGCAGAGTTTGTACAACATCGATGCCTTTTACCCACTCTGCCTCTCTGAGCAAATATGATGGGGATGCACAAAAAGCTTGAAGGGAACATCTGACCAGAATTGGCCAAAGGAATATTCAATGCCATATAATGTTTTGCTCAGTAATAAAAGCTGAAAGGAAAAGGAGAAGGAAGAAGGGACATCTATAGCTGCCTCCTGGTGGGAAGTAATGAATAAATAATTTCCTTATTTTGCTTTCTTACCTGCACAGCTTTCCTTCACATACTAAAATGTAGTCTGTCTCAACTCACAAATTTTTCACTTTTCCTTTTCTGATTCTATTCCCCATCCCTCCTGAAGTGGGGAGAGACCAAATGACTAGCGCTGTGCTTAGGTGCTGGTCAGGGTCAAAAAAATACTCACACACACAGGACGGACTACTCTGTATGCTTTCATAAGGAAAGACTGGATGTACCATGATCTAGTTGACAGGGTGGTGTTAGGTCACAGGTTTGACTCAATGATCTTGGAGATCTTTTCCAACACAATTGATTCTCTGATAAGCTTTGCATTTCCATATTTGTAGTTTGCACTCTGAGTCATTAGAGTGAAGACCTTTTAAACTTTTTTTCTTGAAGCTCTATGCTCTAGAGAGCTTTAACGTTTTTGGTTGGATATTCCACTTGATTTTTTTTGTTTCAGCTGACATTAAACTTTCTCATGTAAATGATTATCTGAGAAGCCTTAAGGACAGCATAGGAATCATAGCTGGAGTTCCAGTGCTAAAACACTCCAGCAGAATTCCCAGCTAATGATACAAGTAGAAAAGAAGTAAAATGAAGTTATTCAGTCTTGGTTGTAAATGACCTGACCTTGTCACCTCTGAAAGATGTCTTCAAAATATTGGATTACCCTTTAATGATTGAATCATTTCTCTGTTGCAATTAATGGCAGTTTCAATTAACAGGGCCTAACAACCTGAAGAATTTCAATTTTGTCAGTCACCAGTTTTGCATGAAGATACCCAAGAGTTTCAACAAGCAAAAGGTGTAAAAACAATTGAGATTTCTACAAAATGTAATGTTTTTAGCCACATCCTCACTGTTCTGCTTCCCTTTGAAGTACTGCTCGTCCTGAGGCAATAGTGAAAAAGGAACATATATGAGATGCCACTAGTGCTGTATGGCCATATGGATTATTTTTTATTTTTTTTTCCAAATAAATAAGGGTGAAACAAAATCTGGATTTGAAATGCTCTGAGGTCACTAGTGCTTGAGAGAAACCTGAGGTAAGTTACTTTGAGTGAGAACAGGAAACAAGTCTTTTTCCTAGATGTATTTGGCACTGGACTATCATACCTTACTTTGAATTTACCATATAGTAGTCAATATTTCAGAATTAAATATTTGGCAACATATTAGGTTAAGATGCATACAATATGTTACATATCTCTATATTAAATCTCAATATTGTCATTGACATTGAAAAAACATATTTTGAATCTCTTAAAAAACCTATTATTATTAAACCCCCCATATTCTTGTTTGTTTAACAAATAAAATTAAGCTGATGATACTAATTTGCATTCATTTTCCTGGAACAAGATTTTGTTGTCATGTTTTCTTTATGTATTGTCAGCTTAACACCACATGCCCTGGTTAAAAACATATAAATTCTGTGCAAATATTTTATACAACATCATTTTTTCCTTTATTAGATTAAATTTTATTAGAAATTGTTTTGCTCCAGTACTGCAGTAGCTCTTGAATGTATTCAGTTAATATCTCATAATTTTCAGAAAGCCTTCCTTAAAAACCATCTCTCAATTTCTGCCCTCTGAAAAGGTGTGTAATGCTATGAACTGTGCTGCATATCCTACAATGCACTGTCATTTTCTGTATGCTCTTCTCTTACTTTGCATTAATTTATTTCCTTTTTGAATCAGCATTCCATGTACTTTGAAGGAATGGCATGTTCTCAGAATTACATGGGCAATAAGAATTCACGGTCTTGAATTCTTGCATTTTGCTTTAGTCTCAGTGATGGAGTACATCTGGAGTTAATGATGTGCAATCTCAGTACCTTAGGAGGGGTGAAGGATGAAATATTCAGCAAGCTCTTGTCTGTGTTCCCTGCCTGATGGACAAACACTAAAATGTTTCAGTAGTGGCTACCAGAAAGTATTCTTTATATTATACAGAAGAAAAGATATTTTTAGGTTCATACTGGGAAGAAGAATATGTCTGCCCTGTTTTGTGTTGTTGGCTTCAGAAAAGCAAGAAGAATGAATGGCAAGAGGTTACAGACTAGGCAGTAGAGAACAGGAAAGAAATAAAATTGGTTCTAAAAGTGTTGTTAATATTCAGAAAAATAGAGATTGGCAACACCTTCATCAGGTACTCCTGGGACAGTTCTTGCTTACAATCTGAGAAGACCTTTGATAGAATATCTTGTCCATCACTGCAAGCTGATCTCAGAATTACCCTCTTCACAGGAATCACAGGCCCTGTAGTATCACTGAAACTCTGTCAGGTCAGGCTACAGTGCTTACAAGCAGATTGATGCTTTATCCTGAAACTAGACTGAGACCCATCATTCTGACATGTAACTGCTAGGTCTCTAAAAACCCATGAATATAGATCAGAAACAATGACTAGATGGAATCAGGATCCTAAAGATCCTAGCTGACCTGTCCTCTCCTGTGAATCTCTATCATTGGCCAGATGTAAATATTTGGTGGGAAAATTCCCTTCTTTCCTCCCATCTGGAAACACACAATCATCTTTTTCAATTGCTTTTATCATATTTGTGAGACACAATCTAGAGTGCAAATCCAATTACTAAGGTAAATAAAAGACACCTAAAATTCTTTCTAGTATATTGACAGGGGAAAGTTCTATTTCTGTAAGCATTATCTAAGATAATATAAACAAGCCTACCAATACTTTCTTTCTGCATAAAATTTAGTGTTTCAATAAATAAGACACATTCAATTCTATTGTAATATTGTTCTAATATTCCAAAGGATTTTTGTGCAGGGTCTGTAGGGTCACTGGCTCACAGCTTCAGGCAGCTAGACCTGTAGTCCCAACAGCCTGTGGAGTAGTTAATGCATGTGCACTGACCACCAAAGAGAGCAGAACACATTAACACAAGTAACAAACTTCAGGTGTCAGAGTTACACACTCCAGAGCTGCAGTTACAAATCACACAGGTAAACAAAAAATAATGGAGAAAACTCCTAGCTTATGCACTGATGGGGGAGCTCTTGTCTTCTCCAGCTGACCAACCACAATCCTAAAGCACGGAGTGGTTGCAGTAAAATTACAGTGCAAATCAGCAAGCAGGAAACAATAATGAATTTGCCTGCAACACTTTTGAGATTACAGTAAATTTTCCTCCTAGGTACTCTTCTCCCAGACTTAATATTCCACCTCTGAGATGATGCCTGTAATGGTATTAAATTCCTTCCCTAATAGGCAAACAGCATCTGGAAGAAACTTAAGCTCTTTCCTTTCGTTATTTCATTCAGGTGATCAGTCTAGCACTCTGCTTACTCATACATTAAAAAATGTTGGTTTTATTTTCTGTTGAAACCTATGTTACCAATAAATACACTGCTATATCACACTGTTAAGTGTGATTTGGGCTCATATTGTCATTTAAATGCATTAGTGTATTATTCTGCTCAATCAAAATCCCATGCAAATAAGTGAATTTGGTACTGAACATTATAATTTTCACATGTAGAATACCTAAAAGAATCCAGACATTGAGAATTGGACTCTTCACAACCTATTTCTAATCATTGCCAGACTCTTCAAGCGCTTTCTATTTTGTTTACTTAGCTACTTCATTTCTGCCTCCCAGCCTTAGTACTCACAAACACACTTATTGAGTTGTTTTTGTGCTGAACTAGATAAGGTGTTCAAGGCCAGGTTGGATAGGGCTCTGAGCAACCTGGTCTAGTTGAAAGGTGCCTCTGCCCATGGCAAGGGGTTTGGAATCAGATGAACTTTATTGTCTTTAACACACATCATTCTACGATGTTATGACTTTTTTTTTCTTTGAGAAATGCTCCTTCCATGATCACCCTAGCAGCCAATTACTAGCCTTGTTTCAAGCTAACCTTGTTTTGAAAATAGATAATCAGAATCATGCAGAATATACTAATTGAGGTGTTCTCTCTGTCTTGTGTAGTTATGAATTACCTTTCTGTACTGCAGATGCTTTGTCCAACAGATCTTAGCATTATTTTTTCCTACATTGTTGCTTATAATGATCCTATGACTGAAAAAATATACTCAGATCTCTCTCATTTTTCATCAGTTTCAACTACTGATGTATTTCTATATAGTAAAACTCCATTATTACTTCATTACTCCATGACTTTGAAATTTTGTACTAAGAATACTATTTATTTTCCCACTAAGAATCAGCATCTACTTATTCTTGTTGATAATGTGAAGCATTATCTCATGCTTCACAGCATCACCAATATCTACAGATTATAAGCATATGCATCCTTCAGGATATTAATGAGTTCAGCTGTGCACATTTAAGAAAATGCAATTTCTTATAACCTTATTAAGTAAATCAAACAAAAAAGTAATACATGCATTTGAAACTGGCACCTTCTGAGATCCACTTTGGTGTCGAGTTTTGTCAGAGACAGTGACTTCAGTTCCAAATCTAATCCCTGTTAAAGTGTAACCAATCACAGTTTTAGTCTTAGATGGGCATATATTAGCCAATAAATACACCTTGCATTTTATTATTGTTCACATTATCTTCGTTATTCTCACTTGTGTAAACAATTGCCTTCTGTGAGAATTTGTATTGCTACCTATAGACTGCTGAGCATTATTAATTTGAAAGTTTGAAAAATTCTGGAAACTATTTTATTTGAATTGTAAATGCATATGGCATGGTTGGGTGGTAGGCTCATTTTTCAGCAGTTTTTAGATACAGGATTTTTTATTTTTAAAATACCTGAACTCACGATATTTCATGAGATCTTTCATAATGATTCTGTCAGTTGTTTGGATTTTGCCAAACCATACAATTTTTAAATATGTTTTGTCTATCAACAATCAACAATTATCAATCTAAGCAGAACTGCATTACTAAGAAAACTCTGGTTCTTAAAATGTTGCAGTATTTCCTAAATAAAGGACTCAGAAGTGACTAATGATAGTGACAGTTTGTGTCAGGCTTAAAGAGATGTTTTCAGGAAAGGATGACCATGCTTATATAAACATTATGCCCCCAGATGACAACTCAGATAGGAAATTGAAAACTCAGGATTATTTTCTCCAAATATTTGATTTCATATCTGGAACAAATGGCCAAAACTTCGTCTGTCTACATGATTTTTAATGCCAGTATTAGTCTAGCATCTAAGCAGTTCAACATCGAATTGTCACAATACTTGCATTATTTTAATTTCAAAGTATGCTAATTAATCCAAGTATATTTTGTTATATATTTAAATTATTGATATATATTTAAACCATAGCATTTTTCTTTTCTTAGCCCCCCATCCCCTGCACAACAAAAGCAGTGTTTCAAACCCTTTGATAAGGAGGTTTTAAATGCCATCTTGCAACTTCAAAGTCAGAATGTAGAGAGAATTGAGGCTGTTACTTTACCTTTAGTCTGTAATACATGTGGGTTTTTTTTCTTTATTTCTCCATTAAATTTATTTTGAATGGAACATTAGTTCAGTCACTGAAAGTTATGAGTAGCTGCAAGTTAAGAAATTCTAATAAAATTTTGTTGTTCTTTTGTCTTCAAAATCTTGTTGTTTAGTGCAGGGAGAATGAAAAAAAAAAGAAAGAAAAAAGTAAAAAAGAAAAATGTCTTAATAGTGAACAACATATTAGTGTATAATTACCTTTCTTTGTAAACAGTGCGATGCAAGATTTGTGATCATTCAGACATCACCATTCTTCCATATAATGAAATTTAAGTTCTGGCAAAGCACTGTTAATGGTGATAACAATAGAGATACTAGGAGTTCTATAGAAGACAGAGCTCAGAATTTATAAACTGCCCTAGAACCTAAAAATGGCTTTTGACAAATTATAAACACTGGCAGACCCACAGGGCTGAAATTCTCAAACCACAGTCTGGAAGATTCACTCCTGGTCAAGGTCTAAATTGTTGTTTGTTTGTTTCTGGCTGCTAAATTGAATTAAGACTTCAAAATACCTTTAAGCTGAAACAGAACTATTTCAAACCAAGTCATTTAAAGCATGAAAATGCTACTGAAACAAAAACATCTCTTGTAATTTTTTTAATCTTTTGTAATCCATGAAATTTTGGAAAATTAGTCTAGCTAACTATTGTTATATTAGAATAATATATCCTTTACTTTTCACAAGAATTCAGCATTTACTTATGAGCAAAATCATGTTTATATTGCTTTCAAATCAGTAACATGCCTTTAAAAACAACCTCCTTTTTGTGAGTTGGGAGAAAATTATCACTGGTTGACAGCCACATCCATAGTGGACTCCCCTACTGAAATAACCTGTTAAACTCTTTTGTTTTATTAATATTCTTCCACTATTCCTCCAAGTGGCATCACTGTGTGACCACAACAGAACTGGTTCTGCCTCAAGGAAAACGAAAATCTTTTTCTGAACTGCTCATACCTTTCCTTCCTTACAGCAGTTTGAAAAATGATACAGTTCAAAGTAGTAATAGTGTTGTACCCCTATAAGGATATAAAAGTTCACAACACAGTTTCTCCTCACAACCGAGCTGCAGTTTGGGTTTTTTATTGAAACATTTTTTTTTCCTGCAGATTGTTTTTCCTTGTAGTTTTCTTGGTCCCTTTCTCACATTGTGGAGTATTCTGGTTAGATTTCTTAGCAGAGGCTGCAGAATGGGTAGAAAATCCACTTGCTGCTGAAGCACCCAGGTCAGATAGTTCTAGTTCAGCCAACATGTTTATGTGTCATTGTATCTAGAAATACCATCTGTGAACCAGTCTGGCTCGTTCTTGAAACATAATAAGAGAGGGGGAAAAAAATTAATCCCAAAAGCACATGCCTCCACTGCAGTAAAAACATGGGCTTCATCCAGTGGTTCTAGTATGAAGGTAGAAAGGATTTCAACTGAGATGATTGTGCACAATCTGTAATGTTGTGCACACGTGCTCTTAGTAATGACAGGAAGTTGACAAAAAATTGTGTGTCTATGCATTTGTTACTATATTTTCAACACAAGTTTATTTAAATCACTACAACAGAAGATCAGTCACTGTTGCTTTAATAATCAGTTATTTCCCTTTTTACTTCACATGGCTTCAATATGCCCAGCTGTTGAATTATAGTTCAGTTTGCACGACCATTCTAGGCTGAAATCTCCAAACAGTGTAGCAGTGATATGTATGAAATGGGAAATTAGTATATACAAGAATTATACAAGTCTACATACAAGTACATAGACACAAATATATATAACTATATACTAACAGAAATGTATAATTATATATAAGTATATAAATATATACTTATGTAAGTGTATATAAGAATTATTGAACACTGAAATAAGTGCTAGTCTCAGATTTGATAGAGAACATGCTATAGATAGAGAAAAGTTCAGATGGATTTCCACATTAAATAAAAATTGATTAAGCAATACTAATATATAGCAGTATTTATGATTTTTTTGTTGAGGATGGGGGAGTTAGGAAAGTGCATTTTCAGACAAAATGGACATATAACAAAGTATTTAGTAGGTAGATTTAACATATTCAAGTCAATACTTGAAAGTAACAGCACAAAGAGAATAGCAAAAGCTATTGCTTGATGTTAGAAACAGTGAGGAAGATTTAGGGGTTTATCTTTCTAACAGGATTTAGAGAGCTTAACACATTCTCGCTTTTAGGTCTAATATAGAAACAGGGTTTTGTGCATAGGGATTTGACAAACAAACTTTATTTGATCTCTGTGAGGAGTTTAAAGAAGACTCTAAGACAAGGCAGCGAAGAACTACTACTTATGGAATAAGAAAGGCTTGAAGAGTCCCCCTAATCACTGGCCAGAAGCTGTCTATAAATTTTGGTCCATTCAGTCAGCCTTTTATTTTTTCCTCCTGTCATTTTCTCCTTGTAAGTCTAGAATTACTTCAGAATGTCAGAAAAGCATGTTGAATCCAGTATGGAGACTATCAGAGTGGTCAGTCCCACAGCACTTCCATAGTGTGGTGGTGATAAAGTAGCCACAAACAGCCTCAGAGGGAACCTGTGATTCCCCAAGGCAGGCACACCCTGCAGTCCCTAGATCCACCCTGCCGAGTGCTCCCACACTGAGGTTCTGGCCACTCTGTGTATCAGACAGCACACTGAAAAGGGTAGTTATATGTCCATGTCTACCACAATGATGCTGTTTTTTGAACAGGGGGAAGAATTTTCAGCTTTTATAAACTGAGCCCGAAAACTAGTGCTCACTTCTTGTACAGGATGAGAAAAATTGTTACATTCTTGTTGTCCCCTATTTTCCTGTCTGGAAGCAGAACGTCAATCAAGAAATTATTTGAATTTTCTCCATCTCTCAATACTGTTAGTCTACCTAACACTTGCATTCATTTTTAAACAAATCAGTTATTTAAAAGGATAATGTGAATTACTGTTATCAGCTCTTTATCTATCAAATGAATTATTGTAATTTTAAGTTTAACTTTTATCAATATAAGAGACCCTATATTTTATTTTCTCAAAGTTGAATGATATGAAATACCTACCAATTGCTCTCTTTAGGGGAGGGAAGTTATTAAAATTTTTCATTGAAATGAACTTTCTTTCAGTATCACAAAATATTATGCACTTCACAGGGAGAAATTGATATGCTAGCATACAAATTCGATTTTAATTATTTACTTCAAATAATTATCTTCTTGATTTTAATTTGTATTCTCTGTGTTTCTCTAAAGTCAGGGTTATACAATGACAGTGCAAAGCAAGTTTCCTATCACCTTTCTCTGTTTAAAAACAACTTTTTTTGCCCACAGTATTTTCCTTGAAAATAATAAAGCTTTCAAATAAAGAACCTAACAGGGCTATTAGTCTGAGGCAATGACACGGTTTGAATGTAATCTTAAATGCAATCAGCATCTTTCCTGTTTCTCTGAATAAGATGCAAATGTCTGAAATGCAGGTTGACTTGACAGGACTCAGACAACTGCATTGACATATCAATTATATTGTTGTGATTTTTCAGTTAGTCCAATGCAACTGAATAGTGCTCTTCAGTTCTATTTGCCAGTAGCTTCAGGATGAAACTGGAGACTTGATTTAACTTCTAATCATGTATTTTGTCTGATGAGTTTATTTCTAAAATAAAGGTTATAAGAAAAAGCATTTGCTATGAAACGACAATTAGGCCGTTTTTTTAAAGTCTTGCCATTTGAGCATAATTACAACAGTCAGGACAAAAGCATTTAGGAATTAGCCTTATGGTGTCATGGTTAAGTAAATTCAAAGCACATGCTCAGGATTAAAATGGGTATTAGTCTACAGTCATATACAGAACCTCTCAATTGCTGAACCTGCCTTTTTTCCTCCTCAGAATCTTTTATTTCTACTCTGATTTTCTAAAAGGTCTATATTATGTTACTGAAAATAAAGGAGAAGTAGAAACCAGTGAAATAAGTAGGCTTCTGATAAAAGGAGATTTCAAGCAGACATTTCTCACACTACTTCAAGTATTTCTGCTCATATTCTTAAATGTGACCTGCATGGCTTGGGGTCCAGGATCTCCCAGAGCAGTCACATTCCAATACAGTGGTGGCTCTGTAGCCTGGGAGTGGCAATCTTTTTCACCAGTCTTTCACAGAAACCAGTGTGGTCAATCAAGTATGAAGCAAATTTTTGTGAGGCAGATTATATCCTTCAGAAAAGTCCACCTGTGGAAATATGTGAAAGTAAAAATTCACTGAGATTTGTTTGTGCTGTGTGCTGAAATATGTGATAAACACATTGTCAAAACTCTGCTAAACATGCTAGAGCCTATTTTATGATGTATATTGTTGCCCTTACTTAGGAATTTGCTATGATTTGATGAATTGTATTGCCTTTGTGCATTTTAATCAGTATTTTATGCAATTAAAAGGTAAAATTATTGTTCTGTGTGTACTGCTCAGACTCACTTGCTCCAAACAGCAGATATGCCCATTAAAGTCACACCTAATGAAGTAGCCCCCTTGTGACTTCACAATGAATGTTTTGTTTCTGAAGTTATCATGTTAGATGGGGTCATTATATTATTGTATCCATTTTAGAGTGAGAGAATATGAGATTCACAATGGTGTGCTCAAGGTCATGCATGAAAACAGGAGTAAGCAAAAATTGAGTTCTTCAAGTAACTTCCAAAAATTTTAAGCCTAGATGGATTAGAAAATCTCACAAGGCATCCTATTTTCAAGCTTAGCTGTTTGAATGCCTTTGCAATCTGTCCCTTATCACTATGAAAAAAAAGTTGGTCCTGTAGCTCAGTGATAGCTCATGCCACTCAAGATCTTCAAAATTGTGCTGCAAAGTAGAAGAAGGTATCCCATTCCCTATAATTTCAACCATTTGCAGAAAATAACAATATTGGTGAGAAGGAAAATAACCTAGAAGATTAGAACCTGAGAGTTCTCTGGGAAAATGGACAAGCAGATTTAAAAATAGCATGCACCATTCAAATCTGGGAGTTTATGTTTACAAAAAATAGAATAACAAAAATACTGAATGGTTACTGCAAATATACAGTGGATTCAAATCTCACCTGCATGATGTGAAAATGTATTTTTAAGTGGAAAAGAGAGACAAGAAATCTTTGGTGCATGTTTTTTCTATTGTGCATTTGTTAGCCCTTAATATCAGATTTAAAACTTTTCTCCTCAAGGAACAGAAGCAAGGGTTTATTTATTTATTTATTTATTTTAATTTTTTTGAAATTGTGCTTTACAATAAGAATTGTACAATAAATAGAAAAACAGTCTAAACTTGATTGAAACTATTCAGAAATAATGCTGATTAACGGTGGTCCAAGATCTTCAGTGAAATTCTTTTAGTGATATACATATTTCCAGAAATATGTCTTTTCTTTTTCTTAACAACTCAACAATGGCCAAATTTTAATAATTTATTATCCAAGGAGAAGTTTGATCCACTTAGAGAACTTATTCCAGCAACATGTAGTCTTATGCTGTTCAGTAAAGAAGCAAAATTAAATAAAATAAACAAAGCACACATTTTTAATATACCCCAAGACAAAAATACAAGAAATACTCTCTGCATTGTAGGTGTCGTATACATTTGTGTACGTAGTTGTGGAACACTCTATCCATGAAACAAAAAGAAACAGGCTGTATTTGATTCATGCAGTTTTTAATGTTCACATCAGAGTTTTTGTTTTTGTTTTCCCTGCTCAGTTTATTGTTCTGTGGTTGTCACATGCTAGAAAATATATAATTGGATTTTGCTTTTCATGTCTTCACTATTTCTCTGAGATGAGAAGCATGAAAGAAAACAGTTCCCAGTTTATTCTTCCTTATCTTCACTAATTTTTTTTTCCCTGCTCTGGAACAATGAAATGTGAATCTCTTCAGAGCCTTTGGGCCAGAACAGAAGGTAGTAGTTGGGTCCCCTACTGTTTTTTGCTATTAGTTGTCCTTCTGCTTGAGGTCTTTTAAGCTTTTGAAAGCTTGCTCTTAGAGCTCACAAAACTGAGTCCTGAGTATTAATGTCAGCACTGTCCCTGAAATGCTTTTGTTTTTCAACTCAGCCTCACTGGGAAGACTGTGCTGACAGAGCTGCTGTAAATACCTCTGGTAAGCATACTTGTCACCTGTCTGGATTTAAGCCAAAGCAATAAAACAAATATGCATAAGTGGAAACAGCAAATATGAAGCATGACTTTTGACTACAGGATGTGAGTGATTTTTTTTTTATTTTCTTTTCTAATGCAAATTACTGCCTGGGAAGCCTCTGAACATATTCTGGAATACATTCAATTTAGAGCTACGTAAAAGACATAATTCAAGGCTAGACAGTTACAATTCCTCAATACCAGAAAACATTCTGAACAGCAACATTAGAATTTAAAATAGACTGCCAAAAATTCTCAAGTAAAAATGGATGCATTGCTTAAAATAAATTTCGAGCAACTCTAATTAGTGTTAAATGTAGTCTAATTCATTCGACTCGAGGTGATTCTGATAGGAAAATGAGATGTAGCATACAGAATGCACTCCATGGTTGGCAGTGGGGGCAATCAGCCTTCAGCTGGGGAAGCAGCTGCACATGGTTAGATGTGAGAGGGTAGGGAGGTATCTTGAAAACTTTGAAACTCATGGAATTTCAGGCTTCTGAAGGAATATGAAGAGCTCCAAGAGGAGAAACTGTAGGTTCTTCTAACAGGTGGTGTTGGGGATCAAGGCTGATACGAGTTGAGTATGCTTTTTATGTGTGTTATGTTTTACTTTTGGCAAACTTGCTATAAGAGCTAATGTAGGGTAGATTTTACATACATTGTTGGGGTATTTTGAATTTACCTGGATTTTTTTTACTGTTTTGCTTTTCTTTAGAAAATGGTGCTTTGATATGGGGGCATGGTGGTTGTTAAATTAAATGACATGGTTTTCATCTTTCTTTGCTTCTTGAAACATGACAGTCTTCAGGGAGCTGGCCAGGCTAGCAGGGAGTGTTTGTTTTAATGTAAGATGTACAAGATATGTCTGATGAATTAGAGTGGGGCAAAAAACTCAAAGATGGCTTTCTAAGTATGAATTAGTAATTTGTCTAATATCCTATAAGAGATTTTTCAGACAACCTTTTCGAAGAGCCCCTTCTGGTTTATTTCTGTCTTTGTAGTAAATGTATCTGTTCTCTTAACCTCTGGTGCTCATACACATAGTTCAAATGTATTTTAATTGTGAGAGATAAGGATTGCAAAATGATTGGAAGGTCTGGCTTTAGTGAGTGTTTACTTCACTAAAGTATACGACTATAGACATAATTAGCTGAAGTACTTTAGATTGTGTGTGCAAGAAATGCTGTGCATCCCATAGGAAAGATAAAACAGGCTTTTTTCTATGTCTTCTTAACATCTAAACATTTGTTTTAAAGCAAGGACAGTAAAGGATGTACAGTTGAAATGCACATCTCTATATAATTAGAGTTCCTGGGAATGTTTACCGTATTGTTGAAAGTGAAAAGAATGGTTTGTAGATCAATCTTAGGAATAAAAGTCTAGCAAACATTATATGCAACATGACTCTCTCTTTTCACTTGTTTTGCAAGTCACAAATTCTCATGATTATCTCCTTTCTGCAGCTGAGAAACCTCTGGGAAAGAGCTTAAAAGTAGGTCATAGACCAGAAAGAGTTGCTGGCCTGTTCTGGTTGCATAGAAGATGAGGTGGATCGTATATAAAGTTAGTCTTAGCACCTTATTAAGATAGCAGCAGGTGAATTTTGTAGCAGCCTGATAGGCAACACAGCTCTGGATGCTGAGGCTGAGTTCATCCTAGCAGAGGAACAAAACTGTGCTTCAGGCCATGGGTTGGCAAGATGTCCTGTATGGCTCAGGAGTCTTTCATAATGCAAGACCACAATTGTTAATCTTAGCCAGAGCATCTTGACTTCTGTGATCTCACCAAAGTGATACATTCTGAAGTTACAGAGGAGACTACAGTGCCATTGGATCTGCCTTTGACTGTACAGCTGTAGGTTAAAGCTCACAGTTAAAGATATGCTAGAAACAGTGAAGCCTGGAAACAGTGGTCTTTATAGAAATATGCTGTCTGATCAATGCAAACCTGTGCTAGTATTTTGGATCATCTGTAAATGTAGAGCTTGATCACAGTATATTCAAGTGCTCCATTACCTTACTTTTCTCAGATTTACCAGTGTGACAATGATTGCAATGTTTAGTTCTGCTTAGTAGGATTTTTCTCTACTTAAATTCAAACAAACCTTTGAAAGAAAGAAAACTTGTGAATTGTCACAGGTATAGGTATAATCTATTGCAGGTGACCTGCAAATTTCTACCTTATGTTCCCTATTTTAACCTTATTTATATGAATAAAACAATGTTTAGGATTACCTGTTTTCAAGATGACATATTAATTTTCAACTCCTAAATACGCAGTATATGGTGGCATACTGTTTTTATATAGCCCTGATAAGAATGTGACCTTTCAGAATTTTAAGACTGAGTCTTTTTTCCTAAAGACACTTTGTCAACATGTCTATGTCTTCAAAGAAAATTAACATAAGAAAGAAGTTTCTGGTAGACAAGAAGATTGTTTCTTTGCAAACATTTTGTTTTCTTTCAAGCAATCTTTTTTTTTTTTCAAAAACAAACTGCTGGAAATAAACACCCCTGGTGTGACAGATGGAGATGTTCATGTACTTAATTCTTTGAGAAAGGTTTTGTGCTATTAGCTTTGGCAACTAATGCATTTAAAAACAAACAAACAAAAAACCGCCACCCAACCCCCCCCACCCCCCCTTCAGTTGCTAGAGATATAGAGCAACACAGTGCTCTGAATCTTATTGAGTTGCGAATGTTTTCCATCTTTGATTACACTCAGCCTGCAATGAAGAAGTAATTTTGGGGCTGCTTGGGAATGCAAAGTCAGGTAGAATGCAAGTACTGACCCACCAGCCAAGGCTCTTTTCTTCAGCCCTGCCCTTACCAAGTTTCAAGACTTGGTCGATGTCATAGCAGTAGATACTATTTTTTTTTCTTTTTAATCATGACACTTTTTATTGTTTGATATTAATCTCTGCATATTGAAAAGCTCTCCACTGAAGTGTTTCCCCACACAACTGGCCATTTTCATGAACACAGTGGAACAGTGTGAAGACAAGGGTAGAAGCACTTTCTAGTAATATTCAAGGGTTACTTTTGAAATCTTGAGAGTAGCTAGCATGTGGTGTTTAAAGCAGTCTGCAAATCCTCTGTCAAGCTTGTGAATTAACAAGTCAAATGTTTAGTATACATTGCCAAAAATAAATCCCTACTTAGATGGGGTCTATCTTGCTCTAAAGACTTCATAACTTCAATTTATATCATTTGAGAGATGACTGGTTCTGAAAGGGTAACTCCTAACAACAGCAGTAAATATACAAAACACCTTGTTTATCTCATAGGTAAGAAACCTGCCTCCAGGAGTGGAATTGCTTTGTGCTATCTTATAGAAGAGTGTACTCATGATCTTACTCTGTTCATAGCTCGAATACATTTTAAGAAGAACCTCATGAATTTCAACATGGCAAATACAAAATGCAGCCTGGTGGGAGGAATTGCTCTTTACAACAGTATAGGCTGGGAACTGAATGGCTGCGGAGCAATTCTATTGAAAAGGAGCTCAGTGCCTTGGCAGACACATGTTGAAAATGAACAAGCAGTGTGCCCTGGCAGCATCGGTTGTATTAAAAGTAAACCAGCTAATAAATGGGTTAAATGATTATTCCCGTCTACTTGGCACTCAATAGACTCCATCCAGAACATTGTCCACTTTTAGCCCTGCATTATAACAATTATATTATGAGGACATTATGAATTTTTGATATCATAGTATTAACATCAATAAACTAGAAAAAGTTGTTGGTGGGGCAGGTCTGGAGCAAATGTTTTGGGCCTGCATTACTTGTTCTACGAACAAGGGGATGAAGCTTACGCAGCCTGAGGGAGAGAAGATGGCAGTCATTAAGATGGAGCCAGGCTCTTCACCATTCTAACAAAATTGACAGTTTAGACTGGTTAACCAGTGCCTACAATAATTAGTTTGTCATGGGTTTAACTAAACTGCTTTCAGCTGTTTTCTACAGCTTTTAGCCACAGGTACCAGTGTTAACTGAACAACATGTGCTCAGACCTCTGAGAAGAGAAGGAAAAGAGGTGGTAATTGAGGAAACAATATGACCACCTGATTTGATTTTTCTTTTTTTTTTTTTTTTTATTTAGGTCATCAAGGAACTTATTGAAGGAAAGAGAAGTCAGAATTAAGTTGCTCTAAAATTTAATTCCTAAAGCCTACATATCAGGGCGGATGCTGACAGTTCCATGGAAGATGTTTTATAAGTCGTGTTAAGTATCTGTGCTGCAAGATACTCAGCTACAGGTAGTAGGGATCAATATTTAAGGATAAATAAAACCTAGACTGAAGACTCTTCTGCTATTTGATAGTATTCCAATAACTCACTGAAAATGTAATCTTAAGCATACTTTCCCCAGAAGGCAGCCAACTTTGTCAGTGAGTGTTGCTTTGTCAGGAAAGGACATACAACTCCTCTCAGGGTGTATTATGGTAGGATACCAAAGCTAAGTCTTACACAAATCTTCACAACAGCTCCTTTTCAGTTAAACAGTTAGTCTGAAGGCTCAAACTTGTTGGTCTGCCTTTTCTTCCTTAGTGTTTGGTAAACTCTTTTTCTGATATCCAGCAAATTTAACATGTGTTTTGGTCTCTGCTTTCTGCAAAAATACTTTTTTCTTGATCAGAAAAAAATTGTCAATTCTCTCATGTTTACAGCTCACCCTGCTAGGAAGAGGAATTCATTATCCAAATGTTTCCAACAATCTTTTTTTTTCTCACCCAAAGCTTTGCCCAAATGTGATCTTAAGTCCTCATTTAGAGTTTAGAGTTAAGACCAAGAATGCAGAAAGACTCTTTTTCTACAGTTTTTTACAGAGATCTGGGAGTTCCCAAGTGATTCAAATGGTAGAAGTATTGTGTGTAAAATTAAGCAAAATGTATATAGTGCTTATCAGGGATTTAACCAGGTATCTTTCATGAATATCTTTTGGTAATGCTGAGTCAGCTTCCAGAGCTAATTAAAGTTATAAATGTGGATACATGGTTAATCATAAATGCATTTGTTGATTACAAGCCTAGATCAATATTAAATTGCTTCCAAGGGGATTTCAAAGATCAGTGAACAAAAGAGGAATTTGTGTTTGAGTTTCTAGTACCTCCATGATTAGACCACTGACAACATACAGTATGAATATGATGTGAGATCCTCAAAGCAGCTGGATACAGCCTCATCAACTTATGTAAATAGAGTTATGGCAATTTCAATTACATAGGCAACTCTCTTTGTTAACTGTGTGATTTTATACTTGATTCAGTGTTATCTACCTGTTATTTATTTATAGGGTAGAAAACAGAAGGTCACATCTTAGGAGCAGTGTACATTTTCTTACATCATTGCTCTTATGAGCTTAATATCACACAGTATTTAGTATTAAACAAGACATATTAGTGCTTATAGTACTCTGCCACATAGAGTATGATATTGTCATTAAATATTCTGTACTCTAATAAAATGCATAATGCCTACAAACTGCAGATAAACAATTATGAAATGTGATTCATTGCTTATTCAAAATTGCTTACTAATTTGATGTACTCTCTTTTAGTAATTGTCAGTCTTCAAATAATGTTTTACCTATCACTGAAAACCCTTGAGTCATGCCAATGAGAGCTAATAATGCTTAGAGTTTTTTATAGCCAAGTTGAAAAAAATACAGACCTATAGTATTGTTTGTCTCTGAGTTGCACTAATGCCTATATCTTAACCAATTTATTGTAGGTACCAAGTAAGCAGACCTAGACTGAAAAACAAATCCACATCAACCACAGGAAGGGAGGTAGAGAGAGATAAGCCAAAAGCACTATGTTTTTCTCTGTAGTTAACTCTATATTTTGGAATAAAAGTAATGATTTCTGTGATTTAAAAAAAAAAAAAAAACAAACAAAAAAAACTCCTCTCTATTGGCTAAACTATTTTTTCTTGATTGCTACGCAATAAGAACTTAATCCTTCTCCAAGTCTTTAATATAACAAAATTTCTACTTTTCAAATATTTTTGTGTTATGTAATATATATATTATAGCTACATAACAGTAAATTTTACACTGCCTTGTAATTTGATCAGTTGAATCTATAGCTTTGTCTTGCTCTTTGAGAGAATACCCTGTCTATTTAATTACAGTTTTCCTTTATTGTAAAAGGTAAATCTAAGTTGTTGTTGAAGGAGTCCATGGCAGGGAGGGTTATCATAAGATATCAGTGCTGTGAGGTCTTTCTTTGGACCACGAAACTTCTCAGTCCTGGGGTTTGCTTGGGGCCATATTTGCGTGTATTCTTGTAACCATCTTTGGCTTTCTTCCTGCTTCCCAGGCAACATTTGGGGCATGCATGCTGCCATGCTACATACCCGTTAGCCATAGAGGCTGTCCTGCAGACACTGTGAAATGGTGAGAGCCCCGTGCCCCTTGTTCACTCCTGGAGCAAAGTGAATTTAGGCAAGGCACAGGCATGTGGCCACGAGGCAACTGCTGACACATCTGAAATCAGCTCCCAACAATTCAGTGCCAGATGCATTCTGCATGCAGCACTACCAGCTCTCTGCCAGTCCTCTGTCTTTTGAGCAGGAATGGAAAATAATTTTCTGGGTTACATAAGTACTTAAGCTTTAATAGTATTGAGCTACCCAGACTTGTTTCTTTTAACATTGGAAATGGGTTTTTGTTTTTTGTTTTTAATAGCAGAAATAATGATCTTCTTTCTTACTATTTTCTGTCATCTAGAACAAAGGTTATTATGAATATGACTACTTCTCTCAGCATGATACATCAATGGAGTATTATGTGTTTCTACAGAAAATACTGAATCTTCACAATACATTAGAGTACTTCCTTTGGTACTTTCCAGTCAAGAATTAAAAATGAAATGTTCTCAACTGTGTAAGCCTACCCAGTGCAACAATTTTTGAAAGTAAATTCAGCCAATCAGGAATATCCAATTACTGAAAGAATGTATTTTGATGTACAAAACATAATTACATTCTGGGCTTAAATATATACTGAAGTGTGGTTTTAGACTTCTAATGTGATTGCCAGGGATATTTTCCACCACCAAAATGGAGTGGGCATGCTCTTCATGAAAACTGTTTGAAATGTCTCTTACTGTAATAAAAGGAGTTAAGTCAAGTTCTAGAATTCATTGTATGAGCTCTGTAGATGTGTGGGTTTGTGGACTCATAGTGCAGATCTGTGTATTTCTTGCTAATTGTCCTGTTATGCAAGTGAATGCATGAACAGACATCAAGCAGACTAGAGACAGGATCAACACATGCTGTTAAGAATTGGACTATAGTCTAAAACACCCAAATGAGAAATATTTTACAGAACTTTTTGGGTTCGTTCAGCATGATGCAACAGGAATACTTTCTACAACATTTAGTGTGTGAACTCTTTCCTATCTTTCAATCATCAGGTGTCTATCTTCTTCAGTGTATTGTGTAACAGTGAACTCTGACACATCTATTTTTTCTTCAAATATTTTTTCATTTCTAATTTTTTCATAATATTCTCCCTTTATTGACGTGAAATACAAAAATAGGCAGCTTTTGGCTTGTTTTTACTTTACTTTCCACACATAAATGCTTCCTTGATCCTCTTATTTTAATATTTGGTGAAAGGTGGCATTCTGCTACTGATTTTATGATTCACTGATCTTACTACAAGTTAAGGTAGACAATCTCTCAATTAAACCTACAGAATAGGAAGTAATTTTAAAAAAAACTTCAGGCATTCTCTCTTGTTCTAGCTTTTCTTGCCTAAGCAATCAACGAGCCCAAAAGTATAAGACATAGTAAATTAGTCTTTGAAAACTGATATCAAAGTGAAAATTATCTTAAACCTGCAATTCTTCTGGCTTAAGTTAAGGCAAAAATTCTTTATCTTACTTTAAGAAAAAAGATTATAAGTGTTTAAGGAAAACAATGTTTCCCTTCATTTTTAAATGTCTGAACATCTCTTAAATATCTTGTTTATGCCTTTTGTTAATAACAAACTACAGGTAAAATGGGGAGAGGGATATAACAATGATATTTTTCCAGTAAATTTACCCTATAACAATGCCTCTGTTGTGAAGTAATAAAACTTTAAAAGTTGGGAAATCCTTGGTAATTATCAATCAAGTAAATGTGCTTGCCAGGTTTTTCAAATCCAACTATTTATTCTGATGGAGTCCATTATTCTTAAATTAATATATCTGGAATATTCTTTTTAGATGGAAAAATGCATCTCCAGAAGTGGCTCAGTAGGTATTTGAGCATGTGATGAGTTACCAAAAATCTCTCGACTTAATTTCAGCTAGGAGTTTAAGATGTCATTCTCATCAGGCAATTTAAATCTCAGAAGTATTACATTTTAGTAGTCTCTTGCCTACAAGATTCTGTTTAAGGGTTTACTGTCTTCTCTAGATATTCAGTCACTTCTTAAAATAAGCCATTTTCTTATTCTGTAACAAAACTAAGATGCTTTACAAAAGTAGCTCTGTGTATTCGCAGTGTAGGCAATGTTTGGAATCTTTGTTTTAACCACAAAAACTATCTTCTCTGTTTTTCAGAGAATCATAGTCATCTCAGGCAGTTAAACTGATACTTGTCTCTAGGTTTACACCAAATAAAGAGGGAAACTTATTTGTAGTATAGCTCTTGATCAACGAATAACTTTGGTTAAAATGAATTCATGTTCACCTGTTGCAGGTGCTTTGCATGTGGAAAATCATTGCTGGAAGTTACAGGTTGGAAAGGAGAGCAAAGGACATTTTACTTCTAATCAAGAAAGTTATCCCCTTTCTTGCACTCCTGTTGTGAGAGTGGAAATCTGTGTGACATACTTGTCTCCATAGAACTGTCTGCAGTAACTGACAGGTGAAACTTTTTTTCTTAAATTAGAGAAGTGGAAAGCATAGAACATGTTTAGAAGCAAATTATTATACTCCTGAATTTAGGTACAAATATACATGACTTGTAACTTTTACTGCTTCTATAACTGCTTTCTCTTAATGAAAAAACTTCATCCACAAAATCTTAGGCTGAGCATTAAATGGTTTCTGTTTGTAAATTTGCACATAAGTATTCTCAGCAACTTCCTTTTGAAGAGGAAGAACATAAATTCTGAATTATGGCTTATTATGGTTTATTTGTCCCATAATCTTCATTAGAACTTGACATACTCTTTCATGTTACAGTAAGTAGGATATATTCCAGGATGTGCCTAAGGATGTGCATGAAATTGAATTCAAGTTAAGGATTAAAAGCAAGAAAGAGCTGCAGCCAGCACAAACTGCTGTGTGGGCAGTGAATGGAATGTTCCAAAAACCCTGGTGGAACCCGGGGAAACATCAGTGCTGCTAGGTCTGCAGTTAAGAAATTAATGCAAATGTGGTATTTGGTTGTTTAAGACAACAATATCAGTTTTTCTTAAAGGAGTACTTTGCTAAAAATGAAGCAACTGTCTCCTTAGATGAAAGATAATGAATTATAGAAAATTGAATCCACAGACTATTTGCTACTAATTTCTGGGTAAAACTTCTACAGTGTGGGAAAACTGTTTATATCCTGGGTTTTGCAGAAAGGTGATGTAAAATCTTATTTCTCTAAGAAGAGAATAAATGCAGGGGTGCCACAGATGACAACAATATTTTTTAAACTGAATTTAAACACCCTCAGCTCATAAGTCTTGTTTTCTTATCACAAATTTCAATATAATCAAGTTTTTATATTTCAAGATGTCTTTAGTGTATTTGATTCAACTGGGTCCCAATAGTGTCTGAAATCCTGCTGTTCTAGACAGTTTCCTTTGAATTTTAAAAGAGAATCATGTATCTATGACAAGTTAATTGACAGAATTATTTGTAATTTTATATCTGATGGAAGAAGTAAATGAGTAATGCTATGTTCTCAAAAGGAAATAGATGGCATTCCCTGAATTGGAAAAACCTCAGTGCCAAGAAAACTGACTGTCTTTCAATGTCTACTGCTTACTATTCACTGTATTTGGAGACATTTTTTTTAAAATATATAACTTCCTAAACTGCAGCATATCTAATGCTGATGCCACCAAAACCAGAAATACTGTAACACACCCAAGCTGAGACTTCATGACTGAAGGCACAAATATGATTCAATTCGAATACATAGTACAGTTTCCTTTTGTGTACCTTTGAGTGCAAAATTTCCTGGAAATGGTTGAGAACACTGTAAATGATGCTAACAATATAACTGTTCATGAAAATTATTCTGCGCAAAGTTGCTTTTAGCATGGGCCTTTAAGCAAAAGGGTAAACTGTGACTTAAACTTTACATTAGACTGATGATTTAGACTCTCTTCTATCCAGTAACATAATAGGAAACTTGATTAGCAGTGGAAAAAATTTGCTGGCCAAATTCTGTGTTATGAATGGTGTTGGTTTTCTTTAAAACAATATGCAAGAAATGTAACATGTTCCTTATATATTTTCTTTTTAATTATGTGGAAATCTCTATCAATTACTAATCTTTATTTAGTTTATATTATTGCATATTTGTACTTTTGCCTTTGCTGTTACAATCTACATTAAAATAAGCAAACAGTTTTGTATAAGCTTTTGTTCAATAACACATTTTTGAGGTAAATGGGTACCTACAACATAGATGTCTTTGAAATAAAAAGCAAACAATAAGAATTTATATTCCAGTCTCTATGGATATTCTTTCCCTTTAAAGCAGGGTCTTTCAGAAGTGGATCTGCTTCAAAATATGAATTCACATATAAAAATTTCTAGAACTAGGATAAACCAGTCTGTTAAATACCTCAAGACCATTGATAAACAATGTTGATGTTTAAGTCTTTCAAAATAGGTTGTGATTTCTCACATTTAAAGATATACAAGTCTTCAAAGAATAATCTTCTGACTCTTCAGCCTGCTGTGTTCTGTGAAATTAGTCCAGTGTAAAGTGGGGCAACCGCTGTTGAATTTATATGGAAGAATCAAGTGGTATCTTGGAAAAGCATTGGAGCCTGAAACAAACAAAATGCTTTGGAAACACAATGAATATGCAGAGTGTTGCAAATTGTACCTTCCTTTTTTTTTCTCCCAAACTGATTTAGCATACCCTTTCCAAATCAACAGCAAACTCCCTAGAACTTTCATGCCCCCATATTTCTCTGCAATTAAAGTAAATTTACACTTCAGGAATGTTCAGAGGAGTCTTTGAATAAATTGGAGTATGATAATCAAATATTACATAGTGACCTAAAAATTCATATACCAGATGAAAACTTTCATGTTGTTGCCTTGATAGGTCTGTGCTGTATGAGAGCTCTGACTCCAAAAAGGTGATGAATCAAGTCTTCAAATGGTAAATAGAGAAGAATTTCAAATTAACTCGATGACAGAGGCCTGGTTTCTCTAGTATTCTGATGCTCTGGCTGAATGCTCTGTTCCCTAGTCTCAAGCAACACTATGATGCCAAAGTCTGGATATGTAGCTGTTGTTCCTGTATTTATGGCTCCCTGACTAAGAAGACTTCTGGGTACCGCTTGTATGTTTCTTGTCAATGCTTTCATTTTCTCTTTTTTTCTTTTTCCTCTCTCCATGCTACACAATCTGCCTAGCTGACAGTAGTATAAAGTACCCATCATCCATTTTTCTTTCCATAGAATTTAGAGTGCAATTTCCAGTCTTTTACTTTCAGGAAACTGGATGAAAAGATAACACACAGTCATTTTCCAGATGCTTACTCTCCTCTCTGTACAGATGTTTGGTATGAAATTAGGCCATTACTTGTTTTTGGACTTTTCTTGCAGTTCAGCAGTTATATAAGCTTGGTTCAGTTCAGTCTCTGTAACCTGAGGAATAGGTGTGAAAGCAAATTCTCATTAACCTTGTGTGAACATTTCTAGGAAATGCTTGTTTCTTTGGAAGTGCTTTCCCAATGCTAAAATGATAGTTGTTACCTAAGTAATCTATTTCTAAGAGCTTTATACAAAGAGTTAAGCAGCTCTATACAACATTTAGTAGTATATATGCAAACAAACAAACAAACAAAAAAAATGAAACCCTTGCTACGCTTGCCTAGAGGAGTAAATTAGCTGTGCATTCTAACAATTGTGACTTGTTCCTGACTTTGTGTATGTTTATTTTGGAATGTCCCTGCATTGCTATCCTTACCTTACCAGCTATTGGATTCAACTTTGTGACTATATTTTATGACGCTTGTTCCCATTATTGGATTTTAATGGCTATGCTTTCCAGTAGAGGGATATATAAAACACAAATACGAATCTGCTTCAAGGAAAAATGGTTGTGTCCCTTGAATCTGTACCTAGACGAACAGCCAGATCCTTTGCATACTTTCTACAGTAATTAGATCTCATAATTTAGGCCAAAGTGAATAAGTAGGCGTATAGCTCTTAAATCGCCTGTATTTCATTTTGTTATGCTGACTGACAAACAGACATAATACACCCAAATATATACACTCACATATCCCAGAAAAATGTTAGGTTCTTGCCTGAAACCTCATGTGCTGCATTAACAGTTTACAGCAGATTTCTGATATGTGGATTTTAAATCTTAAAACCAATAAGGCATGAATACACTTGTATAGGCAGGACTCTGACAAAGCTAAGAATAGATCTGAAACTTCATTTACTTCACTGTAAGGTCACTTGCCAGGGGAAAAGAAAATCATCTGTGACAGGTCTTTCTCTCGCTTGGAAGAAATTACATTGTGAGATGGTGCAGCTTAAGATGTAAAGAGTAGACTAAGTAATTCTGATACAATAAGGTAGCAGAAAGCCGCTCTATCAATAAGCTGAAGTTTAGAAGTATTGTGAAATGTGGATTTTTTTTTTTTAATTCAGTGTTTAAGGACTAGAAAAAAAGATTTTTACAGAAAAATTATAGTTGTTTGTATTTGTCATAATCCTGAAAAATCCTATGGCAATTTAGGCATTATTTTCACTGTACAAGAGAAAAGTAATAATAATAATAATAATAATAATCACTTTTTCACACTCTTCTGTCAAAAAAGGGACTTTGCAAGTTTCTCCCCTTTCGTCCTGTTAGTGTGTGTGCTAAGCATATAGAGACAAAACAAATAAACACAGTGCATTTAACTATTTGCTAACAATAATTGAATAACTTCCAGTACTCTGTTGGAAAATAGCCAGCTCGTGGAAGCATTTCGCCACCATTTCCTACTATACAGTTTGTGCACACAAAAGAATAATTACATGTAATATTTTCCATTAGAGCAAGTCAAGCATATATTTGTGACACAGGCAGAAGAAAAACACAGCAGACTGTGAAGTACTTGCCTGACAAAAGGTTAGTCTTTTCAATGGAGCAGGTGACAGTCTTTCAAATGTATCCTGTCATGGTTACAGGAGCCACATGTGAAGATCTAAACATAAATATAACAGGAGTAATGATGTGAGACTATCTTGTTGACATGGAAAAGAATATGTCTCTATTTGAGTAGTTCAGCTAATGGAAACTGTTTCTATGAGTTCAGATTTTTGCTGAAGTATTTATGTGATGAAAACTGGAGCTTGCACATTGAAACAGCAATCTGTCTCTCATACAAAGCTGAACTTGAAAGTGAAGGAACAGCAGCAATTAATCTTTCAGTGAAATTAAAATCCAAAATGCTTTCTATATCTTTTCTACTTGAAAGATGACTCACTTCAGCAGACACAGCAAGGTGGATACAAAACTATTCCTCTCACAAGTGACAAAAATATTTCAGAAGGTGATATCGCTCACTTTCTGCAATAAACTTGTATGTTTTTTTAAAAAGGTCTATTTTCATGAGGATGCATTTGTACGTTTTTTTGTGACAGCTTTCAAGAGTTCTGTTGAGAGCTGACTGATCACAGACTCACATAATTTTATACTTGAATGTATTATTGAACCTTAGTAACAATATATATTTATTTTAGCCTTTTAAAACCTTACTGAAATATTTTAGTGTCTATGGAACTTAACCTTTTAAGCTGTCAGTATGAGCTATTTTGTCTGAATATTGAAATGATTTGCCCTTACCTAGTAATGTTAACAGTTTTCTATTTTAATAGAATATCAGCGTCATGTCACAATCTTTAATTTCTCCTTAATTTTTTTTAATATATTGCTATATGTTTCAGTTAGACACAGTTTTCAGTTGCTTCTGTTTGAATTCTTCTTTTACTTGTAGTATGCTTTTTAGTGATTGCTTCTTTTTATTATAATTTATGATATACAAGAAATTATGCACTTAGTTTTGTATTATGAAAATACCTGAGTCTTTAAAAACTCATTAACTTTCAAGATCACTATTTTAGGCACTACATTTTAGAAATAAATATTTTATTAAAAATATTTCTTACTTGTTTCTGTAGTATTTTCTCTCCTCTGGTTATTTTTAATATTTCTAGTTCTAATACTCTGTGAAACTAAGTAATTTAAGATGTTGACTATCTAAATTTAAACCCATAAGTGTGTTGTGGTATTCCTTCACACAGGTCCAAAAGTGATCCAGAGAGTGATTTTTCTCTTGCTCCTTGGAAGTAGTGATGGCTGGTTTAACAGGGTTCCTTAATCAATGGCAAGAAGAGGAAAAAGATTCCTGGAACTCAAAAAGTCCTAAGGTCCACCAATCAGATGTTTCTTCAGATATCTCTTTCTGTATTCCTCTCTTCCTCTTATGTTCACTTGTGTTTTTCATGATCCATAGTAATGCAAGCTGTTTAAATACTTGAGCCATGTAATGCAAATAGTTCAGTGACTATTGAATGCAACTGGATTCTGAACATGTCAAGAGGAATTACAGATTATCGTTCCTACTTTAAGGTCTAAGCAGGGCTGGTTTTAGGCAATATCCCAGCCTTCTCACCTGTTAGGAGAAATATGCTCTTTCTTTAAAAGGTTTGATTTCTGTTTGGTCTTTTTTTATTTGTTTGCTGATCTTGAAAACTGAAGATTGTTTCACAAGGTATGGAGATGATGAAGGTAGTTAGCTGATACATTAGTTGTATTTAAAGGGATTTTTTTTGGCATACAATTACTTATAATACTGGTATTATCACAGAATGAGTGAAGTTGGGAGGGACCGAGGTGGGTCATCTGGTTCAACCTCCCTGCTCAAGCAGGGTCACCCTAGAGCACATGGCACAGGATTGTGTCCAGGTGGTTCTTGAATATTTCCAAGTGAGGAAGACTCCACAACCTCTCTGGGTAACCTATTCCAGTGATGGTCACCCACAAAGTGAAGTTCTTCCTCAGATTCAGGTGGAACTTCATGTGCATCAGTTTCTGCCCATTGCCTCTTGTCCTGTGGCTTAGTGCCACCAAGAAGTGCCTGACTCCACCCCCTTGGCACACTCCCTTCAGATATCTATAGACATTGATGAAGTTGCCTCTCAGTTTTCTCTTCTCAAGGCTGAACAGGTCCAGCTACCTCAGCCTTTCCTCGTAAGAGAGACACTACAATCTCTTAATCATCTTGCTGCCCTCCTCCACCAGGCCTGCTCCAGGAGCTCCATGTCTCTCTTGTACTGAGGAGCCCAGAACTGGACACAAATACTCAGGTGCAGCCTCACCAGGGCTGAAGAGAGGAGCAGGTTCATCTCCCTTGATCTGCTGGCAGTGCTCTTCCTAATGCACTGCAGGATTCCATTGACCATCTTAGCCCCCAGGGCACACTGCTGGTTCATGGACAGTTTGTTTTCCACCAGGACATCCAGGTCCTTCCTGGCAGAGTTGCTTTCCAGAAGGTCAGAATTCTCTTTATGGTATTATAAACTTTGTCTCAGTTTAGTGAAGGCAATGTTAATGGACTTGCATTTTTTAAAGATGTTATTGAGATAAATATATAAGCTCAAAAAGGAAAGTATGTGTGTTGATAATATTGTATTTTAATTTTAAAATATCAACTTCCTACCAAGCTCAAAAGTGTTTTAGCTAGCAATTTCATGAACTTAGCCTAAAACTATTTATCTTTCTTTTGTCCCATATACTGCCCACTACATGATTGTGTGCTATTGTATTATTAAATCAGAATGTTTACTTTGCATAAACTGCTCTTTGATATGCTCTTTACTTTGGCAATTAGTCCAGCCTAAAACTTTGTAGTTTTGTCTACTTGCCATCTACAAGACAGAGGATCACAGAC
The DNA here is from genome assembly GCA_035222235.1 of Margarornis squamiger. Taxonomy (NCBI): domain Eukaryota; kingdom Metazoa; phylum Chordata; class Aves; order Passeriformes; family Furnariidae; genus Margarornis; species Margarornis squamiger. Next base: position 77,167,148 of record JAWWTY010000077.1, read on the forward strand.
ACGTTCCAGGACAAAAGAAGGTTCTTTGTGATCCAGTTCAGTTTTGGTGCTTTTTTGTATTTCAACATTTCACACTAGATATTGCACTAGTGGTACTTATTTTCACTCATACTCTTAGCCTGCTTTCACCGAGGAAGAGAAAAGCCATGTGAAATCTGCCATTTTATGAGCTTGTCTACATTTCATAAAACTTCTTCAAATATGGGAAAACAAAAGAAGGCAGAAATGCTTACATTTTACCTTTAGACAGCTTCCTCCAGCATATTTCAAGTTACATGTGGTGACCCACTTCAAAGTCTGTTTTTTCCTGGGTTCTGCTCTGAGTAGGTCTATATTTGTAGCTTTGAGACAGAAACTCTAAGCCTCTGCATTTATAAGAAAAGCAGAGTAGTCCATAAGAATTATAAATCTAAATTATACCTTTATCAGCTTTCTTTGAAGTACTTGTGAAAAAACCAAACCAACCCCCCTCCCCCCAAAAAAAACTTGCTAAATTCATCTTCTTTATTCAATTGGCAGATCCACAGTAAAACTCTGATTTCAAGCAATGCTTTGAGCATTCCTTTAAAAGCAGTTGTCATGTCTTATGACATGAAGCATCTTCTTCAGTATTCTAGCTCCAACACATTTCTTTTACTGCTAGCCTTGATTATAGCCAGCTACTTAAGACTTCACTTGAATAAAAATGGGATACATTGCATATATGAGTAAAAGTAGACTTTATCAAAACTTCAAAGTATGTCTTGTGGGAGGAAGCACAAAGATAAAATGACATCAAAGCACAATTGTATGAATGATAGCTGACAGCAAATCTCATTGAAGTTGTTGCTGTCTCCAGTTGCTTGTTGCTGTTAGAAGTTAGCTTTTCAATGATATAAATGAGGAACTGCTTTGGTTTTCTTTCTGGCTTCTGACTGTCTTGAATGGTTGTAAAGCCAGTTAATATCGACTTATGAAACAACCTGCAAAAGTGTCTTTCTTTGAGTAGTGAAACTTACCTTGTATACTGTAAACCTTCTAAGAGAACTAACAAAGCACAGCACATCAGATAGTGCAGACAACAAACACTGTCAATACAAAAGCTGAAAAGTTGATCAAGGCTCTGTTCCAGCAGGCATAACAAGACAGTCCTCATCTGAAAGAGTTTATGATGGGCACTGTCAAGCTCTCTCTGAGAAGACTGAGCCACTTCAGCAAAAATGTTAGTAACTGTAAGAAAAAGTCACCTCCTATTTCATGTCTAGGATTAAAGTCTTGCTTTATAAGTTTTTAGAAAATTAATTTGTATATGTACTGTGTCCTCATTTTCATGTATGATCTTTCATGCAAGGTATTTATCCAGGTGAAGTCCAGTGAGAGTTATTCTGTCAGGCAGCCTCTTTGTACTACCTGATAAAGATCATTATATGTCAATGAGTCAGGTTAATTTTTCAGACTAGTCTAGATATGGCCATGGAAGACATTGCTTATTGATCATTTTTAGCAAATGTCTGAGTGAAAACATTCAGTTTCTTAAAGTCACATAACAAACTGTGCAAGGTTATTCTGGTAAACAGACACACATTATCCATAGAATTGTATCATAAATTACCTGTGTTCTTAATAGTTGGTTGGGGGTCATGTCTTTTGTTGTTTTTTTTTTTTTTCTTTTTCTTTTTGTTGTTTTTGTTGTTGGTTTGGGTTTTTTTGTTTGTTTGTTTGTTTGTTTTTTTTAAAAAAAAAAGGCTGCTACAGAAGTTTGGATTCTTTCTGTCCTTTTGTACAGCACCTTTTGTACAGATTTCTGAAGGATGTTGTTGTGTTCCTCAGTTCATGAAATCTCTTTGCAGCAATATGAGCAATACAGCTGCGAATGAAGTCAACAGAAACTTCATCAAAGAAATGTCTACTTTGGTAATAGTCATGTATGGCTCTTATATTTAGAAGCATACTAATCTCAGTTTGGGTGTGGAAAATGGACTATTTTTTGGGTTTTTTTCCTGTCTTAATGGTACAATTCGTTTTTTGTTGTTTTGGTGTTTTTGTTTGGTTGGTTGTTTTTTGTTTTTTTTTTTTGGGGTGGTATTTGTTTTTTTTTGGGTTTTTTTTGTTGTTGGTTTATTTGTTTGGGGATTTTTTTGTTTGCTTGTTTTTCTTTGTAGAGATATTTAATGATTCATTGTACAGAAATACTGATAAACTGAACAATTTATTAAACTGGGCTTCACAGATACTATACAAAGTTATACACGCTACAATAAACAGTGGAAAATCAAATACTGAAATCAAATGAGCATTGACTAGTTATGTGTTAGTACAGTGGGAAGCAGAACATTGTAACAGATGGAAGTTAGGAAGCGTGCCAGATTAACCTAATCTTAATTCTGATACTTCCTAAGTGAGGAATAAATCTAGAGTAAGCAATCTGAGCATGTATTTAATCAGAGAAATATATAATATTTGCTTGGACTGCTGCATTTTCTACCCCACAATTTTAAGTTCTACAATATTATTGGCTAAATTTGTTTCTCTATTTTTCACTTGCCCATTCTAAGATAGAGGACCAATATGCAGGGCTTCAAATTCTGATATCCCTTTCCATATGGCAAATGTCTTAACCTCCCCATGTAAGGCACTGGTACACAGAGTGGTGTAAATTTCTGTTTTGTTTGAAAAACTAATTATTGCTCTCAATACTTCTGAATGTTGATACATTTTCCAGATGTTTATTTCCTCTGACTTCCTAAAGATTTTTGCAATTTCATTCCAAGGAATTACTTTTGTAACTATAGCAGACTGTATTTTACTATAAAGCTGCTTACTTATTAAAGCTATATAGTATTTACAAGATTAAAATAAAATTGCATTTTGTAACATATTTTCTCTTTGACCTGGCAATGTGTGTTTTGATAAATGCTAGACATTCTTGGTAAGTTAGTAGGGCTACAGACAAAAGAAGGAATGTAATTACTGACCAATTAAATACCAAACATAAAGAGACAAAGTACAATAGCTCTGGATTTTTTTAAGAAATGAGTAATTTAAAATTGTGATATCTCATTTTCCTGACAAATATTCTAATGAGAGGAGAAAATGGCTCAATATTAATCCTTTCTTGTGACAGAGGTTAAGAAATGGGGAAAGAATATTAAATTAATCTTCTTATTATGGGTTTATTAAGATCCAGTTAATAAAATTATTAGAGAGATGACTCTGCCTGAATTAAGGTGCAAATGAGACCATATGCCTGAAGTCAATAGTATGGATTTTATTTAACAGCAAATGTGAGGTAGAGAGACAGAAAAAAAAATAGGAAAAAGAGAGGGGAGGGGTGGGGAGGGAGAGTAGCAGAGAGACAGATTAAGTAGAGAATATCACCACTCTGTGGATCCTGACTGCATGCCATTAGTCTTCTGGTCTTCTCAGCAGTGGGGATCCTGCAACACATGGAGTCTAATGGATTAATAGACATTCAGCCTAGGTGGGAACATCCAAGAGCCTCTGCTTCAGGGGTTAAGTTTTATACAGTCTCTTTTGGATCACATACAAGCCTCTGGTGGAGGGCCTCAAGAATGGGTGTGGGGGGCACTTTGGTGGTCTTTGATGGTTTGTGACCCCTTCTAAGACACGACAGCTGCCTCTCAGGTACCACAGTTGGGCCAGTTATGCCCCATCAGACCTTTCCTGGAGAGAGGGGGGGAAGTTTTTGAGTTGTGTAAGGGAGGGTAATTACCATGATGAAGAGCACTATCCCATCTCTGCAGTGTAACCTCCCCCTTGGGAACTGCAAAGCTGGTCTCAGCAAAGCACCCTGCCACCTTCAAAATGGGCCAGTGTGTTGAGGCATTAAGCATTAATAGCCCAGTCTCTTGCAGGAGGGGGAGAGGGTGCAAATGAGTCTGTGGGCTATGCCCCCCCCCGCCACAGCCAGGGCTAATTTTCAGCAGAGCTGGGGATACAATCTTCTCTTCCTAGCCTTGTTTGTTTCACCTTAGACCTGAGATAACTGGATAATAGTACCTCCTTTATTTTATCAGGTGGCTTAATTCACAGGCCAAATTCCAGTCAAGTGTATTTGTGTGGGGAGTGGGCTTTGGCATCTTCTTTATACAGTTTTGCCATAACGGGCAAAATCATTTGGTGGTCTTAATAATATTTAATCCATTAACCATTTTCAGTCTTTCACAGGGTTTGATACTAATCTTTCCATTCTTTATTACCTGATACTCCCAGCCCTCTAAATTTACAGAGACTTGGTTTGTGTCCCTTTAGCTTGAATCAAGAAGGGACTTAGTCTTTTTGGTGTGTTCAGACCTCTATTTTAACCCTTCCTAAGGCACTTAACTCTGAGTTAAAATTAAGCAATCCTTCTTGTGGATATACAACCACTGTAGAATACCTTAATCCCCAGTGTTCATGAGTCTTTTTTCCCCTAAATGTAGAAAATAATAGATTGCAGCAGGAACAGATTCTCAGCAAATTCTGCATCTGTCCTAACTGATCATTTCCCAGGAAGGTGGTACCACTCTTCACAAACTGGTGAGTGTTACAATTCTTAAAGTAGAAGCAAGTTGTATCTGCTTTTACAGCTTTTTGGCTTACTTTGTGGCTCCAAATGTAGCCACAGATGTATGAATTTCTTGGATTAAATTAATATATTATCTTTTGAACCATCCTGGTACTTCCAGGAATCTGATGGATTCAAAAGAAGATAAATAATCTAAAAAAAGGACAAAGCTAGTCATTGGGCCTCAGGTATGACATTTTCTGATCATATCAGATACTAATATGAATATTAAAATATGTAAAATCAAGAGTCCTTTTCTGTAATGATTTGTTAAATTATATTCTGTACAGCTTTATGTCTCCTGAACTCTCAGCTGCTTCTGTAGAGAAACAAGTTTCTTCATGTGTGTCTCTAACTGTCAAAATTCTTGGGCCATTTCTGCCAAATCACAAAGAAGTATAGCTGTCTCTAAATGTCGAACTTATATCAAAATTGAAGTTTCACCAACAGTTGCATGCAAGGAGTTAGGAGAAATAAGTTATTACTGGGTAAGCGGCAGCATGGTCAAGCTAAAGTATGTGTCCGTACAAAAAGGGTATTGGTAATTCCAGAGCTTGTAAAATTGCAGGGTTTTTAGAACTGGGAACAGGATGCTAGGGCTTTGTGATAATTATACCAGACTATCTCCAACAGATCACCACCATATCTTCAAAGCTGCTGTTTTAAAGAATTGCTTCGATGAACACTTTTACAGTGGTGTTAGTTTGGAATACTCCTGCTCTTTTTCCTCTAAAAAAAGGCAAAAGTCTCTGAAGTTTCTTGTATTTTGAAAATTAGCTCCCGCTCAGGAACCCTTCATAAAGCAGGCTTAACTGCTGTTAAGTTCTCTATCTGCTGATGTCAGTAAAAAATAAATAAATAAAAATAAAAATTTGGATATTCTCATACTGGTTTTTTTGTATAGGCATATTAAAACCCAGCCTTTCTCCTTTAGGGTAGGGGAGGATAAAAAGGTTGATGAAGCCAGATCCATCTATGCTGTTTTGAAAGGCTCTTGGGAACACTTGTCTATCACCCTGGAGCTATGACTGGTATCACTAAGGTTTCCAAATTTGTCCTTCAGTGCATGAGGAATATCTACATTTCTCTACCCCTTGATGAGCAGTCATTTCTTGGAATTCTTTGCTGAGTGTAAGGATGGCTGCCTTGGGAACTATCAAGCATTAAGTCTAACCTGTTTAGTTGTAGAAACTGCATAATATTCTCCATCAACCTAGCTATGCTTGCTTTCCCTAAAAGTAGTTTGTAACTGGTTTAAATAGGACAAGCTGACCTGACCTGTCTCAATGGATTCTCTAATAGCTTGAAATTATACCTATGATGCTCCTAGGGTTTCCAGATCCACCTTTTGAGGAGGAAGGGAAAGTTTTTCATCTAGATTACCTGTAAAGGATGGAGGTGGGATCCATATTGTTTCACACAGTTTCATAGAGTCTTACCTGCTTTGTATGTCTCAGCTAGCCTTTTAGTAGGGCTAGTTTCAGTGGATGAATAAATTTGCATTCAACTAGTAAACAAAAATTCTACAGGGAAACTTTAGAAAGTAACTTTGTCATTGCTGTCCAAATAATTTTTAGCTGTCATACTGCTTTCTCATCACATGCATTTGTTTGGTTTGGTTTTGGGTGGTGTTTGGTTGGGTTGTTTTTTGGTTTTGTTTTTTTTTTTTTTGGTTGGTTGGTTGGTTGGTTGGCTGTTTTTTTGGTTTGCTTGTTTGTTTGTTTGTTTTTTATTGGAGAGCAATAAATCTGATGCTGAAGTGACATTCTCCTCGGCATGAAGGAGAAATATATTGTGGAAATGTTTGCTTTCACTTTTAAAAAGTTAGCACCTCCAAAAATACTTGCCTAAAGAAATTTGGAGAACTTATTAAATGTGAGTGACAGAACAGTAAGTTTCCTGGGGAGGGTTTGCTTTCAATGCTTCCAAAGAATGGTACCCAGGAGGTGAAGATGGTCAAGGGTTTTAAACATGAATAGTGGTTGGACAAAATACTACAATATTCCAGTCCCTTCTGTTTCATTGTGTGATAGTGGCATGCCAAATCACAAATCTTGAAAAGATTACTGTTCTTCATGAAATTATATTACCCAGAGTTCTTGAATATATGAATGCATAAGCTGAAAAACAAGTTTTATTTAATGACTCTTAGATTTTTGTTTGCTTGTTTGTTTTTGCCTGGGTTCTGGTATTCAGGATTAGCTTTACTTACCACCTGCTGCCAGCAGACCTATCCAGAAATACAAGGAACTACTAAAAAATGAGGTTAAAACTCCACATACACTTTATTTTTAAGTAATTTACCCAGCATATTAGCTTTCTTTTTCCTCAACTATATTTCTTTCCTTTGCAGTTATGTTAGACTATTTAGTCATGTAGATATTCCTATCGAGCACATATATTTGAGCCAATGCATAGAATTAAGTTATTTTTTCAGTTTCTGAATTAATTGACAACAGTAATTTGTAGGAAATGTATTTTGACATTCTGGAGTTTGGTATTAGCTGTTGGCCTGAGTAAGACATTTCAAATTTATGGCACTGGAAATCTGTCTAGAAACAAAAATGGATTGGACAGACAGTGTTGGGACCATAGTAAGGCTAAATAACTCTCTGTACAGCAAAGCTGTAGAAAAAAATCTGAACATGATTGGAAAGAGGTAGAGACTTAAACTAAGGCAGATGAAGGAAAATGAGTAAACCTATGGTTAAAAAGCAAGTGGACAAGAGGTTGTTCTGTGTAGGTTTTTGCTACATTCCTGCATTTCAGAATTTTTCACTCTAATGGACATTTTCAGAGGTGGTTGCAGGCTATATACAGAGTACAAATCTCAAAATGGTGCAAAGGACAGATTTTCTTTATTTTCTTTCCTCTACAGCAGGAGCATCTGTTGATACAGGTCCTGGTGCTGTGATTGCTGTAAAAATTCCCATAGTTTTAAGAGAATCATGAAATCATATTGTCATAGCTTGGTGTTTTAATACTTTCCAACTAACTAGAGGTGACTTGAATAGTGCTTCAATTCTAACTAAAAGGCATTATCTTGAAGTATTCTGCTTTGCAGAATGTTAATTACCACAGACAAGTTGATGAGCAAGGACTTAGGTTATACTTTCACTGACAAGATATGAGAAAGTCCTGTTCGATACTGACTGCTGAAAGTTGTGAAAAACAAAAAACATTGACATTTTACTTTTTAATGAGTTTAAAACAGATGTTTTTAGAGCAGAGTTAAATATTTTTGGTGCAGTAACTATCTGGAGACTACGCATCACAAACCGGTGTTGATCTGTTAGTTTCATGCAAAACTGGAAAACCATCGTGAGAGAGAATATTGTTAAAAGCCTCTGTGCAAATACAATCATTTTGGGGCGAGAAATATATCTAATATATTTCTTGGTTATCTTCAACCTTCTGTTTGCAAAATAAGGTGTTACAGTGTAAATGAACTTTAAGCTTATCTAAAACATGGTGTTTATAGTTACGCATTTTTAAGAGGTTTGGAATTGTTTTTGTATGCACAACTGAAAAAATGTTTGCTTTTGTGATCAGTTCTACAGGTTGCTAGCAGGAACTCATGGTCTATTTATGGATCATAATTGCATTTGGTTTAGAAACTCATAGCTTAATTTCTACTGACACTTGTGTGATTGAAATTTCCTTAAAAGAAAGAAAAGCAAACATGCTATTGAATGTCAAATGCATCTGTGACTCAGAAATAAAACTTTTTTCTTGAGGGGTTCAAGTTCGAAAGGAATTAAATAGACAATACTGAAGTAATTTTTGAGCAATAAAATCTGTCAGATATATTAAAGTGCTGGTAATGCTGATGTCTGTGGTTCTGTCACTTTATTTACACAGTGTTATCTGGATATTATTAACACTGTATGCTAGTTATACAAAAGCAATTCTGTTATAGAAAGGTCTAAATGTTGGAGGGAATTATGCAATTTGTTTATGCCTAGTGTTAGGTTTTGCTAGAACTGGATTGATCCACCTCTTCTGAGAGAGAACCAGAAAACATTTCATGAAAAGAAGAGGATGTAACATTACTATGAAAAACAGCTAGCAAAGCAAAACTAACCAACAAAAAAAAAAAAAAAAAAAGAAAAAGAAAAAAAAGAAACCCCAAACAAACCCAAAGCAAACAAAAAAATCCCAAACAAACAAACAAAATAATACACCCAAAAAACCACCACCAAAGAATTAAATGCTTAAAAGTGAAAGGAAGAGTGCCAACGGAAAAGGCAAAGTGAAACACTTCTAGCAGTGTTATTGCCTTTAAGTAGTTGAGGAAGAAATAAACGCAAGACATGTTTTTTCCCAAAGATATGACAAGCCAAGCAACTGGAAATAATCCTTCCTCCCACCCCCACCTCACTTCCTTCCCACTGTGCTCTGAACAGTTGGAGTGGACAGTATCAGGATGTATCTGGCAGTGGGAATTCTGTGACTTTGGTAGGGCACTGAGAGAGGAATAAAAAGAGAGGTGTGGGTACACACACACACGATACTGAATATGTGGGGGTTTTCCATGTCACAGAAGTTCCCTTCACCAAGAAAATGAATACCAGCTTTCCAAGGACTGCACCCACGTAGTGATGTCCTTCAGACTGAGTGTGTCCCCAGTGTGTAGCTGCACACCCTGCAAGCCACAGCCGGGTGAGTGGAGGGATTCCCAGCACTCACGGGTGCCGTTGCCCTGCTCAGCTCACTTTGTCTCAACTTGGACTTCATCATCCGGCCTTTCTTTGAGGGAACAGCAACAAGCTCAGGTGATAATGTGGAGAATGTCTTCTTGTGAGGAAAGGAAGTTCTGGGCCCTCACCTTGCATGTGACATTTTAGAAAAGGACCTAACTGATATGGTACTTGTTATTGTCTGAGTTCAAGTTTGAAAGTGGTTTGAGCCACCCATCAGGGATGTTGTGACCACTGAGCCTTTTTCCAGGGAAAGGAGCACCAACAGAAAATGTGCTGACTATTCCCACTTAAATAATCACCTGTTAAAGTAACACCTGGTGTAAAAATAAATGAATAAATACAATTTAAAAAAAATCTATCCAAACCCATTTTCTCACTAAGGAACAGTATGATAGTTTCATGGACTCTTGTCAGCAGAACAGTATGTAGGAGAGAGGGAAGCCTTTGCAGTCCTGTGAGGAAGAGCTGATGGGCAAGAGCAGCTGGAAAAAGATGAGATGGAGTGTGTATGGCTGGAGTTTATCAGTGCTCTGTACTCCTTAGTTTCTCACAGAGATGTAAAGTGAGAAAAACAACTCTTGCTAAGATCTCCTTCTTTGGTGCTGGACAGCAAACTTGGCTGTTGGAACAAAGCCTGTCTCACTGCCATGTCTTGGAACTGTTCTATTATTTTTACCATCTGCCAATTTTATGTCACCTCTTCCCTACTACAACATTGTGGATGCTGAAAGAGCACAAAAAGGTGCTCTTCTTGCCTCTTCCCCTTAATATCTGATCATTGCAGCCATTGGCTGCAAATTAGTTTTGAAGTTGCCAATAACATCTGCCACCACAGCTTCTCGCAACAACACTTTTCAGAAGTTCACTATTTACTGTATAAAAGAACACTTTCTTATGTATTTTAAAGTTATTTCTTTGTGCTTCTTAGCTTTCTAAAATATATTGGCTTTTACAAAACAAACTATGAAATAATGAGTTGTAAATCCATCTAACAGTTTGGTAAACTTGAAAAAGAGAAATATTAAGTGGCTCATGGTGCTATAAACTAAATTATTAGTTACATTTCTTATAGTTTTCATAAATATTATTTGGTTTATAAATCAGCATTGTGATTTGCTGTCAGGGTTCTGCAAAACCCAACAACTTTATCATTTCAAATAGGTTTCTATTTGAAAGAAATAGAATATAATGGAGTCATTTTTGAGTGATAAGTTAATAAATCTTGGCATATATGTCAGAATGCTCTCCATGGCTACTTTACCCTGCCTCTGTAATGACATAGACTGTGTACAAGTGAAGGTTCATGTTCCAGTGATGTGTTCCATACCTGAGGTAACTGGTTCACAATTGCTGTAGTGACGAAAGGAACATTTATGCAACAAATTGTGCTTCAGTGTGCAGACAGAATTCCAAGTGTCCAGCATGTAAATATACAGCACAGTATAAGGATTTAGTTATTTTACATATCTGATGTACTTTGTTTTTATCCTTTAGGCCAAGGCAAACATGCTGTCAATCTTAATAAACAGGGGGCAGATAAATTATTTTCAACACATTAATCAGTTTAAGGTAATATGGTACTATATAATTTAAGAAAACATCTGTACTCATAGACTTGCCCCTTCCCACACTCTATTTACCTAATATGAGAGCCAAAAGGTCCTTATAAATGGCTGAAATGTTCACTCACATTAATGTATTTTAGGATGTACTGTTTCATTTGGTCCTGTAATTATATGTTGAAGGAAATATACTGATTACAGAAAAATGGCACTAATAACTCCAAAGAGCAGTTCAGTTGCTTCAAAGTAGAAACTGCTGAGAGTTTTTTCCCTCTTCTGTGACCAGAGAGCCCCATTTTCTAAGAAATAGGGAGTTATTCTTCCTAAAAGTTCTTCTCCAAACTCCACAAATATGAGCTTCTGTGATTTGCCAAGTTAGACTCTTAAACAAATTTGAGTTGTTTGTTTCTTAGTGTAGTTTTTTTGGTTGGTTTTGTTGGTTTGGTTTGGGTAGAGTTGTTTGGTTTCTTTGGTTTGTTTTTGGCCCCAAGAACTCCCAACACATATGAATATTTGTGTAGTGATATCATTAAAAGGATGTTCATTATTGTTAGTGAAACCAAGAGTTCAGTTCAACTTTTTAATACAAACTTTTGATACCTTTCTAGAAGAAAAAGTTGGAAAAGAGCAAGAAGCAGTGAAGTGACAAGAAACAAAAAAAAAAAAAAAGAAGCAATTGCCGTTAGAGAATATCATGGCAACCAAATGTTAAATTCAATAGAGGTTGTGCTGAGCTTTTTACAGTGCCTGTTAAAGAAACATGAAAGTTGACTAACCACAAACAAGCTCAAGCAGACCATTAAAGGACTTCTCAGAGCAATAATGGAAGTGAAATTCTGAATCACTGGTGAACTATTGATATTCCTGTAATGGAGTGAAAGTATTGATGGACAGAAGCCCTAAGACTCAAATCACCCTTTCCTGAATTTAGGAGCTGTTTAACATAGAACAAGTAATGTGTTGTCTGTCACGCTTGGTCATGTCATAATGAAATAAAATTATCCAATTACTTTCTAAAGGGTTTCAAAACTTTCTGTAAAAGTAACTGCTAGTAATTAATGTCACACAGCATTTACCTGCTTTAGAAACATAACATTTACCCTCATATTGACACATGATGCTTGAACAGAAATTAATTGCTTGCAGCAACAAGTAAGTGTAAATAGTTCCTTTAGATATCATACATCCTGACAGTCACCTGCTAAGGCAAGAACAGGTCATTAAGTTTTGGCAGCCTTTTACAGAGGATGATCTTTTTATTTTCTTACAGAGGTGGAATTGAGAGCTCAAATTAAACTACACTTGAAAAAGAAACACATAGAGAGAAAAAAGAGAAGATGCAAATGTTAAAATATTGATATGGTTTTGTACTGACATTTTTAGAAATCAGTCTTGTTCTGTGGCAGTGAAATGTGGCATAAAATGGAATAGTTCTAAGTACTAGCTCTACTGCTAATACATGAACAGCACCCTTGGACTGTTTTAAAATTGTAGGTGAACACGATTTCCTGACCTGCTGAATTCAGATCTAGCAGTTTTTCAAGTCAGTAATCTTTCAGACTGTTAACGAGGAATTATGATCTCCAAATGTATTTTAGAAAGAATTTTTTTCAAGAGTATATGCTATGCCTGTTGTGCTGTTCATCTGGATTTAGTCAAGCTTTGGTTAAAAACCCCCCATATTTGAAGCTTGCTATGCATTTAGGAATTCCCAAAGAAAACAAAAATAAATAAAAATATAGGGCTACTGGATTGTGATGATCTCAAAGTTTCCATAGTCACACCTTCATTCCTACAAAAGTTCTTTAGGTGAAAACTTGTTTATGTGAGAATACAGCCATAAACAACACAAGGAGAAGAGGGTGCAAAAATTATTTAAAGTGTCCTGTTCATCTGACATTTTGTAGCCCATGGCAGTATCAGATCTGTTATGGTCCCCTGAGGAACTCCACCCCTGACCAGCTGCCAGTTTGACTTTGAGTCATTAACCACCACCCCCTGAGCCTGATGATTCAGCCAGATACCCACCCATCTATGGTCCATCTGTCTGGTTCAAATTTTATGCGTTTGCCCATGAGAAGGATGTTGTGTCAAAAGCCTTGCTAAAATCAAGGTAAGTGACACCCTCTGTTCAAAGCAAATAGTTTCCTCATAGACATCAGCCAGATTGGTCAAATGCAGCTTACCCTTGATAAATTGATGGGTTTTTCCACTGACTTTGTTGTCCTTCAAGTACTTCCACAAGCAACTGTTCTTTCTTTTATAGTTCAGGGCATAAATTGCTTTTACAAATGTTAAGTTCTTGGGACTTTGTATTCTTCTAGTATTTTTTGGCATTTGTGAAAGTGATTAATAAGAATATTGCTGAATTCTCTAACTTTATAACAAAATCAATTTAGACTTAAAAATTAATAGAATATATTAACTGTTTTATTAGAATTGTATTTAGTAAACTAATATTTTGAATTATTATGGCTAAATTTGAAGATAAGTTTTGGCCATTTTTCTTTTGAAAATTATGAGAACTATAAGAAAATTCTTATAAAAAGATTCCATTTATTATAATATACTTCCAGATACTGCAAGTCAGGTTTCAAAGAAATATTGAGAGAACTGTTTGCAAGAATTATGCATTTTTAGTTCTTAATCAGTATTTCATATTTTCCTTGATTGCAAGAATTATGCATTTTTTGTTCTTAATCAGTATTTCATATTTTTCTTGATCTGTTGTTAGCCTCTTGAGATTTTAATAGTTTGAGTATAGGATGTATTTAGAAAATCCCTTGAAGTCTTTGTACTTGCTTATGAACATGGAAGGCAAAATGTTGCTGCGTTGTCAGATGTAGGTGAATGATATTGCATTACAGTCAGTGGCTATTTTGAGCCAGTGGGACCAATAGACTGGTGAGATATATATTTCCAAGACATAGACACAGAAAAATAAAGTAAGGAATGAAATTGCTAATAAAATTATGGAAGCATCATTCCCCTCCACTGAAAGTCAGAATGCTGACATAAACAATTTATATCATCTCAGTGTGCCTGAGGGCCTCATCCTCTTTTAAAGCTCTAGAAACTAACACAAACCTTTACAGAACCAGGTTTTGAAATTTATGCATATAAGTTTTGAATCTTAAACATGTGGCTTGACAGGGGATAGTTTGTAAGGTTCTCTGTTTTGGGGTTTTTTTGCAGTTTTGTTGTTGTTGCTGTTGTTGTGCCAGTGAAACACTGGTTTGGGTCACTTTTTACATGTATAATTTTGCATAAGATATAATGAAGAGGAAGAAACATTGATCTGAATATTTCTTGTTTTCTTTGTGTACTGAATCATTAACTCTGGAATTGCAAATATCAGGCTCTGTCTAAAAGTGCAGTTAACTTTAATCCATCTCATTAGGTGAGTAGTCAGTGCTTTGGCAATAGCTACAGAAGTACATTCCAATACCCTGCCTAGATGCATCTGTTGCTGGTGACCACCCTTTGTTCTATATATGGTCTTAACATACAGAATGTGTTGAATACTTTGCAACTTGCTTAAAAATCTAGTGTCTTCTGTAGTGCTTCCAAAGAAAAAGTTGGAAAGGCTGAAGATTGTCCTGACTGAGTAAATTTCTAGCATTCTGATGGGATTGTATTTCACTGGAGCTCAGACTTTTTGTCTTAGGTACCCTAGATATCATAAACATAGAATCACAGAACCATTTAAGTTGGAAAAGACTTTTAAGATTGAGTCCAACTGTTAACTCAGCACTGGCAAGTCTGTCACTGAACCACCTCTCCAAGCAACACATCTACCTGTCTTAAATATCTCCAAGAACAATGACTCCACACCTTTCCTGGACAGCCTGTTTCAATGCTTGACAAGCTTTTCCATGAAGAAATTTTTCCTGATATTCAATCTAGACCTTCTCTGACACAACTTGAGGCCATTTCTTCTTGTAACACTTGTTACCTGTGAGAAGAGACTGACCCCCACCTCACTACAACCTCCTTGCAGGCAGTTGCAGAGAGCAATAAGGTCCCCCCTGAGCTTCCTTTTCTCCAGGCTGAACAACTCCAGCTCCCTCAGACACTCCTCAAAGGACTTGTGCTCCAGACCTCTTACCAGGCTCATTGCTCTTCTAATGAGAAGCACTATAATTTAGCTTTCATCATTTAATTATAATTCTGAAAGGATTTACCTCAGTATCATTCCTTTCAGCTAGAAAATCTCTAATACTGCCATCTGAAAAGGTAGTTTTCTGTTAATAGACCAAATTAATTGAAGAAAAAAACACCTTACAATTAATGTCTTTCATTTTGTAAGATGAAATTGATATTAGCCGATAACTACTCAATTCAGTGCCTTTGACCCAATTAGTATTTTCTAAATTGACACAAGATACCGCAATAATGTTGCTTTCCGAAGAGTCAGATGTCAAATTGTTGAAGACCATCAGGAAATATTTGACTTCAGAAGTATCTGAGTTTAGAGACAAGAAGTTCCTAATGACAGATAACGGAAATCTAAATGCATTTTTGTTCAAGACTCTGATGGTCCTTCTCAAAAACCTTTTTGAATATTTGCATTGTGGTGCTCAGTTGTGATTTAGCGTAAAGCTGTGCTTTGTTGTTAATGATAGAAACAGCAGGCATGATTCTGTCAGGAGATGACAAGGCTTTTCATTGTGAGGTTTTCAGCTCAAATGTTAATTCAGGTAGGTTAATTCCTGGTAGCTCTGTGTAGTAAATCCCATGCTGATTCCCATTAATCCATAGCTTGCAGAACCATAACAAAGTTGAAAAATGCTTTTAAGATCTTTTAATGTATAAGGAAATCTTTCTAATAGCTTCTCGAGTACTGTCAGGTTGAAAAATCTAACAACATTTTAGCACACTCAAGGTACTTCAGATTTGAGACTGTGTATTTGAAGGACATATGGTTTTGTAGCATGTTTTGGTCATGAGCATAAACACATCCCTGCCTGGCTAAATAAAACCAGCTTAGGAAAAGGAGTTTATTTTCAGTGAGTGCCTGTTATCTCTGATGTGGCACGAAACAACTGTGTTCTAGGAAATGAAGCAATGTACAAGGAAAAGCTAAAGGACAAAGAGATTATCTGTTAGGCTGACCTAAGGGCTACAAGCAAAGAAACTGCCAGCTAAACAGAAGTCCATGAATATACATCACAGCAATGCTGAGCTGAACCATGTCCCCAGTCCTTCTGTCCACATACTCAGACAAGACAAGCAAGCAGGAGGGCAGGAACTGGCAGTGCAATTTTTCCTTTGCTGCACCTCTGAACATTGTGTCAGACAGAATCCCTTCTTTACTCTTAAAGTGATCAAAACCAATTTGAGGCATTAGACTGTGTTCCTAGATGGAAGAGTTATGAAACAGAACAGAAAAGGAACACCTGCTATAGGTGACTACAGAGTCCTAGTTCAAAGTTTGTCTCTACATTAATGACATTTTTGCTCCACCTACTGGTAGGAAGGTTTGAAACCTTCTGAATTTCAGTCTCTTGCACTTCCTTCTGCAACCAGTCCTCTTGTTCAGGTTTAGAAAATTAAATTTCATTGTGCAGAAAAAAAAAAAAAAATATTGATACCTCCTGCTAAAATTTGGGAGTTAGAGAGAATTTTTGGTTTTAAGGGATCATGATTCAAAATGTAAAAAACAGAGAAGTGTTCCCTGTGCTGAAGGTGGATGATGGTCATAATTTTGGAGGGTAAAACAAAGAACAAAAACAAACCTCCCCCAAATAAACAACATGCTTCTCCAAAACATTCTGCTACTTTATACTTTAATATTTTAGCTGCTAATTGGTTTACTGTCTAAAATCTATCTTGCTGTGGTAAAGCCCAAAACTCTTTGTCCTTATGTCATCTCCCTTTCTTACCTTGTTGGCATAAGGGAGCTGACAGTCATTCTGCAGTGCTGGTTTGATAGCAGTGAGCCTGTCTCAGTTCTGATGGCTCATTTTGCCACATTGCTGAATTACTAGGTGATGTCAAGGAAAAAAAGACTTCTGAGCTTATTTGCACAGCTGTTGTGATTAGTTATGTTTGGTTTGGAGCCAGGAGGTTCTCAAAGGTTTATTTTGCTGTTTCTAAAGTTGTCAGCTCACTGCCGCTGTCTTATTAGAATGATATCCAAACACTGATTTGTTGGATGCATTGTTTCATTCTTGTTCACTGGACTGAAGTCAATGAATAAGCTTCTTTGAGAATTACTGATTCAACAGCCGTAGCTTTCTCTTCTAATTGCAAGCTGAGGTCTTCATGAGGACACTGTGCAGTTAATATAATGGCAAATCTCTAACAAGGTTTATGTGGTGAAGTTCATATCACTATATAAATCAGATTGCAGTTTTTCAAATGGGAAAAAAAATCACAAGTCCACTAGTAGATGAGATTTCATTGACATTCTGTGGATTCTTCTAATTGTCCTAGGTACCATGCTTGCTCTGTTTGAATTCGTATTAAACTAGTTCCTGTTAATCACACATGAAATCAGAGAACAGGTAAGAATGTTTGGAGAATATCTATACCAATACTCTTACTGAAGTAAGATTAGCTAGAGCAGATTGCTCAGAGCTGTGTCCAATTGGATCTTGAGTATCAGCAAAGATGGAGGCTCCACAGCCTCTCTGAGCAACCTGTTCAATGTTTTGTGCCTCTCAGCATAAAGAAAGTTTTTACACAAGAAAAAATTTGAGCCCACAAGTTATGTTGGTACTTTGTCATACAGATATCACAGTGAGGTGTAAAGTGAAGTACTTCTGTATGCTCTGCAGGGCTGGACCATTATGACTAAAACCATAAAAAAATTGGGCTGCCTAGGACAGGACTGGAGACAGAAGTCATATCTGCCAGTCTGCAAACAGAAATCAGAAAACACCATTATGCTTTTGTCCCACTTATTCAATGAAGAAACTCACTATACTTATGCCTCTCACTGTAGCTGTCTGTCTCTTTGATCCTGTAGGCTCCCTGAGCTGTGTTTCTGAGTCTATCCATGGTTCCACAAGTGCAACAGCAGAGTTTGTGAACCATTCAGGTGCTAAACAAAGAATCAGCCAGACTATTGTCCTCTAGATATAATGTAGAAGAAAAGGATAAGTACTTTTTAGCAATTTTAACATGAATAGACACCAGCTCTTACAGTCATCAAGGCTCTGTAAATGCCTTCCCGCAGTCTGAAAGTGTAAATTCTAGAAAACAGATGAAATTTAGATGCTGCTGGAAAAAAGTCCTATCAGCTATGTTTAGGTATTAAACTTTTGGTATTAAATTCCTATCAGCTACTTTTAGTTATTGGAAGAGAATGCATAGAGACTAGGCCTGGGGAGAAAGACTTGGAAGTGTTTGTGGATTAAAAGCTCAATGTGACTTAGTAATGTACACTTGCAGCCCAGAAAGCCAATCATATCCTGGGCTGCATCAAAGGCAGCATGGCCAGCAGGCAAGGGAGGGAATTCTGCTGCTTTAATCTGTTCTGATGGCAACTCTGGGGCCCCCAACAAAAGAAAGACATGGAACTGTTGCAACAAGTCTAGAGGAGGGCCACAGAGTTGATCACAGGGCTGGAGCACCCATCCTATGAAGACAGGCTGAGAGAGTTGGGGCTGGTCAGCTTGAAGAGGAGAAGGCTCCAGGGAGAATTTAGAGCACCTTCCAGTATGCAGACAGGGATTACAAGAAGGCTGGAGAGGGCAATAGGACAAGGGGAAAGGCCTTGAGCTGACAGGGGGTAGGTTTAGAATAGATATGAAGAAATTCTCTACTGAGAGGGAGGTGAGGCACTGGAACAGGTTGCACAGAGATGTTGTGGACTCCCAGATGCTGGAGGTATTCAGGTTGGATGAGTTCTGAATAACCTGGTCTAGAAAGGCCATGCCCATGCATGGCAGGAAGGTTGGAACTGGATGATCTCTAAGGTTCCTTCTAACCCCAACCATTCCATGATTCTACGAACTGACTAGTACCATCTGGTTTTGACTTCCTTTCTATAGTGTCCTTTAAGACATTAACTGTACATATCTGAAAAACAGATGCTGTATATATATATATTATATATACATATATAATTATATATAATATATAATATAATATATATATACATATATAATTATATGCCAAATTTAAGGCAACTGGTGAATTTGTAGGAGTATTTACCAGAGAAATTGCCTTGTTACATATTAACTGACCAGTCTAACCAATAGCGATGTTACGTCTGAATTCACTGTGATTTGACCCTGCAGTATCATCAGGCCCTGCTGATCCTTAAGCAGTGACATTGATCAGGTGCAAAGGAATGGCATAATACTGCAGAAATTCTTCTCTCTCTGTTCTCCATTTGCTCTGCTTCTTGTAGGGGTTATGGTGGTCTGCATCTTCACTGTGGGAGCTCTAAGCTGATGAGGATCTCAAAGGGTAAGGACAAGTTACTTCTGGTTCTGTTGAATACTTTCTGTTCTGGTGTTGGGCTTAATGCCAGCATTTCTGCTGTACATGCCTCTCTTTCCAGGAAAGAGAAAAAAGGGATTTTTAGTAAGCAGTAAAATGTTTTGCTGTGGATGGACAGCATTTTCCCTATGACAGAGGTACCTTTCTTCCTGATTATGTTCTTTGTGTTTTCACTGTATAAGGATGTTTATGTATGTTGGATGCATGGGTTTTGTTCTTTTCCTTTTGTCCTAACACTAATCATCCCAGCTTTCAAGACTTCATTCCTTTAACAAAAAGAGGTACTGACATTTTTTGTTGATGTTTATAGCCTTGGTGATCTCTGTTATCAACCATATTCTCAAACCCTCTTTATCTTCTTGTGTTTTTAGTCTTGGAGGCCACAGCTACATAATGAGGGTGACTGTCCTGACAACCACTAGTTAGAGAAGGAAGGGCTTGTAAGAAACAGGCTGATGACTTTTAGGGTTTTGTTTTCTGAACAGGTATCTGTTATTATGTAAGGTTTTTATTCACACACATTGAAATACACTCATAAAACTATCAGCCTTTTCAGAAAATCAAAATCTTACCATTGCAAATAAGACAATTGAGATCTGACAAGAACACCAGTAGTGTTAGCAAACCTCTGGAGACTCTACAATACTGATTAAAGTTACAATAATACATTTCGACATTTTTGACTATTATGATACGACTAGAATGAATTTGAGCATGCAACACAATGCTATTATATCTATTCTATTGTGATGATGAAGCTTTTTTAGTAGAGCGATCCAACATGCTGTGGAAAAATACTTCAGTGCCTTAAGAATTGGGTAGTGTTAAGGCCACACTTTTTTTTTTTTTCTTTTGCTTTTGAGCAGAAAAATCGATCATTTGGACAAGTAAAAATATTATGTATTTCAAAATTAATCATAAGTATATAAAATAATTAAAGGTTTATTTGACTTTGGCTTATTGGGGATATTTGAGATCATGTGAAAGCTTTCAGGAAAATAGATTTTTTTTTCTGCCAAGAGTTTTTTTGGTTTAATGATAATATGTTCAGGAGGTGATACCTCTAAAGAGGTAAAGCCTTACTTCTCTTTTGTTTACTCCCCTCCCCCCAAACACTGGCAAATTTTTAAATTACAAGGAGTCTGAATGAAGGAGGAAAAAGATAACAATTTTATTAAAAGCAACGGAGAACAAACCAGAACCAAACAAAACCAAACAATAGCTGAAAAATGTTACCCAGCCATCTCCCTCCCCCTTGGTTAAAATGTGAAAAGCCTGGAGAAGTCCTATGCCACCAAGATGGCAGCGCAAATCCGGACTGAACAAACTATGTGACACGACAGTGATGGAGTCGGAGTGGCAGTGGGACCACACCATCATGAGCCACATGGTGTGTGGAAGCTTCACATGGGAGCTGTGAAGCTCCCCAGATGAAATCCCCAGGCTTTTGGCGTGGCTGGCAGCAGCACTTGCACCCCTCGGGCAGCGGCAGCTGACGGCAGCTGCCATGGTGAACAAAAGGGCTGGATGCGTCTTACTGCAGTGAGGGAAGCTGGTCAGTGTTTGCCACAGAAAATAGCCCCCGGTGAGGCACACTGCTTCCCAGGAAAAAGATTCCAGTGAGCACAAACCCAGGTACTAAGAAAGGCAGTTCCAGAAACATTGGATTTATTTCCTCTCTCTCCTGAGTTCTCACGGTGTTTGATTTCATGGTTGCCTCTCTTTGTGGCAGGGTAGCAGTGCTGGGGGACAGTTCCTTCCTGGTGCAGCCACAGCAGGGCATGGGGACTGTCTCCTCTGTTTCAAACTGTGTGATGATATGAAAAATTCAACAAAATTTTTTTCCCATTTAGCTAAAACTATAATGAAGAAAACATCAAAAGTACCAAGCCTGAATATCTTGGGCAGGCAATAGACAGAAGAGCAGTACTGATGTTGTAATGCATATAGTTAACATTTTGGCTTTCTGGAGGGTAAGAAGACATTTTTAAAATCTATGAACAGCAGTAGTTAAGGAAACTGAAAAAAAATAGAGTTCTGGAACGTAAAAGAAGAGTAAAAAGAGCAAAGCAGTGATCCAGACAGAACCTTAAAGAGGTGTTTAGAACCAGTAATGTAGGAGTAGAATTGAATTTATACATGAGTGTGCAGAATTTTTAGGCTCTTGTGCTATGGACAGATATACAGATAGAGCAGGCAGTACATTTAGAGTGTGTATATGTATGTGTGTGTGTGTGTGTGTGTGTGGTGTGTGTGTGTATGAATGTGGATCCAGAAATGAAATGAAGAAAACCAGTGCTCCTACAGTTTAATTGATATTCAGATTTATAGTCTCAATAGGAAGTTCTTCAATCCTAATGCCCTTATTGTGTGGTGGAATTATATACCATGTTTCCATGAAGTTCACTTCAACATAAGAAAGTGTGCTTTTTAAAACCTCTACTTAATGAACAGAATTGTTACATGAATTCTATCATAAATTTACGATCTTATTGGTATTGCAAATTTTGTGGTTAAGAATATTTTCAGTGCATGGAATTCCTTCTATCCTTTCCCAAGGTCTGTAAGAGCTTTGAAAAATTATTGAAAAAATACCCTGCTTATAACTGCTGTCCCTTATTCTTAGAGAATAAAGCTATTCAGTTTGCATTTTATTCCTCCCTGAAGAAAATGCTTTACTCTTATTTTTCCTTCATTTTAGCAGAAACTAGAAATGCAAATTTAACATAGATTCATTATATTTTTTTTCCAGTTATAATTAATATTTCCCGTTTCTCCATTTACATGTTGGACTGAGATATTTTTCTCAAGGTCTACCAAAGTATGCAATCTTTATTTAATAAATTGCTTTAAAGTATTCTTAACCAATTTACCATCCTGTTAAATTCTACTGAAGTTAAAGAAACTGTTCTGGCAGAAAGAAGTAAAGCACCTTATTCACACTGTGTAGTCTTGGCCAAGAATTTTATCTCTTCAAGTAACTCTCAGGGAGGAGGAAGGCAGGTTCAAACCTTATGAAGTGGAATGTGTTAATCTTCTCTAGTTAAAAAGTGTATTACATTTTGATTGGCATGTAATGCAGAGCTTACACCTTTTTTTCAGCAGATGCTCTATTAAAAACCAAT
This sequence comes from Margarornis squamiger, assembly GCA_035222235.1. Classification (NCBI taxonomy): domain Eukaryota; kingdom Metazoa; phylum Chordata; class Aves; order Passeriformes; family Furnariidae; genus Margarornis; species Margarornis squamiger. Next base: position 77,189,538 of record JAWWTY010000077.1, read on the forward strand.
TAACTTTCAGTGTAATCAGGTATTTAACTTATCAGTTATGCAGTGAAAAATGTTGGGGGTGATAGCAATGACAAACAGGCTTACCAACTAATCAGCTGTCTAATTAATTTGAAAGTCTTTCATGTTTGATAAAAATTATGCATCATATCAACTATTTTAAGGCCTGGTAATAAATACACCTGTAGAAAAGCCTTTGGGAAGGTTTGTCTTGAAATTTGTTCAAAAGGCAGCTGAAAGATGCAAGGATGCTATGGTACAAAATGTTTTGGTTTCTTCTTTCTTATGTAACCTTTCTCAGAGGTTAATAGAAAAAATTTAGAAAGAGAAAATGATTTAACTAAAGTTCATTAATAAACAACATTTTCAAGGATGTCAGAACTGGTGTTCCTGAACAGACCTGCATCTGCAGTCAGGGAATAATTCATTTCCTGATAATTTCAGAGTGGATTAATACTTCTCTTATTTATAAGCAGGATGGCTTTTTCATCCCAAGCAGGCAACTATTGGGCAGCGTTTTGGTATCAGGCACTGCAGGATGTCCCATATGGGAGGCGAACTACACTGTGACAGTCAAGCCCAGTCTAGCTGACTTGGCAACAGATAGAAACAGTCCACTGCACACCAAAACTTCAATGTAAGGAGCACATGGCACCGCTGTTCAAACATTAGTAAGTAAGAACAGTAGCTGTGGGGAGTAGGAGGTGTAACAATAAAGACATGAGAAAGCACAGGAGACAAAAATAGAGATACACATGAGATGTGAAGAGGGACATTTTCCAGAAACCAGAGTAGAAAGTGCAGGAGACACATGGAAGAAGACATTGCTGGGAATGCAGCTGGACACATGCTCTTGAAAGAGGATGATCCATGCTGGAGGAGGTCTGAGGGACTGTAAGAGTCCTGAGAGACTGCTAAGCAGGGACGGCTGAGGTACTGTACCTGTGATGGAGCTGACAGCTGAAAACCATGGGAGTGGAGACTAGAAAAGGACAAGGAGAGGTGTTAAATTAAAGCTGAGACTACAAAGCCAGAAGCAAAGCTGTTAGCCTAGTTGTCTGTTTAATTGTATCTGTTTTGTTCCTCAATATCCAAATCAGTAATTAAAAGATTATGCTAATTGTCAATAATTCAAATGAAGTGAAAATCCCCTAGTCAAGATAGTTTTGTCCATGACAGTAATGGAAATAGAAATGTAACCTAACTTCAGAATTTCATTTTTTTTTTAAGTTTAATATCTTTTCTTTTTACTTTAGCTAAAACAAGTTCAATTAGCAAAATTTCTTTAGGCATGCTCCTTTATTGTGGCAGTATTCTCTAAGCTATTTGGACTGTGTATGGCTTCTGAAAGTTTATTTTTTAATTCTTTTTTTCTCTGGTTTGACTGTGCAAGGATTTATGGTACATAGTCATAGTTAATAGTTATACCTAGTGGAAAATTTGAACATGCATTGTACAGCTTGAATATTTCTTGCTTGGAAACCAGAGCTCTAGTCTGGGTGACCTGGCTGCTCAAGAAGTGCATTAAGAATGCAACACTTAGAGCACAAATGCAAGTCAGACAACTGAAACAGACAGCATTATCCTGATCTGCCAATGCAACCTTTCTTTAGGTTGCCTTATTCAGAGGTTGAATAGGTAGCTAAACTGTATATTAATTACTGCTTCCAATTTTGCTTTACTTCCCTGATTATTAAAATAAACTGTAGAAGATTTTCAGAATACCTTAGCAGAGATAGGGAATAGTGACAATTTAGCTACAGGCTAAGTTTACCAGCAAGTGTGGATGTGGCTCAGAAGTTCCTGCTGTAATGACAGCAGGTTCATGGAGAAGGAAGGGTGGTTTAAAGATTAGCTGGCACTAGCAGCAGCTTTCTTCATGACTTAAATTTACCTGTGAGTACTCTTTTTATTTCAGAAAAGGATCTAAACCAAACACTAGACTACAGAGAAAGGTGCCTACAGCTAGGCACTGGGAACTGTAATTATGGACCACTGAAAATTTTCCAGCTGTTCTAGTTGTAAAGAATGATTTCAGATATCTACAGTAAAATAAAAGGGTTGCTGTCAAACTACTGAGAGAAATTTAATGACATGGGTATCTCTGTTCTGAAGGATTTTAATATGCAGCTTCTGTTTGCAAACACCAGTTTTTCAAGGGACCGCTTCTCAGTTCATAATTTATAAAAAATTCAAAACTCACCAATGAGCATTGGACCATGAGTTTTTTAGAATACTTGGATGGGAGAGAGATTTTTACTTCCTTTTTTATTCCTAGGAATTTATACACTTGATTAAGTGTACACTTGAATTTATACACTATGATTAAGCACAAAAAAGAAAAAAGGTTCCACTCTGCACATCCCTTCAGCCCATAAGAAGAAAAAAAAAACCTCACAAAATAAATAACAAAAATGCAAAGTTTGCTTACATTACAAATACAATCATCCTTTTGATCATGAAATACAAGGTTTTATGCCTAAACTTACCTATACACAAACACATACATCTCCTCTCCCAGGACAATTTTCTCTCTTACTGTTGTTGGTCGTTTGATTCAGCAGGATACTCAGGGACTCAGTGCACTCCTCTGTGCACTCCCCTAGGGAGGTCTGGCTGGAGCTGTGCAGTCCTGACACTCTCAGTAGAGCTTTTGAAATCTGCTGGATTCCTCTCTGCACCATTGCTTTGCTTTATCCCCTGGCCAAATGAACCAGGCGTGTTTCTAAATGGAAAATGTTTCTGTGCAATTTTTGGCTATTGCTTGGTGATGTCTCCCCATCTTAGTTTCAACTTCCAACTCTATGTCATTCAATTTCACTTCTCTCTTTATCACCTTATTTGCATGCGTGAGCACAAGAACTTCCCCACTTCTATCCTCAGGAAGAAGTTCTGTCTTTGACTTTGGCCTAATCTGGACATCACAACCCACAGGAAATACACAATAATGTGCAAATGTCCAAGTGTTTATTGGTTTAGGCAGTACTTGGCAAGAGCTTTCCAGGAAGCACCTTTGAAACTGAGGACCTCAGTTAATTCTAAGTCTTGCACTGGCTGTCTATCTGAAGGTCTTCTAGCTCTTAAGGTGTTTTATAATACTGATAACTTGAGAAATTCTTACCAGGCCCTATTTGCTGTAACTTACAGATACATAATTGTTGGGAAAGACTTCTGCCACAGTACAATAAAATAGTCTGGAGTAGTTTCATCTAAATAAACATAACAGATTATATGTAACATCTCTAGTTAGTTGCTAAAGATATAAATTTATATCTTCTAAGTCCTGACGTACTCCCATGCTGCTGAAGGAAGTTACTTCTGTTCATTTCAGTGAGTACAAAGAGTATATTTTAAGCTTATTTTAATATTCATGACACTATACTTAATATTCATGGCAGGTTTTAGAGAGCTAGCAAAAATGTGATATAATTATTTTTTTTGCTATACATAATGAGTCCATTTGAATGGATGTGGTGAATAAGTTTTCATACCTGAATATGACTTGAAACTATTTATGCTGTCTATCCATAATCTCACTCAATGGAGGAATACAAACTTGACAGATGTAGAAAAAGTATAGGACTAACAGGGGAATCAGAGCATTTTTGTAGTAACAGATTGCACTAGACTTCTATATTTATGTTGTATGAGAATGCTTTAAAAGCTTCAAGAGAATATAATCAAGCAACACCAAATTAGTTTTCTTGGTTTAAAAGAATTGACTTTAACATGAGAAAACTACAATAATAACTTAGTTTTTCTCAAACTGTTTAAGTTCTAGGTCATGTGCTACACCAAAACCTCTCAAAGTCTGACTATCCAAAGCTGAAATAAACATATTTTACTGCAAGTAATTTTGAAATGCTTCACTAGTCACTAACTTAAACACTTAAAATCCCAATCTTTACTTTTATTCCAGAGAAAAAATTAAATTTCTATTTGTTTACCATAACAAGAACAAATTTAGGAAGTATAATTGCCTTTTTCTACTAAAATCTATTTTTAGAGCTATATTAGGAAGGAGAAACAAAATCCATTTGCAATGGAATTTTCAGATGTACTTCTTTTCTTGATATAAACAGAAAAGCTTTTATTGGGCAGAAGATTCAACCCCTTTCTCTTGCTGACAAACTGGGCTGACATGAATCTTTCAGCTATACTAAAGAAGGTGCAAGTTTTCTACTTGGCTTCCCTAACTGACCCCTTTTCTGAGAAGTTTCTTTCAGACCTTCACCACACTGATCAAAACCTCTCTTCTTAATGACATAGACAGTGGGACTGAATGCAAACTCAGCAAGCTTGCAGATGACACCAAGCTGATTATGCAGTTGATATGCTGGAGGGGTGGGATGCCATCCAGAGGGATCTTGACATGCTTGAGCAATGTATGCCTGTGAAATGCACGCAGTTCAACAAGGTCAAGTGCAAGGTCATGCACCTGAGTCAGGGCAATCACAGTATCAAAACAGTCTGGGGAATGAAGTGATTAAGAGCAGTCCTGCAGGGGACTTGAGGATACTAGCAGATGAAAAATTAAATATGAGCCAACACTGTGCCCTTGCAGCCTAGAAAGCCAATTGTATCCTGGGCATGAAACGAAGTGTTGACAGCAGGTCATGGCAGGGGATTCTCCCTCCTCTATTCTGCTCTTGCAAGATCTCACCTGGAGTACTGCATGCACTTCTGGAATCCAGTTCTGGGTACAAAAAAGACATGGACCTGTTAGAGCTGCTCTGGGGGAGGGCCATGAAAATCATCAGAATGCTGGCACACCTCTCCTGCAAAGACAGGCTGAGATACTTGTGCTTGTGCAACCTGGATAAGAGAAGGCTCTGAGAAGAGGTTGTTGTGGCTCTTCGATGTATAAAAGGGAACTTATAAGGTGGAGAGAGACATTTTACCAAGGCCTGTAGTGACAGGTCAATGGACAATGGTTTTAAACTGAAAGAGAGTGATTTATAGTTGATATAAGGAATAAGTTCTTTACTGTGAGGGTCGTGGGGCACTGGAACAGATTGTCCTCAGAAGATGTGGATGCCTCATCCCTGGAAATGTTCAAGGCCACATTGTATTGGGCTTTGAGCAACCTGGTCTAGTGGAAGGTGTTTCTGCCCATGGCAGCAGGGTTGGGATTAGATGACCTGTAAGGATCTGTAAGGTCCCTTCCAACTCAAACTATTCTATGATTTCATGTTTCATTCTTTGATTCTTAGTTCAGCTTTGTTTAATTTAAATATTTGCATATTTGAGTTCTTAATTTCTGATAGATCAAGAGTACAGTTGTTAACAGTAACTAAACAGAAGTTGTTGCTTCAGACTAAAGTTACTCTAATTTTAATCTGAACTGTATTACAATTTGCCAAACTAGGTATAGAGAAATACAGAAATTGAAATAAATGTGTGATGTCAAGCATGTTTTACACATAAATCTATAATGAAATTCAAACATATTTCTGTCATTTGTTTATATATAATATTACTGAAATTGAGCCATGCTTACACTGCACTTAATCATGTTACTCAGATATCTAATCTAGAAATATCTTGAAACTTCATGCAAAAATACATATATTTGTTCAGCTTATTTGGGCACATGAAGTAGTAAGATGACAACTACCCTCTCCCTTCACTGTATTGAATAAAACTTGTGACTTTCAGCTCTATGCTCAGAACAATAATTAGTTCCCAGAACCTTTCGTTTGACTGAAGTCAGTCAACAGATGGAGGAACAGTGACTGTAATCAATAACGTATCTTGCTACAGGTTCTTAAACAGAATCAACGTATTAACATGTTGAACCCCACTGAATGAAACATAAATGACATTTCTATGCTACAAACTGGGAGCTCTAAAGAAATATAGCTGCTTAGATTAAAAGATTCAAGGATAGCATTATCACTGTAGCTGGGATTAAGAAATAAAATAATGTAAAATTATCTTTTGCTCACTCAATATGCTTAGGCTGTGCTTTTCTGAAGTGG
>JAWWTY010000077.1:77195615-77215846 GCA_035222235.1 Margarornis squamiger
CTGGGATTAAGAAATAAAATAATGTAAAATTATCTTTTGCTCACTCAATATGCTTAGGCTGTGCTTTTCTGAAGTGGAGTTCTGTATTTGGTTTTTGCAAGGTTTATGAAAATTTGCACTGAATAATAGTACACTGTAGCAGCAGAATGAGATTTCTTTTCCTAAGGTGCTAGTAGAAAAGATGCAGTGAAAGCAAATGCTACTCGGTGTGAATATGTTTTCAAAATACCTGTCACCACTAATTGGCAATTCCACTGCTTGCTCAGGGAAAACTGTATGAGCATCTCAACCTGTTGATTAAGAAATCTTGCGGGGGTCTTGATTTAGAAGGGTAGAGGAATTGATGTGGAGGGGGATGGAATGCCACACAGCCTGCCAAATTAAACTCAGTTCTGATTATCATCAAGAATAAAAATATATTATCTAAGACCTGTTGAAAATACATGACCTTATTTAGGTGTAGACCTTGCTGCCTAGTACTTGTTTGCCTTTCTAAGAACCAAACATGATAAAGTTATCCTAAAGTGACAATTAAAAAAAAAAAAGAAACAAAAAAACCAAAACAGAAAAACTCACAACTCCCCCACCAAAAAACAAACAAACAAACAAACAAACAAAAACTCCAAAAAGCCACCAAAAACCCACTGCAAAATTTTGAATATTCATCTTTAATTTAATGATTAGAAGAGGCCTAAAGGTTGTCCCAACTGGTGTTCCTGAAAACTAAGTATTTGGTTAATTTTGGTAGATTTATCTCCATGGATTTTCCAGCTTTTAGTATCTTCAGATTCTGCAGAAGTGGAACAGCATGAATGTAGAGTAATTATTGCTACACATGATGGCAAAAAGACATTTGCTGTGCCACAGCATCTCTAAGCAATATGCTCAAAAGAAAGTAATGGAATTGTTCATTTTAAACCAAAACCTCCTTCACAGTTCCACGAAAGATGCATTTCTTTCATTAAGTGGTGATAGCTTTTGCTGTACCTCTGGCAAGTGAACAAGAACTGGGATGAAGCAATTGCAGACTTCATGCACTTGGGGTGCTGGAGAATTCGTTTATCTTAGCAGTGTTAGGTCCTCAGATCAACAATGACACTTGCTTCAAAGAGTATAACTTGCCAGATTCAGGAAGGGTCCAGAGAGGGCAAAAAAACAAGTGAGGGAAGGAGAAAAGAAAGAAGGCACTAAGGAATTCAAGGAGGTTGGTTACCTGTATTGCTTTATACAGCAGCAGCCTCTGACATCATACTCCTTTCAGACTATTGTTCTAGGTTGCCTTATTTGTGGCTAATTAGCACAGAGTTCAATGTATTATGAAAAGTAAACTGAAAGAAAACACACAAATTCATGTCAAAGTGTTTCTTACGACTTCATGTGTATGAATGAAAAAGTTCCCTGTAGCATATTCCCTGTAGCAAGTTTTGCTCTGTCAGATTTAGCTGCAGCCTGAGGAAAATCAAAGATTGGGGTCCAGAGTTCTGTAGTTCTGGAAAGCTTATGCTTGTCTTTCATCAATCTCACAGTATAGTTGTTTTCTAGTGTTTAGATGTGCTTTCCTGTGTTTCAGTTTGTGCCCATTGACTCTTGCCCTGCTACTGGACGCCACCCACCAAGAAGAGTCTGGCTCCCTCGTCTTCATTCTTTCAAAACCAGGTATTTGTATACATCAGTAAGATCCTCCCAAGACTCCTCTTCTCCAGGCCAAAATGTCACAACTCTCAGCCTTTCCTCATATGACAGATGCTCTAATCTCTCCATCTTCTTTGTATGTCTTTGTCACCTTCACTCCAGAAAAATCTTTCTTGTATGAGAAAGCTAGGTATCTCCAGCTAGGTTGGGAGAGAAAGAAAGTTATTTTAAATAGACTGCAGATTTCTTTGTGAAATTTTATACATAAACACCTTTAAAATAATACATGATATGAACACACAATGCAAATTTCCAGGTTTTAATGTAAATTTTATATGGAATTTGGAGAGGTTTGTGAAAGCAGTAATTTTAAAGTTGTGACTTTATTATTTTTCTGTCAAATAAGAAAAAAAAAAAACAAAGGAAAGCTACCTAATATTGTAGAGTTGTTTGACTTAAGCCCTGTTGATTCCAAGAGCTTTTCCAAATTGTGTGAAACTGTATACTACCTTTAGGCTTTTTCTCACAAGAGATAATGAATGACAGGTTTCTCTCCTGAAAGACAAGCTCAAAATGAAAATGAGGCACAGCCTTAAACCACACATATGTTCTGGTTTATTTATGGAGATTCTACCAGCAGAAGGGTTTTCTGCTCTTATGTTTTGGGTTTTTTTTTTTTCTTAAGTTCTGTTTGGAGTCTAGGGAAGGAAAGAAGTTTCATCAGCAAAGGTTTTGTTAGCTGCACAGTATGCTTCAGAAAAGTTGTCTGGTTGTCTCGTTTTGGAGTAGTAACTTTAAGAAACAGTGAGATAGAGGGAGATTTTTTAGGGTCAGGACATTTCTCTATTTTTACCACCTACATAACTATGAAGGTGACCTATGGTCTGTGACCTTTGTTACCTACTAATCACACCACAATCATGACTTCTGATTACTATTGTAATTCTAAGGAGGACTAAAATTTCAACTGGAAATTCTAATGTAGTAGAAGATCAAAAAAAAAGGAATTTTTAACTGACCAATTTTTTAATGATAACTAACACAACTTCTTAGATGAATAAATTCATTAATATATATGTTGTATATAACTATATATGTCAATGAGTTAATAATATATAATATGCATAATCAATATATAAACTTCAGACAGTATAATTGTTGCTTTAAATAATGTTTGTTTTCCCATTTAGCAGAGTTAATGAATAGAAGGTATTACATATTTGACCAGCAATGTTTTCTAATTTTGCACAAAGCTGTTTCTCAAAGTAACATTTTTAAATAAAGGTCTCTTCTATGTCTGTGTGTAAGCTCCTTAAAAAAAAAAAAAATAAAAAATTGCTCCTCTTTCTCTTTCCTAATTGGTAAATAGTGTGATGAGAATAAGTCAGAATTTGCAACACTTTCTCCTATGCCAATTTTTTTCCCTGATTTTTCTTTTTGTCTACTGCATAATTTAACATTGTCTCTTCAATATGGCAAAAACTATGAAAGGTAATATTTTAAACATGAGAAAGAAGCACAGGAAAAAGTTGAGAAGTTACTTCCAGCATAGCTGTCAGTAACTGTAGACCACAGTATCATCTAAAAATCTGTAAACTTACAGTTATCTTGAAATTAAAAGTAAAACTTGACAATAGATTTCACTTATATGCTGAAACCTGTTTTCTAAATCTACTCTTAGCTCATATATTTTGGTCAAATCAACTTTGGACACTTTTCTGCCTTCAGACACCTTTTTTGCTACTTCAAGTACACAAAGATTGGAATGCTCTTCCTTCACTAAAATAGCTGAATAAGTAGCTGCTTCAGACACGATAAATAAGAATTACTACAGGCATATATCTTATAGACTGTCTTAAATTTTTTAATAGCAAAATTACATTTTTTTTTATGGTTGAAGACTGAAACTGCATTCAGAATATTCCATATTGCTTGAAGTCTATTAGAAAATCCTGTGTGTCAGTTGTTATCAGCAACTTTCTTAGAAGGCTGTTTGTTTCCCTTTTCAAATAAAAATTTGTTTCATTGATAGAAAATGTAAAAAGGAAAATAACTATTTCTAATATGACTATTTCATAAAGTCAGTAGTTGATAATGCTAATTGCCCAAGGAGTATTTTTCCGCCTGCTCCATTCAATGTGATCTGAAAATACCATCTTTAAAATCCCCTGACTTTTCAAAATTTAATAATAAATTTTCAGAGCCCTTTTTCCATTCCATATCCCACTTTAATGGCAAGTTCAATATGGTGAAGCGTCATGATATAAAACAAAAGGGAAGTTGATTGTAAATAGAAAGACTCCATAAAATCACTGAATTTCATAAAGGCTCACCTTTTTCACGATGAATCAATGTGGTGTTTAGGGTTGCTAAATGAACACAAAAGTTCTGCTTTTCTTTCTTTTTTTTTTTTTAATTATAATTAGATTCCAAATATAACAATAAGATTCATAAATATATTGAAAAGTATATGGTTTCATTTAGCACTTCTCGGGTACTCTATGATTTCAGGTAGAAACTATGTGATCTTAAGATGACTTCAGATTCAGTCTAGAATAAGTTAATTTCCCCTCTGTAAAGGTCTTTTTTATTTCAGTTTAAATGAAATTTGCTTATCCTTGCACAGTCGGTGTATTCTTTGCCTTTGTAACTACAAGGTAAAAGTCCATTGGCCTGCTAGCACAAGGTGAAAAATTGGCCACAGTTGATCTCTGCAATGACCAAGCATGTCTCTGTTTTGTTTCCTCAGTTCTCACTTTTCCAAGCTGAATGGTTACAGTCTCTTTTGTCACTCTTAAAGCACAAGCCATTTCCTATACTCGGTATTTCTCACAGGCTTTTTCCTATTTTCTGCTAGTTCTGCTGCACCCTTTCTGTGATATGAACCCAAACTCAGCCCGAACAGTAGCATTGCATGGGCTCATGCAATTACACGTTGAAGTTTCCCTTCTGTTCTTGTATCTTTCCTCTTAATTACTGTGTTTTCTGAATGTCCTGGGACTTTTTGACAAGAAATGAATAACTGGCCACATAACCTCAGGTCTATTGGAGCTGTTAAGGTCAGCTCACAATTCATTTGTAGCACATATAATATTATTTCTACTGTTTTACTGCTCAGTCACTGAATAAAATTGGCACACCCCAATTGCTGCATGTGCAAGTACTCATTGCTTGCATGAGCTTTATGATTATCAGTGGTTGCAAAACACCTTTAGACTTTAGGCTTTAATTTCAGTGACCTAAGTGACTAGTATTCACATTCTTTCAGCAGAACTGATTTTGTTCTTACTTTGTGGGAAGAGCATGAAATAACTAAAAGTTGTCATAGATTTATATGTCTTAATGAATATACTGTATAGTTAGTGCACCAGTGTATCTAATGTCTTCCTGCTCCATTTATTATCTTTTCTCTCAGTTGAGGCTACAGCCACACAGAAAATTTTGGTATATTCTTATGTAGATGTTCATATGAAGCATATTTAGAGTAACTGAATTACAAATAAAGGCAGCAAAGGAAGGCTTATCCGTCAGAAAAAGAAAATACTAAGTTTTGAATGAAACACTTCTAAATCTTTTCTTTTATTGTAGAAAAAATGAAGTTCTCTCTCCCATCTTTACTTCTTATCCTGAAATTTCAAGTCAAATAGCTGACTGCCCAGATGTAGCTTTCAATAACATAAGTTAATCACACATCAAAACAGTGCTATCAAAACAGTTTTTCAGCTTAAAGCTCAGTTTCAACAAATGCCTTTGCATACAGGCAGAAAAAGTAGGAAATTTTGTCTCTGGAAAAATCCATTCATAGTCAAAAATTTAATGCCTTGGAATTGCAATTCCTGTAATGTCACTCTGTGTTTGCCCCTCTTATTTTCTTTGTTGCCTATTTCCATCTGTATTTATGGCCTGTGTCCATCCTAAACATTTTCTTCTGCTGCATTTAACTAGTGATAGTATGGCTGTCATTGTGCTTATCTCTTTAGTTTGGATTATCCACACATCTAAACATACAGAAGTATGTGGGTTCTTAGATTAAACAGTCAGGACAGTAGGCACATGAATCTACACGAAAAAAATATAACATTTAGAATCTGAAATGAATTCTATTATTCTGGTAGCAAAATCTTTATTTCCAAAAGGTAATTTTCTGGCTAATTTTTCCAACCTTTACATGTTAGAAGTAATTAATTTTGAATAAGGATAATTCAGTAGTAAGACTGCTAAGTATCATAAAATCTGACCTCTTGCAAACATAGCTTCTGTCCATTCATGCTGAACGCAATTCTTTACTTAGTTTTATTCAATTCAGTAATAATCTTTCTGCTTTCAGTATTTATGCTGAATAGTACATATAATACAGTGTGATGACACATCCATCAATAATTTGGGTGCTACAAATATGACTTGCAATCTATGTCAAAAAGCACACTTGAGTGTGCTGGGAAACCCTGAGAAGATTGAGCTCTTTTTATCAGTTTTGCAAACATGATTTTTGTGTATTTATATGTTTGGGCATTATAGTTTATTTTAACAAAGTGAAGAAGTTAGCATAGTGGTGTAGAATGAGCAAAAGTTATTTTTAAGAACATGGTGAAATTAGACTTTAAAAACATAATTTTAAGAAGTATCTGAAGTTCATACAGTTATTGACATTCCCAGTAGTAAGGAGAGTAGAAAGAAAATTGTGCAGAATGCTATTCTTCGAGTGGTAAACAGTGACAGTCTGATTTACTGACCTTATTCTTTATCTCAGTTGGAGAGATAATGGAGTGACAGAAATATATATTATCAAGGTCATCCACTCTTTCTGTTGTAGGAATAACTGTTTGTCAAGTATTACTTGACAAAGTGATAACATCCATCTCCTCCTGTACACGTTAATACAGCAGTGGCTGATAAACCATGTATATTGCCGCTCCATCCAAGATGGAGTCTAATTGAACACTAGTGCAACAAAAGCATCCTAAAAAAGTCTAAAAATAATTGCAGCATTCATATTTCCTAGCATCTGGAGTAGCTAAAGAGCACCTTTTTAACACAGATCCTGTCAGATTTCCACCTCTTTCTCTCTTTGTATATGCACACAATCTCTCTCTCTCGTGCTTACACACATACACATGCAGAAAATTCTTGAAATAGAACGGAATTACTATATTTAAAGGTTAGAAGATTGTTGGTTTGGATCCACAGAGTTGCGATGCTGAATATTATACAAGCAGAAGAAACACTTGAGTGGTTGGGTTGTTTTGTTTGGGGGTTTTTTGCCCACTGGAAAGTCTGAAATGCTGTTAGGATGTTACTTTTTTTGTGTTGAATTCTTATTATTAAATGTGCTTGTATGTTTTTATTGTCCACCATCCTTCACCCCATTTCTGTCTTTTTTACATGCAAACTATTTTGGATAAATAAGACTCTTTTGAAAGTGTCCTGGAAAATTGAACCAGCAATTCAATTAGATGTTACTAGTTACTGATGGAATTAATAAATCTCTGAATTAAAAAAAAAAAAAAAAAAAAAAAAAGAGTGGTGTTCTACTGCAGTATTTATAGATATATTCCAGGAGTGATTTGTGGTGTTAAGCCCACCCAAGTTAAAATGAACAACAACAAAAAAAATCTTAAATGAAACATGTTGGATTTACTTCCATCTGTTTATATTTAAAAACTCATATGGGCTAGCACTGTAGACATATTCTTGGGTGATAGACTGATTTGTCATAAAAACTGCTAACAATAGTTTCTGAGGGATGGATAGGTTCTTAGAAGAAAAACAAAGTTTGAGTTGGCTCAATGAATATTTTTTTATTCTACTGTAAATGGAGCATTTCCTTTTTGTACATCTATAATACAGTCCAAGGAAAATAAGAACTTAAGGGACAAAATTGTTAATAGAGGTGCTCAAATTCCAACTCAGTATGATACACTTACAGCTGAATAGGACTCCACAGTTCAAATTCCCCATCTGTTTATCTAGGTAGAGTAAGCTTTAGTCACTTTATAGGTACTGAGCACCTTTTCTTCACAGAAATCTTCAGGCTAGCATGAATTTTTTCTAGAAACAATTATTTCTGTTGGACCAAGCCCTTTTCAGGCAGTGACTGCTTATGACTGGCAAACTATTAAACTCTTAAACTATTTGAGAACATACTATATTTTTTTGTTGTTTTACATATTTATGTCTAAATTCAAAGAACCAACCTAGTCTAAGCACATAGTGTAGAGAGAGACAACAGAAATTATATTCCAGCAAACCTTACTGAAATGTGTGGGAACCATTCCATGCTCCTGACAAAATTACATATCTATTTAGGTGTGTAGTTCTGATTTTTTTTTTTTTTTGTTGAAGTTCTCAAGTGTACAATCTGATTGCTTTTGAAAATCAGTCCGTAATTCAGTTTACTGAGATGATTTTATTTCCTACCTGGAAAAAAAAACACCCACAGTATACTTTCCTATTAGGCCTTTTTTTTGAGTAGTATATCCAGTGTTTTCGAAAACATTCTCACTGTAGCCACAATTTTCCTCAACACAAAACCATAAATCAACATGTAGAAGTCCTCTCTGGATACCCAAATCTAGAGAAGCACATCTGGGCAAGAACAGTCATTATTTGTCTCATTAATAATTCATTCCTTTGCCACTGTTATAATTCCCACAATCACACCCCAGGCATTGAAAAGAGACATTTATCTGCTTTAATCTAGAGAAGAAAAATGAAGTGATGATTTCAGCATAATTTCTTCAGCCACTGCTATACATGCCTAACTTTATAACCTAACATGTTTATGCTAAGGACATAGAAATACTTACATAGTGTACCTAGTGAACATTTGTATTCTAAAAGTACATTTTCAAAGCAAAGAGAGTCCACTGAGAACAATCTTAATTATTATTTTAAAAGAGCTCCAAAAGGTAATAATTTACATCAAGAATCTCAAATCTTCCTCCTACTTTTAAGCATATAGTTGTAATAAAGCAAAATAGTTCTGAGAATAATTTGCTCTGAGAATAAGTGGGATCAGAAGGATAGTCAGAGGAAGCGGTCAATGTGTCCTGGACAGTAAAAAAATTGGGAAAATAAAGGTATAAGGGGATAAAATGGGATGATCATGGAAAATTGTTAAACTTTAGAAAAGTAGCTGTACCTCAAATAAGTACCCTACAGACTAGAAGGTTGCATCAGTTACCTACCATTCTCTTTATCAAAAAAATTATTTTACTCTTCTAAACTATATTTTATTCTAGCCTGCTTTTGGATTTCAAGACCTGTTGTAAATAATTTTGACCTGAAAAATAGTAGGTGTTATAGAAGTAGTTTTCTACAGTTCCATAAATTTTAACATCTCTTTGAAAACAGGGTTTTTTCCATCTTCAATTTTATTTTGTATTTCAGATAGTTTCTTCCTACAGTTGTGCTTCATTATTTTGTTTATTTATTTATTAATTAATATGCTATTTCATCCCAATAAGATTTGTTTTATTTATATGAAATCAAAATTTTTTTTGAGACTTATATCCTAAAAGTCTGACTAACAATTTCAAAAACCAAACTATGTTTTTCTGTGTGAATAAAGTGCTTGGAAATATACTTTCCAGTTTCCCAGCTAACTTTCATGGACTTTTTATTATTTAATTATTACTAATGGGTATTACGAATGGCACATTGGCCAGTCACCTTCTATTCTACTATAGGTTGTCCAGACCATAGGTCTCTTTTCTCAGCTCTCAGCTTTTTACAGAGAACTCAAAAATCTAAACAAAATAACTAATTTGCCAAGAAATGTCTGAAAGTCTTGTCTAATTTCAGATTTCTCAGTTCATCTTATAGAGATGGAGATTGTATTTTTCAAATGGAGCTGTGCATCCCTTAACCGATGCAAATTGTTAGACCTAAGTGTTCTTGCTTCCAATATCAGTACTGTTCTGGTGGGTTTACATGCTAAATGTTTTTAAAGAACTATATAATTTATTTCTTACATCAATATTCTACATAATTTTCTGTGGTACCATCACTTCAGAATTGCAGATTTCCTCATGATAAATCCTCAGGATTTTATTTCAGGATAAATCAAAAGTATTTTTAAATTAAAAATTATGGTAAAAAATGTAATTTGCTGAAGGTAAGTCCCTGAAAAGACAAATTAGTTTTGAAGTTTGCAATTTGAAATAAAAAATTGTCATTGAATACTCTGTCACTCACTTGACAACCTAATGTAAAACAGGCATAATAAAGAAGCACATATCTGAGCTACCAGAAAATAAAATAGCTTCTTTTCTAAGTATCTCTCTCGAGCAAAAGTGTCTTTAATGCAATTGAATACTGCATTTTGCTTTGTATTTCTCAGATGAGTATGTCTATTTGGCCTTTGACAAATTGATTGGGATGACACTCTTCAGAGAGACTCGAAGTGCAATGTGTTGGTGGCTTTTCATTTAGCAGAAAGTATCACAGACAGCCACGGGAGATGACAATAATGGTTTCTTCTTATTTTTTACCTTAAAGTGGTGCTGTTTTGTCCAACACCAGCACTTTTATGTTATTATAATTTGCTCAAGCAGATCTGAATTAATCTAATAATAGCATTAATCTTTTCCTGCTCAGCCAACTAAGGAATTCTGTAGTTAATACTTTATTTTAAACCACATGAAAGAGTAGTATATTTCATTTACTTCTTCCCTTTTCCCAGAGCAAATTTCAGTTTCCACCCAATGCTTCAAACCTAATTATTTCCTCTACTGCCATCTCACATCAAATCATGTGGCTTTACCCCACTGAAATAAATGAGACTACCTAAAATTGTACTGCAGTCAGTAGGGTCTAGCAGTGTTGCTGGAATGCAATGACATGTACAGGTGCTTTCTTTTTACATGTCTCAATGAGTAGTTCAGTGCTCCTGGAAATCTGATTGGGATGCTCTTGTGCTCTTGTTTAATTTTTTTTTTTTTTTTTTTTTAGGTGTTTTCAGACATCTTTACTCAAAAATATTTGGAAAAGTGGTGAGAGTACTTTTTTGTTCATCTATGATCTTCCAATTAAGAAGTATTGATAAAACCTCTTTTATTTTACAGTATTATAAATAGGAGTGAAACAATGTAAAGAGGCATCTCAACATCCCTCAGTTGAAGATGGTGTATGGGTTGGGGTTTTTTGCTTTGGTTTGGTTTGGTTTGTTTGTTTGTTGGGAAAGGGTTTCTGGAAATCTGTTCACATCCATGAGAGGAAATAGGAATGAAAAGAGGGATATCTAACCTCCGTGGTAACAGTAGAATTAGAGTTAATATCCTCTTTCAAAGCCACTGTATATTTAGTTCAAAACTGGAGAGCTGCAGATTACTCAGGTGGCATTGTTGTTTTGATAACATTATAACTACAGAAATACCAGTCTAGTATGTCTTTTTATCTGAAATTCCTTGCAAGAAGAAATTGATGTTTCAGAAGACTTAAAATTCATCCAGTGAGCTAAAATCCATTTTGCACACTATAAAAAAAAATGCATAAGTAAATGCAACCATCATAAGAAATTAAAAATTTCCAAATCACATATATTCTTACTGTAAAGAGTTAACATGCCTAAGTTATCTGGGAAAACATATATTTTAATTTGGTTTGGATTTTTTGGGTTTTGGGGTTTTTTTCTGTTCACATAATGAATTGCACTGTAGTCAGTAGAGTCTACCAGTGTAATTGATTATTAATATAATCAATACTATGAAACTGTGTTGTAAATTAATAATGCTATATAACTCCACACTGTACTTTGGAGGGGAATTAGTAATATTTAATAGTGAAGACGTCTCTAGGTGATGAACTTCTTTTAAACATTTCTTTATTTAAAGTAGTGAAAAAATGTTAAGATTCTGTATTGCCTCTATCTTTCAGAATATGAAATTACAGCTCTGACATACTACCTTGTGGATAGCCTTGACTCACATGCAAACTCTAGTATAGAGTGGTAGTCTTGCAGGCAGTCATCACATGCTTCCAGTTCTACTTTCTGAATAAAAGAATCCTTCTGATAATTAACAGTTAAATTATACAGAATGTCTCCTCAAATAAATAACTTCCCTTTTTAACCAAGTTTAGTTCCAGGGCTAACCAAAACATTAATCTTCCTATATTGAGATAAATAGAAAGTTCTTTTGTGTCATTTAAATCAGAATGTGAACTTAAATAATCCCTGAATCTGGCAAAGTAAACAAATCTGAAAAAAAATAAAAATCTATTTCTCCAACAATTCTGAATACTGTGCTAAATCACTTAACACAGACCAAGCCAGTGCAGATCACAATGAGCTGCATACTCTAATGAATGGCTTTTCTATTCCTGGCACTTTCCTTATTGAGTGGTTTTGCTCAGGAGGCAAATCCATTAGGTACTGAAATAAAAATGTTTTCTCTTGATATTGTTGTGGTGTCTCTATGGAGACAGTGAGCAGTAGTTTTCTCTTCTTCATACATTTATAAAGACTGAGAGAGAGAAAAGAATATGTAATTAGACAACACGCATAAACATGGATTTTAATGCCTTTTAATCATATTGTATAGTATCATAAAACAAAACATATTTTGTTTTCAAATCAAATGCTAAAAAATGTAGCATAGCCAATTAACTGAACCGAGAGGTCAGATCAGAAAAATGTCTTTGCTATGCAGTTTTAGACTTTTGACTGAAAGAACTGGAAGATAATAATTGATAAGAAAAGCTAGCACTTTAGTTGAATGACAGAGATGATTGGAAAAATTGTCAAAGTACAGTGTTAGTTTAATGACACTCTGAACACGGTTTCTAATAATAATATGTGATTTGTAAATTGGTGAATGCTCAGAGAAAAAAATTAAATTGATAGGCCATAATTTTTGTTTATTCTTGAGGGGCAGATGGGGAAATGTAAATCTTAATCTTTGATGTCAAGCGTTTTTATTGTACATTTATTCCTAACACTACATGTTCTCATGTCAAGCATAAGCTAATGTCACAGTACTCATATTCCTTTTTGAGTGCAGAACACTTTCATTCATATATACTCATGTTGTATATGGAAGATAAAAACCTGGAAAAAGTTCTCTGTTTAATTGCAGCCTGACATTTTATTGAAAGGTTTTACTGGTAATTGCTTCTTTTTCACTACTAGAACTTCGTGTTGATAGACTCATTTCTACAATTTCATTTTGTAAAGAAATTTTCTCACCTTTTTCTCCTTAACTCCTTAACCTTTTTCTTCTTAACTGTTAGACTTTTGGATTTTGTGAGATGGAATAATCTCTCTTTATTGTAATAAATGTATTACTTTCCAAAAAAATTCAAGCAAATTTTAAATTTCCTCTTAGAGTGATATGGGAAAAAATATTGTGAAAGAAAACATTGCTTTCCACTGTTGAGTGCTCAAAGCAAAAAGAAACAGCAGACCATTCAGTATCGTAGTGCAGTACTTGAATGTAGGAATAAGTCTAAATTAACACCAGGTGTTTACTGACTGTAAAAGAGGAAAGATCAAACTGGAAAAATGATCAGCTAATTGAACACTAACAAATGCAAGTACTAATTAATTTGATATCCTGAAACCTATCCTTTAATTCAGATTAGATATCCGATTTTTATGTTACACACACTCTTCAGGTGGGGAAATCAAAACTGTCTGTCTTCACACTACAGAAAAAAAACAAAAAACAAACAACCAAAAGTTGAAAATGTTATGAGAAGGTCAGAAGTCTTTAACAAAGGTTCACCTCTGAAGTTAATCACATAACTTTAGGAACATAGAGATTACCTTGTTATTCTGCTTTCAAATCTATTAATGTCATTGACAGTCGTCAAGGTGTAACACTTGTCTTTTTGCTGTTATTGTCAGATTAGAATGGTAGCACATCTCTTGATTAAGTACTTTCTGATTTTGCAAGATCACAGAAGAAAAATGATTGAGATTAAAATGACCAGTATAAACCACATGATGTGCATGAACTTTGTAGAATGAAAAATACAGGGAACAGAATGGGAAGTTGCCTAAATGTAATGAAAAAGAATGTCAGTTCTATTTTCTTGGCAATAAAGCATAATGGAGTGTTTGCTAAGACTCTATCATGAAACTGAATGTTCATGTGTGTTCCTGTATAGACACATATGCACAGACATAAGTTGCATGCTCAGACTAAAAGATTTGCTAAAATGTCATTCTTTGAAGAAATATTCGCACTGTTAGCGATAACTTATTTGTAAAAATAACCAGGTAATAGAATAGAAGCATGGGGAAACAATGTACCCAGCTGTGTATAGGAAAGGACAGACTGAGCTCTTCATGTCTGGATTCCATTAAGGTGGCCAGTCTGACTGCATACCTACCTGTATAGTCCCGATTTTGTTCCCGTGCTATAGTAATGTCCCTTGATGCAACAGTGACTTCTGTTGATGCAGAGGTTACACTTTTTTCCTTCCACAACTCTAGGCTGTAGAAGGTAAAAAAAAAAAATAAAAAAAAAATTGATGTTTGTTCCTGGTGGTATGAAGGTCTCTGTGGTTTTCACTGTTATGTAGGGGAAACATTTTTGACTGTTTCCTGTTGAGGTACTGTTGAAGCCACTTACATGGGCCAGAAATATGTAGAATATGGGTCAAGATGAGCAGGAAGATGAAGTGTGAGGAAAATTTCTTCATTTTGATAACTATGAGTTATTAGTTCACCATCACTTCCCATAAAAAAAAAAACAAAACAATCTTAGTCATGCTACAGTACTAGCAATCCGAGCTAGGTATAATGTCCCACTCATTCCAGTATGCTGGAAAGCTTAGATTACTGTTCTGTAGCTGAAGAAATGCTTGTCTTTGAGATGAAAGACCCAAAGGTGCTGCAGAAAAATGGCTTAGTACCTATGAGAAAGATCACAAGTGAAAATGGTTTGCCCTTCAAACCTTTTGTCAACTAGTATGGGTGATAAAGCAAAAGAGAAGTCAGCGTATTAATACATAATAATAATAATAATAATAATAATAATAAAGATGCTAACGAGAGAGTTGATTCAGTTCAGGAGAAGAATATTGTAAAACTAGCTATTTTTTGGGCATAGATGCTATTATGAATCTGAAAGAGACAGAATGAACATGAAAATAGAATAACTGAGTAGAAAGAAAGTGAAACAATATCTGCAAAAAAAAAAAAAGCACCTCAGAAAATACTGCCTGGTGTTTCAGTTTTAGCTACTACAAACTGAGTTACTCCCTGTTGAGAAGAAAACACTGCATAAATAACAAGTGAACTGAAAAGGAATAAAACATAGCAGCCCCATTTTCTGTATCTGGAAAAGGTAAGAGAGGGAAAGCAACAGTGAAAATGTTTTGATGCTTACAGTGCCTCAGCTGGCACTATAGAAAACTATAAAAGGGATCAGTGACAGCTTCAGGGAAAACTGAACAAGCAAGACCAAGTTTGTCACTGTCCATTGCCTATACAAGAGCTGGTTTCTGTGTAAATATCTAGGCTGCTATGATTGAAAGCCTTTCATGTGCACAGGGACTAAAGAAATCATTGCATGAGTCAAACATTTCACACATGCACTGAGGAAATTCTTTTAAGTCTGAACTATAGTCAACTGCTACCCAGAGCAGATGGCTGCATTGCTGGCATAACTGTAAAAGTTTCTTTACTGTGGAAATGGCTGTCATACCAGAATGTCTATTCCTGTGTTTATGTGAGACCTGTACTGGTCTTTCATCCTGATTTTTATTTTTTCTAATTTTTTTGGTATATGTTTACTATATTTGTTTCAGGTGAATCACAGAAACAGAATATCTCAAGTTGGAAGACATCCATAAGAATCGTCAAGTCCCTCCTGGTCTTTTGCAAAATGACCTAAAACTAAACAAACTAAACCATACAACTAAAATTGTCTAGATAATCTGGAAATCTGTCAGGCTTGGTGCCATTGTCTCTCTTTGGAGAGCCTGTTCAGGTGACTGATCACCATCCCAGTGAAGAACTTTTTTCCTAATGCCCAACTGAACTTCCCATGATCCAGTTTTATTTCATTTCTTTGTGTCCTACCCCTACCCAGAGACTGAGGATCAGCACCTTTCCCTCTGCTGCCCCGCTTGAGAAACCTGTAGACTGTGATGAGGTTACCCTCAGCTGTCTCTTCTCCAAGCTGGACAAACCCAGAGACCTCATCTGCTCCTGGTATGTTTTGTCCTCAAGACCTTTCACCATCTTCATAGCTCTCCTTTGGACATTCTCTAATAGCTTTATATAATTCTTATTTGCTGCACCCATAACTGCACACAGGACTTAAGGTGAGGCCACACCAGTGCAGAGCAGAGGGGGACAATCAATTCCTTCAACCTGCTGAATGTTTTGCTTGATGCATCCTAGGACATGATTGGTCCTTTTGGGTGCCAGGGCACACTACTGACTCATATTCCTCTTGCCATGAAACCAGTCCCCCAGAGCCCTCTCTGTAGGGCTCGTCTCCAGCCTCTCACACCCCAGTTTGTATGTATAACCAGGATTACCCCATCCCAGGTGCAGAATATGGCACTTGCTAATGTTAAATTTCACACCTTTGGTGATTGCCCAGCTCTCTAGTCTGTTCAGATCCCTCTGTGAAGTCCTTTTACTCCTGAGGGAGTCCATAGCTCATTCTAATTTAATATCATCAACAAACTTACTTAATGTACTCCTGCATCCAGATAATTTTAAAAAAATTGAAGAACAACTGACCCCTATGGAACCCCACTAGTGACTGACCACCAAGCCTGATGTAACCCCATTTATTATAAACCTTTGAGCCTGACTCATGAGTCACCCATCACATAGTGTGTATCTGTCCAGAAAAGATGCTATGATTGACAGTACCAAAGGCTTTTCTAAAATAAGAAATAAAATCCACATCTACTGGCTTCTCTTGGTAGACTATGTACATGATCTTGTAACAATAGAAAATTAAGATAGTTAAACAGGACTTTTCATTCATGAAGTTGTGCTGGCTGTGATCAGTGACTGCATTGTGTCTTAATTATTTTTCAGTAAGTCCCAGAATAACCTTCTTCATAGTTTTACTAGGCACTGGTAAGACATGCCTGTAATTACTAGGGTCTTCCTTCTTACCTCTCTTGAAAATGAGAACAACATTTTCTATCTTACAGTCCACTGGGACCTTTCCAGATTTCCAAGACCTTTGAAAAATAATGGAGAGAGTTCTGGTGCTAATATCTGTCCACTCTTTAAGTATGCTAGAATGAATCCCTGTTGGGCTCTATGGACTTGTAAGTATCCAGGTGGAGCAGGAAGTCTTGAACTACAGAGTTGGCTGGGAGTTTATCACCCCTCCAGTCACAGTTGTTCCACACAGGGCTCCGGGTGTCCCAGAGCCCATTATCAGTGTTGATGACAGACTCAAAGAAGTAATCAGACATTTCTGTTTTGTCTTTGTCCCTATAGGTAAGTGAACTAGCCTCATCAAGTACCAGAAAAACATTACCTCTAATCTCTCTTTTGCTGTTAATTTAATTTATTCTTAAAAGTTTTTGTTTGTTTGTTTGTTTTGTCCTTCACAGTACTGTCCAGATAACTCAACTCAAGATTTGGTCTCATAAATATTCTTTCTACAGTGACAAATGACATCTCTGTAGTCCTCCTGTGTCATCTGTTCTTACTTCCAAAGTTCATACACTTTCCTTTTTAATCTAAGTTATAGTCAGTTTTAAGAAAGTTTACAGTGGCTTGAACCTCTTCTATTATAGCAAGTAGAAGGTACTCTGTTTTTGGAAGATATTTAAGTTTGCTTACTTTAAGTGCTGGATTAAAGTATCACCATGAAGTAAAATTTTGTCATGTTCCCTCATGATGCTTTTTCTCTGTTTTATGAGTTGTCTCATTAGAATAATTTAATCTTCATGCATAGTAACTCACTAACTGCTATGGATAAACATAATGAAATCTAATCCTAGGGGAATGAGCGACATAACTGGCATATCCATGGAACGTTAACAACGTCTAGGTTAGCAAAAAATGATTCATGTCTATGTAATATTCACTTAAGAGAGACATTTAATATTTTAATAAGACAAGATTAATTAAACTACGCTTGCTCTTTAAATTTACCTATAAGCATATTGTCTTATTTAACAATTTGCTCCTCTCTCTGGACTATTTTTCTTTCCTCTCCTCTTTATCCAAGCCACAATTAAGAAATATCTTAGATTATTTTCCAAGCCCATGTGGGGGTTTCTAACCCATCTAAAAGGCATCAAATAAGCAGAAAATGCTTATGTTATACACAGTGGTAGTGACATCTTATTTCACAATTTTTCTTTGTGGTTGATAATAGTAAGATATATGGTAAGAGATGATAGTACACAAAAGCTCCAAATGAAAATACTCCCTGGCCAGAAAAAATTAGAGCGGAATTTTTAAAGTATCCCCCTAGAACTAACAGAAGAGAGATTCCTGATTGTATTTCAGTATGACTCTGTGTTCTTTTCAAGGACAATATCCATGCTGTAGTGTTTCGCAGAATTTTCTGAGAGGTCCGGGAGAAGCCTTGTCCATGAAGAGTTGCCATAGAAAATAAATGTGTTTGGTAAGCACAGCTTTTTTCTTTTCTCAGATATGAGTATTCATTTCTCCCTTTTCTTCCACCCCCCCTCCCCTCCCCTTGCCCCCTGTGGCACATTTTCTGTGAACTTCTGAATTCAAACATGCAGCCAGAAGCACATATCAGAATGTGATGGAAATTCATCAGCTTCTGGTACAACTTCTGGGCTATACAGTTCAAACAAGGGCCCATTGTGTCTCTCTTTTGATATAGTAGGTAATGTGCTAGGGATCCAAAATGCACAGTTTGGTTGCATTTTAGTGTTTCAGTTGGTTGATTGGTTGTGTTGCAGAGTTTGTTGTTAAGTTAGTTATCTCATTTTGCCTTGAGACATGGTGAAGTAAAATGTTTAACTTTTTAAAAGGTACTTATGTCTTTACTAGAGGAAGGACCATCCCTGTATATGAACAGGTGGTAGACATCAGGTCTTACTGATCTTACTCCCTAGCTCTTCGTATCTCACCAGGATGCTACAGTGCAAAATATGGTCCTACATTCTACAACATGTATATTACGATGTGGAGGTTTGGGCTGGCTCCCTGCCAAATCCAGCTGCTGGCCACACAGACTCCCCCCTCCTGAGAGAGAAAAAAAGTACCCAAAGACAATTGTAGTAAAAGTATATATATATATTCACATATATACAATATATTCATATATACAATATATACATATATACAATATATTCATATATACTATATATTCATATATACAATATATACATATATTACAGTTATACACAATTAAACACTATGAATATACAGAACAAGGATCCTAAACAACCCCAAAAAGGAAAAGGGGGGAAAGGAAAAGGGAAAGGGAAGAGGGACAAAAATGGGTAAAACCCAAACAGATATACACACACTCGAAAACTCAGGGGAAAGCTCAATAAAGTAACTAACACAATAAATTCTCACCAAACTCCCCTCAAGAGAAGCAGTTACTCCACCTCCATGCGGCTGGGACAGCAGCTTCTCAGATAGACCTCAGCTCCCATAGATATGAGCTAAGCCAACACAGAGACCTGATGTCCTCCAAACACCTGAAAGGAAGAGAGAGGGAGGGAGGAAACCTTTCTTCTCATCTTATATACACCTGATTGCGTAAAGGAATGGTGTGGAATACTTCCTTAGTTATAACCCTGTTACAGGGAAGGCCTAGACCAAACCCAAGAAAATTAAACCACCACATACAAACACACAGAATGCTACTAAACAGGGCAAACACACATACTTATTTTCCATTATTGTACTGTCACCAGGTACAGTATTCATTAGCTGGTTTCAGATACTGACCCACAACTTCTTTCTTATCTATGTCCTAATACAGGTAAACCTCCTCTCTCTGCCACATACTAGATTTGATTCATAACTTGTTGCTAGTTTTATTATTTAATTAACTTATTGCAATATCTTACTTCAAATGTATAAAGAGGAAATGATCTAACAATTTCTAGTGAAAACATATTCTCCACAATAACTGTAATTTACTGGTGGAGTCGATGAACTTAAAGGTGCTTTCCAATTTAAATGATTGTATGATTCTATTATTTCAGTTTAAATCATAAAATCTTAGAGGTTAAATTCTTCAATAATTTTGAAGATATGCAACTCTTTTGGCTTAGGCTTATGGTTCACAGAGAGAAAATTTTTTCCACATTTCACAGTACTTTTTTCCCTTTTAGTATTCCTGTTGAAGAGTAATTTCCAAAGTCTTACTGTTGCTGCTCAAGTTATTTAATTTTCTGTGGTGTCTCCCAGCATGACAACTTACTGTAACTCTCAGTCAGATTGATTCTGAGAAAGAGAGAGATGGTTGGCTTCCAGTTGCTGAAGTTATTTTCCTCCTTCTCCTTTTCCAAGCCAACTGTTCTGTTAGCAGAATTCTCTCTCAGGAGGCAGCTGCCGGTGCTGTTGCTCAAGTGTTTTTGCTGGTATGTACTCTCATTGAGCCATTGCCAATAAATTTCATTATGTTTCCTGTTTAGATATTTTGGCCTTTCCAATGCACAGCAAAATGCTG
>JAWWTY010000077.1:77215946-77233448 GCA_035222235.1 Margarornis squamiger
TGCACATTTCTCATGACTTTTTTAAAGAAACAGCCCTTCCTTCTCCTGAAGTCTTAAATTCAGAAATCAGCATGGAAGAAGTGGTAAAGTTTTCAGTAGGAAGAAAATTAGAATAAGTGGCCAGACTATAGGCTGGGATATATCAGAGATGAGTAGTGTACTGAGGGGCTTTTGAATGGTATTCTAGTCCTTTGCTGAGCTCACCCTATATCTCCAGTTTTTGTGAAGTAAAATCTCAGTCCTTTTTTCCCCACAGTCATTACCTGCAGGGAAGGGCCAAGGTCGAGATTTTTGATCCCAACAAGAGTAAGTAATGTATGTTTAAGATTTAAGATCCCCTGTCATGCTGTTGCTGAGCATGACTCTTTGGAATGGACTGAGCTTATTTGACTGCTAAAGAAAGCAGTTCTACCTGTCTGGTGTGCTAACTATCCAGTATCCTGCACAGGAGGTGAAATACTCCAAAATCTTTATTAATTTAGTGCAATGATTCCACAATGATTCCACATCTCTTAAAATTATTTAAACAAACAAAAAGCATCCAAACATTCAGATACAAGATAGAGAAATGTTTTCTCGTTAATGTGTTAACTCTCACTTGGTAGACTGAATTATTTTTCTACTTCTTGTATTTCAATGCAGTATGTATTTCATTTTTCTAAACATCCCTGTGGGGAGACCATGATCAACCCAAAAAGCTTATTTATCTGTGTTCTGTTCAGTTCTTCATGACTGAGTCCCAAAACAACCAGACGCACTTGAATGTGAAAGAAGGAAAATACTTTTTAATGTAATTGTGCCTAAGGATGACTCATCAAGTTTAAACTGTCACCTTTCCTTGAATTTTTCAGAGATCCTATCAAACTCTTGCATTTGTTCATGGCTGAGAGAGTATAATCATTACAATACATATTTACAATAAATCTTTACAATAAATATTACTGTAAAGCATCTTTAAGATGAAAGTATCAGTATATATATGTATACAACAAAAGGGGCTGCTAAAAAGATTTATAATTGAGATAGTTTCTGAATTGTATGTGCAAATATATATATATATATGAACGTGCTTGAAGTCTGCATGTACAAAACAAAAAAGCAAATATTAAATGTGCAGTGCTATCTTACTTTGCAAAGTGTCTCCCTCATAATCAATATGATACTATGTAAAAACAAGTCAGAGGTTCCAAAAATTGAATAGTAAATAGGATAATAGAAGAAATCTTTGATCACACTTTTCTGGCCGTACGTTACAGAAATAAACCTATTACCTCAAAGATCAGAAATACATAACATAGTGACTAAAAATGGATATTATTTGAAGGTTACTAATGTATCAAAGTTACTAATGTAATTGCCATGTGTTTTTCAGAATGTTTTGAGGTGGGGACACAGTGAATCTTAACATTTCAGTAACAGGGATTTTTAATTTAGAGGCAATTTTTTAAAAATGTAGAATAAGATAAGTAAAATCAAGTGGCTGTCATGAATATATGATAGATTGCCTCTCTTCATAAACCACGTTTCTTTTTTCACAGGCTACTTTATGTCACAAAAGAAAACAGGTCTGTTGGGTTTTTTTGTTTGCTTTTGTTTTTGTTTCTTTACTGAAAGAATTCATGTATATCTAAATAATTCATTTAGCAAGAAATTTTCTTGAATTCATATGGTGATTATGGGTTGATATTATTCAATGAAATCGATTTTCTTAATACTTTTTAATTTGACCGTGCTGCTGTGATGAATTTCACTGTGAAAGTCAGTTATTTTTGAGGCAGCTCAGCAATTTCAGCTACCAGAGCTGGTTAGGATGTTCTTTGAACATTACCTGAAACTTTCTGAAGATAGACATTAATTATGATGAAGATAAAATTTCTCAGATCTTAAATGAACTTTGGGTAGAAACACTTCAAAAAGCATTTGGATATGTACATAGTATAACATACGTGGCACAGAGGCTGAAATCTTTACCTTGGAATGGGAATTTGAACTAGAAAACCTCCTGTTTCAACTGAGAAACTTTTTTCACTGAAGTGTTGCCTGATCTCGATGATAGCAACATCGCCTTTCTATACAGTTCTTTCAGCATATTTTCATGTTATATCAGTTTATGCCCAAGTATTTTCTCAGATTCCTGGTATACTAACTTTCTTGGTTGCATTTACTTTGCCTAATAAATATTGTTTTGTTTTGTTTGTCTAAAAAATTAAAAGAACTTTCCATGCACGTCTGCTGTCAGAATTTTTGTAAATATGGGTGGTCGTTTTATAGTAGCTATTGTCATAAAACCTGCTTTATAACTGAAAGGAAAAAAAAACCACACGACTGAGCAAAAACATCCAACAAAACCTTAGGTAACTCTATTTTTTATTTTTTTTTTGAGATGTTTACAGTGTCTAAATTTTGAAAAGTAGAAATTCACAGCTTTGGTCCTGTTCAGTGAAGCAATGCCTACTGAGACTTGAAATGTTCAAGTGCTTGACCTTTTGAAAAGTCTGAGTCGGAACTAGATTTTTTGCCTTAGAAAGTCAAAAGTGATTTTTTTCTTCAACTTCATTGTATTTTATAGAATCTACCAAGCAATGGGGAGAAAATATGAATACAACTGCTTATTCATTGTACTCTTTACTGTTTCATATTTAGAAATATGAAAGGGTTGTTATTTTTTCAGAAAATTTGTCTGTTTCTGTTACAAGAGGAAGTAAAATGAGAATCAATTCACTAATTCAAGCTTTCATAAGCAGATGTAAATATATTTCATTTACAGGTCTGACTACAGTCACTCAAATGAAATGTTGTTCTTCATGAAATGTTGGCGGAAATTATTCTAAAGTATTGTTTGGATGTTATTAGGACTATTTTTTACAGGACATCAGAATACTGCCATTATTTAAAATAATTCTTGATGCAGTTGTTCATCTGGACAACAGCTAAGCCATCCCTTTCTATTAATAACTAAGGTATTAGATTCAATTATTCATGAATTATTATTCATGCCTTGGAGCTGGCTCCAGGATATTTAATGTACTTAATGTTTAGTGAATCAAAGCCCTTTTGGGAACTCTGACCAAATATTCTATAGAAACTTCACAACCTTTCTACAACACAAGCACAGTGAATTAAAAGACCTTCATGGACAACTCTAAAATCCCTTATCTATCTTACCTAAAGTTCTGCACTCCAATGTTTGCCTGTAAAAATCTAACTTTTTCAGTTAGATTTCCAGAAAAATATTTTGGCAATTCTCTTACTGAATAGTTCTGAAAAACTACCTTCTCTAAAAAAGAGTGAGGGTCACCTGTTGTCCCATAAGAGTTCCTTCTTTCCTGAGTATATGGCACTGTCCAAATAATTTCTGTTAGCTCCAAAGGATGCCAAAACAGATATGGTACTTCCTTAAGTACTTGCTACTGTGTAGCTCATCACTATACCCATCAAAGACACATGAGAGAACAAGTTTAATAAGAGCAATCATGCAATAATTAGCAGTTTGATGCAAAGAGTTTTACAAATTTCATGTATTTGTTTAAATATATCTCTTTTGTGTATTTTAGGTGTATCGATGTCCAGCATTGTCTGTTAGATTCTCTGACCACAATCAATTTTTGATTTTCAGTATTAGAACTTCAGCTTGAGCATTTTAACATTTGTTATGGCAAAGAGATGTAAGGGACTGATTGGCAGTTATCCTTGATCAGAGTTCAAGGACAGTGGTGCAGAATTTTAGATGCACCAACTATCATTCAGTATCGGGTGTATCAATTTGCTTTTTCCCCTGTGCCTCTATCAAAGGAGTACACCAAATCATTTGTGATGGAATAAGTATGAATTGTTGTAAGATATAATAGACTTAACAGGAAGAGAAATGTGAATTTGTTTTAGAAGAGGAAAGGTTCAAGACAAGAAAGAACTTTAATCTTAATTTTAAAAATAATGCACTAACTGTAACTATTCTTCCTACCTTCTACTTTCTTTTTCTGATGGAGGATGAAACGTTTTTGACCAGCATCCATGCAGAGTACCATTGTGATGTCACATGCAGGGTATACCTCAAGAAACAAACCAATTAAGATTCTTCTCCAATATTGACTAAATATAGCTGTTTTTAAACAGTTATGTAGCTTAAGACCAGCTTTTAGACACTTAAAAATGTATGGTACAATGCGAATATCAGAAATATCTGGTTTATCTCATCTTCTTTGTATTCATAATTTTACAAAGAGGTTGTAAGTTTTTTCACTGAAGAATGTCAGAAAAGTTGACATCCTTTTTCCTAACAATAAGACAGCATTAGACTTCCAGTATTATCCCAGCAAGAAGCTGTCCTGTCAATCCCTACTGTATGTAAGAGGTGAAGATGGAACTCAATAGGGAAGATTTAGTAATCAATGACAAGTAAATTACAGAACAAAAAATCAACTAATTTCTGATGACATAAATTTATTTCCTGCCAACTCACGTCTGCATTCATCCTGGATCAACTTCATTCATCTCTAACTGAGCTATCACAATTCAGAAATAAAATGAAATTTGCATAAATGTTGTGTCTAGTGAAATATGGAGGCTATAGGATTAGTCATTTAGTGACAGCTTTGAAATATGTATTCTGTTGGATACCATCTGTTTTGAATGTTTTCAACTGAACTAAGTACATTTATGAAGTTTTTCTGATAAAGTCTCTTAAGTGTGTGTGAAATATTCATGAAAATCAAAGTTTTGGATGAACATTAAAATTCAGATAGCACCAATCATTGTAAGAAGGACTCACAGTAGAAAATGAGCCATTTCCCATACACTCACATAAACAATAACCACTACACATGGAGCAGTTCAATGACAAGGCTGTTTTTATAGTTACCAGGGCAACAAAACTGAAATTATAGATTCAGACAATAAAGTTAGTTTCATTCACAATAGTAAGATCTTTATTCTTTATAATTGAGGTCACAAGGCTAGAAGCAACTTCTTATAAAGTGTGACACGCTATGCTGTGGGGCACGGGGTCCATGATCAGTCCCTGCTCAGCTGCTGTGGTCTTTTTCTGAGGCTGTTGAAATCCTAAAGCTTATGTTGATTGACATAAATAAAGATGGGGTTTATTGGTTATGAAAAGTCCATTACATGAAATGTGACTCATAAAGAACACTATTTTGAAATTAAATTCAAAGTCTAGTGCCTATATATGTTAGAAATTATTTGTTGAAACATTTACATTCTGTAATAAACTGTCTGTTTAATTTAAATTTAAGTTCCTTTCAGTTCAAACATCATCTTCCATAAACTACAACTTGAAGTTGTACCTTTTGGTTTGTGACTGTTCAGTTTCCAAAGATTCACTCTATAATATTATTTTTAATAAGATTTAACCTGAATGAAATCATAAAGAAAATACTCAATTTCAAATCTGTTTGGTAAGAGACTACACAAAGTACTTGATTTCAGAGATATTTTTGGTATTGACAATTATATTACATTATATCATATTATATTTAAACCTCTAACATCCAAGCAAAGAATTCACCTATTTTTACAAAAAAAAAAAATTATAGATTGTCCTATGATGTTATTGAGGGAAAAATCTGACCATAAATAGTGATGTGAGTATTTTTTCTTATTTTTCATATTTTTTTTCACTTTGACAATTAAAAGAAGAAATTGTTCTGCTTAAAACAGCGTAAATATTATTTTCATGTAGATAAAATGAAAATGGGTGCCTGCACGTCCCAAGAAATAGAGGTGCATCCCTCTTCTAATTAATTCTTATACTTCATGTGGATTCAAGAGTTTGTTGAACATTATTTCAATTATTTCAATGCTTTCCTTGTAGTTTCCTTTTTCAGTTTTCCTTGTAGTAGATGTTTTGTTTGTATTTTCTTGAAAATGTGTGTTTAGCAGATTTACCTTATATAGCTTAATATAGCTTAATATTTCTTTTGAGTATCAGAAGTATTAGTCATATACATCTTCAGATAAGTGATGAACAAATACAGCTTTTATTTTTATTACATCAGTGATTTAAAAGAAAATGCATCATTATATTGTAACATTTTTCAGACTATGCAAATAATGTCAAATAATGCCAAGGAAAGAAGTGAAATAACACCCATGAAGTAGAGTTAACTCATAAAATGTATTACACAAAATTAGATCTTAATATCCTGGGATCACTGGTCCAAGTTAACAACTCATCAGACCTCCTTCGCATTAACAGAGTTCTTTAGGCAATTTTCAATTCTGAATTTTGATTTTGATCAGCATGATAATTTTGAGGCAGAATCACAGAATCAAGGAATATGCTGAGTTGGAAGGGACCCAAAAGGATCATCGAGTCCAACTCCTGGTCTTACACAGGACCATCATTGAGAGTCACACCATGTGCCTGAGAGTATCATCAAAATGCTCCTTGAACTCTGTCAGGCTTGGTGCTGTGACCTGGGGAGCCTCTGGATGAAGGACTTGTTTCTCACATCCAAAGTAAATCTCCCTTGACACAACTTCAGGCCATTCCCTTGGGTCCTGTCACTGGTCACCACAGAGAAGAGATCAATGTCTGCTCCTCCTCTTCCCCTCACAAGGAAGTTGTAGACTGTGATGAGGTTTCCCCTCAGTCTCCTCCAGGCTGCACAAATCAAGTGCCCTCAGCTGCTCCTCATATGGCTCCCCTCAAGGCCCTTCACCATCTTCACTGCTCGCCCTTGGACACTCTAAAGGCTTAATATCTTTCTTACATTGTGGCACCCAAAACCGCACACAATATTCAAGGTGAGGCTGCCCCAGTGCAGAGCAGAGCGGGACAATCCCCTCCCTCAACTGGCTGGCAATGCTAGTCCAGTAACATATACTCACAAATCTAACAGGAAAAACAGAAAAAATGAAAAGGTAATGCCCAAATTGTCTGAGTGTTTAAACTTTAACAGCTTCAAATGGAAATTTTTTTTAGTTCTGTT
The DNA here is from genome assembly GCA_035222235.1 of Margarornis squamiger. Taxonomy (NCBI): domain Eukaryota; kingdom Metazoa; phylum Chordata; class Aves; order Passeriformes; family Furnariidae; genus Margarornis; species Margarornis squamiger. The sequence goes on from JAWWTY010000077.1 coordinate 77,222,894, forward strand.
AAATTTTTTCTGTGTAACTAACATTGAACTGTGGTCACAAAATCATTTTTTACAACTGAATTTTACCAAACCCCAGTGTTCTTTTTCTTCCATCCTTCCTCCATTCTCCTTCAGTTCTTTCCCACTTTGCAGGCCCCATGTAAAGTAGGCTAACATTAAAGAAAACCATGAAAATTAATTCTTTTGACTACCAGTGGTAACTGCTGGAACAAGCTTTCTATGTCTACCTATTTTCTCATGTTTAAGACCACAGGAATTGCAGGAAAGATTTTCCTCCCTCTGCCTATTCAGCTCTATTCTCTGTCAGCAAATGGCAAGACATCAGTGCCCAGACATATATTTCAAGGAATTTTAGGGATGGATCATCACTGCTCTCCGCAGTTTTCCTCCTGCTTCTTCCAACAGTATGAAGCTGCAGATTTCTCAGACTGAAAGCTGGGGGTTTTTATATATAGTACAAGCTCAAATAGTATATGAATATGAAAATTAACTTGTGTAGTCATAGCTTTCCACTCTTGCAGTATATCACACATCCAATATCAGAAATTATTTTTTCCCTAGAGTTGCTCGCTACAGTTGCTCTCCTTTCAAGACAACAGAACATGGTTATGTATTATGTATAATGATTTCTTTTGAAGATGTGATGTCTATGGTTCTTACTGTCCTTAAAATCATTGATAGACAACAAAATTTGAAACTCTTACGCCAAAAGTGTCCTTTCTTGCAGATTCTTCAGTTTTATGTTTACGTTTCATGCTTAGTTTTTATTTCTTAATGTGTTTAGGAATGGAATGAGATAGAATAGGAAAGTTGGTATTAGATGGAAGAAATATTTTCCTATTTCCCTTAAGTCAGAAAAGCTGAGTGTGACAGTGCACATATGTAAAAACAATAAACTTGGATAAAAGTGAACCTTCCCCCCCACCCCCACCCCCCACCTCCCCCACGATAAGCTCTACCTCAGACTCCTAAGTAGAAGGCACTGAGTAAATGGGAAGTGGACAGATAAAGAGGCTCTCCTATCTCAGCAGAAACTTGCTGATGTGGCATGCCTTGTATCTTCTAGCTACTGAATTTTTATGTATATTTACTTGTGCATCACCTTATTTCTACAGCATACTGTCAGCTTTGTCACATGAAATGAAAAGGAGGTTAGCATCCACATTGTTTAGTCCCATACAAAATAATCTGTCATATTTAGCCTCACACTGAAGAATGCTGAGAAACTGTAGGAAATAATATTTCGCTTATTAAATTGTTGAAGACAGAAACTTTCTCAGAGTATTTACATACTATGTATTGGAAGCCTCAGTGTATATAGTTACATACAGCAAGAAGGAAAAAAACCACACTAGGAACATGTGGACCATTCTGTTAAATCTGTGTGTGTGTGTGTGTGTGTGTGTGTGTGTGTGTATTTATATATTTGTATGTAGTTTTAATATATATATTTATATTAATTTATCACTTTCTTGCAGCAAGGTGGCTTCATTCAAGGCTGTAAGCTCTTCAGGTTTGGGATTGTATTTCCTATGGCTTGTATATCATAACATCTATAATCCTGGTAAATAATGGCAAGTGTTCTAACCAGTAGCAACTTGTTTGGGATCCTGGTTAGATAGTTTTTCAGCAGTACTTAGTTCCTTACAAAATATCATGTACCCCACTCCAGAAATGTTTATGATTATTCTGATCTCTTAAAAATAGTGTTTATCTGGTTTTCTCTGAAAATGAACAAGCAATCATTTCCAAATTGTACCCATTTTAAATCAGATCCCTTAGCACTGGAACTTTTATGAAGGCACTTTTGAAGAAACTACACCTTTGACTTTTCACTGCTTGAAAGACAGAAGTACCATTGTCCTGGGTTTAGCTGGGAAAGATAATTTTCCTCCTAGCAGCTGGTACAGTGCTGTGTTTTAGATATAGGATGATAACAATGTTGATACCACAGTGATGTTTTTAGTTGTCACTGAGCAGTGCTTGCCCCATGCATTGCCAGTGAGCAGGTGCACAAGAAGTTGGCAGGGAGCATGGATAGCTGACGTGAACTGGCCAAAGGGATATTCCATACCATAGAATATCATGCCCAGTATATAAACTGGAGGGAGTTGGCTGGAAGGGGCCATTTGCTTCTCAGGGACAGGCTGAGCATCTCTCAGCAGGTAGTGAGCAAGGGTATTGTGCATCACTCTTCTTGGGTTTTACTCCTGTCTCTTTTTTTGATAAAAGAGACAGTCCCTTTTCATCATCATCATAATTTTTGTTATTATGGTTGTTGTTATGATTATTATTATTACTATATTTATTTTATTTTTTTAAATTTCAGTGATTAAACTGCTCTTATCTCAACCCACAAGTTTTACCTTTTTGATTCTCCTTCCTATCCCACTAGGGAAAGAGTGAGTGAGTGGCTGTGTGGTGCTTAGTTGTCAGCCGTGGTTAAACCACAACATCTAGAAGGCCAAGACTGAAAAGTACTTTGCAACCAACAAGTCTTTTGATTAAGTAAGTACTGACATTTTTCAGTGATCATTGGATCATTGTATTGTAAATGACTACTCTGCTTTTTCTGAGTGGTGGAAAAATTACAGTTGAGACAGACTGTTTTGTTATGGACACCTGTATGTGTCTCTCCCTGTAATAGAGTAAATTTATTGCAAAGCTTTCCTTTAAAGAGGACAATAAAACTTTTGACAGACATTTTGTCCCTAGACATTTTGCCCTCCACATGCAATTTCAAAAAATCAAAATTTCTATTCCTACAAAGGTTCTAAATATGAGAGACACTTATTTTTCAAAACTTAACAACTCTGCTTTTGGTTACTTTATGTTCCCCATGAAAGACAAAAAGCTGGACTTAGTTTATTGTCTGTTCCTTCACTGTGAGGGTAAAAGTTCTGTTTTTTCAGCATTTGGCAAATGTTTCTGAGTGGGTCATCTGCTGTCTCCTAATCAAATCTTTGTTTCCTTATCTGTTTTCACTTACTGGGAGGTCTCCAGCTTAAATTTACAAATAAAATTTAAATTCAACATTTGTGTCAGAAATCACTGCAAGAGCCCAGGCTGTGTTCATCTAACTTTTTCTAACTGAATATTTGAGTTTTCTGGATTTTTTTGCTGTTTCTAATGTTACTGATCACTGCTTTTTGAAAGAGAGCGAATCTCCCTTGTTAATTTTAATAATGATTCTCGTTAAACATGTTTTTGATTTTAGAGAAAGGTCCTTCTTTAGAGTTTCTCTTACAGCACTTTCCAAGGGCATGGTATACCTTTGCTCTTTATAATTCAGTAGAATTTGATATCTATTGCAAAACAATGTCACTCATTTTTTAATGAAATTAGAGTTAGACAGTGGTGCTTGGCATCAATTTGTAGAGGTCTCCAAAGGTGTTGTGCACATCTTGTGAACTTTTGCCTCATATTTTCCAAGCTAGCCAAAGATGTCTTACTTTTCTGACCTTTGAAATGGAAGCAAAATGGGAACTGTGCCCTTTGCTTCCTTATTTTGTCAGAGATGGCTTCAAATATGTAACATTTGAACTTCCAAAATATTCTGCACCTTTTTTTTTTTTCACTAGAAATGTCCCACTGTAATGTGCTGGTCCATGCATAAAAGGACTCTTTTGAGACCTAAAATCCATTTGTATCATAATGAAATCTAAGCTGTTTCTTTCTAGTCTTCAACTTTAATGTTCAGAAACTCATGTTTTTCTTCACACCTTTGTTTTCATTACTTAATTCTGGCTCACATCCAAATATAAACAAAACAGGAATGGATAGATATGAAAAAATTAGAAATCTTAATTTCTTATGTTTTAAAAACCCCACTATTCAATTCTTCAATATATATAAAAAAAAAACCAAAAAAAATATTATATTATAGTTATTCATGATTTTGGATAGGTTTCATTATTTTACAATAAGTTGGATATAATACTACATATCTGGGTAGGCAATGTCAGGCTGACCATCTTTCCTTACATGATTCATCATTTTGCTAGAAAATTCCAAAGGGAACTGAGGCAGTATTTTCCTCTCAAGCAAATTATGTTGGCTGCTTCCCACACTATTATTTTTATGGGGCTACTGATTTACTTTCTTGTGTGTCTTTTATGAAGTGTTAATGCCAGAATTGGCAGCTGAATTTCTTCTGGTGTTCTTTAAAATTAAGAAAAGCATTGTGTTATTCACCTTCCCATCCTCTGCTATCAAGGGACTACTAGAGCAGAGATTGTACATAGGAACAGTTGGACTGAAAATTCTGGAGGAATCCGTGGTCTTCCTATCTTTTTCCTTCTCTGGACTAGATGACTTTCAAGATAGGCAGTGCTGTGATGATATTGACTGGGTAATACTTCACCTGAACGCAAAGGTAGAATTGTGATGAAGGTGTCTGGAAGGTACAAAGACCTAAGAGCAAGAAAAGACAAACATTAGTGGGATGAAAAAAAGAACTGATTGGTGATGTCTCCTCAAGGATTCTGACCATTGCTCATAGGTTTTTGAGGTGTAGGAGCTTTTCAAATAAAAATGGTTTATTTGCTATTTAGCATCACATTCAGACAGATTATGGAAATAAATGCAGAGCAAGAAAACTCGGGGTTCTTTAGCAGTCATATCAATCCAGGTTTGCCTTACTGCATTTCAGTGTTATCTTTTCCAGCACAACATTGTTCTTGGTAATCAAGGCCAACATTCAGTGTTCTATGTTTCTTAGAACTCTGCTTTATTTTTTTTTTTTTTTAATCTTTCATTGATTCTTTATTAAAAAACGCTGTTTCCTTACAGATATTTATCTACTATAACTTCAGCTTAACAATTAGCTGTTGTTAAAGGAAATATTTATTTCATTGCTTGGAGTCTACCATGGGCACCTTGGAGATGGATGTTTTATTGAATATTGCTGTTCTGCAGAAGAAATTCAATATTTATATTCAAAAGGCTTTGTCCTACCATCTTTCAGAAAACTATTTCAAAATATAACTGCTGAGCAAATTTTACTTAAAGGTGTTTTGAATTGTGTTAAGTTGAAGAGCACGCAGAGATTCTTTGTGAAAGGTACTACAGGATTGTACTGTAGTGCTGCTATAACTCAGCTGGACTTCTTAAAATCCTTTATAAGTCCAATTTCAGCATGAAATTATGACTTTTTTTCCTTTTTTTAGTAATATTCAGACATTTCAGGTTGTATTTCAGTAGAGACTTCAAGCTGCTATGTGTACTTAAGTAACAAAAGCAGGTAAATTGTGCACTTTTGTGACCAATGAACTATATCTGTAGAAGTGTCAAAACAAGTTTTATTTTAAAAGAGACAGAGGACACTACTATGCATCAAGATGCAAGTTTCAATTATCTTTTCCATTCAAAACTGCCAGAAATCAAGTGTTTATTATTTGTCTTGAAGCAGTTATCAGGTAAAAATGCATCCATCATCCATTTTAAAAATAAAACTGTCTGCTTAATGTGTCCATCTTCCACTTAAAACATCAAAATTTTTATATTTATCTATTTCTGTGCAATTTGGATATGTGTTTATTCACTTCTTGAATACAGTAAGTTACATCAAAGACACCAGGATGATCTACCTTTCCAGCTTGGCTTTATTTTGGGAGATAAATGTACTTTTTTCAGCTTCTAAGTGCCCACGTGGTTTTGTTTTTTTGTTTTGTTATTTTTTGTTTTGAGCTCTATTTTAAATATGTGCATTCGTCCTGCAACAAAACTGTTTTCTAAGTTTTGAAAAATAAATGTATTGCTTTACAAGAAAGGAGCCTTTCAAGTGGTATATAGATGGGACATATGACTAAGCTGTCTGTGTAAAGACACTTCTCACAGTATGTCATCACTGACATCTTCTGATATGTCGTACCTAAGTAATTATAATTTAGCATCTAAAAGCTGAAACTAATACAATACAAGGTATCTATACATTTCATACAGGTGTTAATGTCTGCAGAATGCTAGACATCTGGAGCAGTGTTTTATCTTGTGATTTTACCGATATCCCATTAATAGTATAAATTAATTGAGCGTATTTAAATTGTAAAAATTATGTCGGAACTAGTTTCAAGAGACTTATCTGAAGGCCCATTAACAGAGGAAAGAACATATTTTCAGGGGTATGAAGGCATGCAAAATGGAAATTTTTGTGTCCATTCTGTGATCTATGAAACTCAAGCATAAGAGAGTCAATATGTGAAATTTACAAATAAGGTGTCTTCAGAAATAAACCCCTATTTATTAATCTGGTGGTGTATAGAATGTTTGCCTTAGTGAGTGATCAAAGAGTGAGTGAAAAATTTTGAAGTCTCTTTTGCTATGCAATATAGAGTTAAAGTCTTTCTATTTTCAGCACCTGAATTTCTATTCCAGTACAAAATAGCCTTGGAAATTCTCATATCAAACATATAGTTTCAGTATTTATACCACCCCATGTTTTGCCTTTAACTTAAACAATTCCTTTAAACTTTTCATTACTCAGGGTTGCCTTCCCCTCTGGCTTCCCTGATCTGTTTCAAATGCCCTTTACCCCATAGGTTCAGCAACCAGCCCTGTTGGCCTACTGCTGCCTTTACCTGCAGTGTTTTGTGAAAGCTTCTACTCCCACCTGCCAGTGTCAGGAGGAAACCCTGCTGAAAAGTGTAGCGATGAGCCTCTGAAGAAGATGGAGAAAACTAGCCATAATGCCTTGAAGACAGGCTTTTACTGTGTTGTAAAATGGACTCTACCCTTTTTTTTTCCCTTGAGTTACCTTTCTTCTTCCCAAGACCCCTTGAGGACACCCTTATCTCCCTGAATTAGCATGCAAGAATGTGTCTGGACAGGTTTATGTGAAAAACCCCCTCACTGGTCCTTTGTTAACCCTTTCCCCATTTGCTGTTAACCCTCGGTTTTCATTGGTTGTGACCCACTTCCCTTAAAGCCCCTTAAATACCACTGATCATGTGAATAAACTCTCTCTCTGCTTCCCTTCCTGCGGTCTGTGTGAGTCTCTTTCCTGGGACATGTTGGGGACCAAGTGGCTGAGGGAGAACAAAGGGGGAGCGCTCCACCATGCTGTCGCAGAAAAGAATTGTGAAACCTCACTCATTTTGCATGTATGACCTGAAGAGTGATTCCTACTGCTAAGAAAGAAAGGCATTGGTTGATTTTATTTCAACAATATTCTCTTCTCTGATGTCCCCTGTATAGTCTGAATTATTGCACTGTATAAAACACTAAAAAGAGTAGATGGAGGTGTGATGATGGTGTTTAGTTGTGAGTTTGGGGCTGGTGTTTGGGTTGCTTTGAAAAAAAAAAGGAAGGAGGAATTTTCTTTATTTTCCTGTTTCAGTTTGTGTGAGTTTCCTAATTAAGGGTTGACTGCAATCACACAAGAACTTCTAGATCTCAGTTCTTATGTGTGACTACAGGTGCTTGGAGTTGTCTGTTTGGGTCTAGATTTACTGTACTAAACCATGGAACAATAGAACTTTTAGGGTGGAAAAGACCTTTGAGATCATCTAGTCAAACTGTTTACACAGTACAACCAAGACTACCACTAAACCATGTCCCTCAGTGCCACATCTACACATCTTCTAAGTACCTCTGGGAATGATGACTCGTCCACTTCACTGAGCAGCCTGTTCCAGTGCTGGACAACCCTTTTGGAGGAGAAATTTTTCATAGTATTCAAACTAAACCTCCCCTGGAGAAACTTGAGGCCATTCCCTGTTGTTTAATCACTTTTTCGGGGGGGGAAGAGACTGACCCCACCTCACTACAACCCTCTTTCATATAGTTGTAAAGAGCAATAAGGTCCTGACCTTGATCCTATTTTTCTTCAATCTAAACAACCTCAGAAACCTCAGCCACTCCTCATAAGATTTGTGCTCCAGATCCTTCACTAGCTTCGTTGCCCTTCTTTGGACATACTCCAGCACCTCAATGTCTTTCTTGTAGTGAGGGGCTCAAAACTGAACACAGGATTTGAGGTGGGGATGTGCTGTTCATGTACTTTTCATATTCCACTCAAGAAGACTGTCCAGCCTTACTGGATTCCTTTGTCCTTCAAGGCTGCCTCCCAAGAGACTCTCTTAACCAGTCTTCTACAGGCCAAAGTCTGTCCTCCTTAAGTCCAAGGTGGCAGATCTGCTGACCCCTTCCTTACTTCTCTGAGAATCACTATCATTACTTGATTGCAGTGCCCAAGAGAGCCTCCAGCCATCACATCACCCACCAGATTTTCTCTGTTCCCAAACAAAAGCTCCAATGGGCAACTTTCCTAGATGCCTTACTCACCAGCTCTGTCAGGAAGTTGTCTTCCACCCACTCCAAGAACCTCTTAAACTGTTTCCTCACTGCTGTATTGTATCTCCATCAGACATCTCATAAGTTGCAGTCCCCCATGGTGAGACTTCTCCTAACTGGTTATAAAATATTTCATCTGTCTCTTCATCATGGCTGGGTGGTCTATAACAGAGTTCCACCAGGATAACTGTCTCACTGGCCCTCCCCCTGATTCTTACCCATAAACATTCAACCCTATGCACAAGTCATCCCACCATGATGGCAAGTATGTGTTAGTTTTCCTACTGCACAATGGTTTCCAACTCCTCCTGTTTGTGCCCATACCACATGTGTCAGTGTTGGTGGACTTCAGCTTGGCTATTGATCCTTGGATATTTTTTTCGTGGGGGAACTCCATAATTCCTGGATGGAATTTCCTAATGATGGGAAATACTTTGGCTACAGAATAACTGTCTATTCCTAAGGTTTCATTTAAATGTCACAGTGCACAGATTTTTATCCTTATCTCTAACTATGTGCCTCTACTGCAAAAGAAAACAGTTCATTGGAGTTGTAACCTGACAATCTGACAACATATTGAGAAAGTTCTATAGATGAGTAATCTGTAAGGCAGCAGCTGGGTTTACTCAGTCAGCACTGTCATCTCTGAACTCATATCTCACAATTCTCTTTAATCTGACAAAATTTCAGTCCCTTTTCTGTTGTGATTTCCTGTGAATGCTACTGTCATGAAATAGTTGTACAGTGATTAACATCTTGAACTTAGTTCAAGAAAACTTTGTTCCTTATACTTCATCACCAGAAACTTTTAGTTCCCTGTAATCAAGTGTAGGCATTTTGAACTCATGTGTTCAGTTCCTACATGGCCTCTTTTTTCTCTGAGTGATGTATATGATTATGTTAAGCTGCAAATAGGGAATTCTTTCTTTCTTCTACTATTAATCAATGTAGAGTAGCATAAATCTTTCAAAATATACCATTTGAAACCATTATTTGCTTTGAAATTTTACTTTTTCCTTCAAAATACCATTTATTTTGTGCTTAGATATGATATATATTGGAGCTCTCTTTGACTGCTTGCCTTTGAAATTAGTATCAGTAGGGGTGGTAGAATGAGGACCATCATTATCTAGATTTCTCTCCATAGCCTGCTGTCTGATTACAGATAATAGGAGTAAACATCCACTTAATTACTAAGCATATTGCAGCTAAAGCTGTCTGGTAACTGTAGTTATAAATAGATTTTACCATATAATTTCATTCCTACTCATGACTCCTTTTGTTTGCTTATTGATGAACATTTGGTTGAATTAAATTTATTTGCAAGCATGTTTGTGATAAGTACACACGTTGCACATGAGAACCCAAATAAATATTTGTAAGATATGAGACTTTAGAATAAAGATTTCATGACCACTTAAGGTTCACCTCTTTCTCCTCAACTAACTTGCATTTATTTTTATGCTGTAAAATGCTGGTGCTGGAGCAACTTAAATGTCATTATGCACACATCTTTCAACTTGCAAATGTAACTGTAAAACTATCACTGCTTTTCCCCTCCTATTCTAATTTTTGTTTCTCTACCTCCCTTACCCATTCCAAACAACCTTAAGAAATTTTGCTTTCAGTAAGTCAGATAACAAAAAACAAAGATCTGATTTGCAAAAAGCTTGTTCTTGCCTTTTTAATCCACAACCTGAAAATGAAGGGTCATGCTGCATAAAAATGTCTCTGAGTATGGATTATTAACAAACTCAACAGTACAACGAAGCCAAAAAAAAAAAGCTACAATGTGGTTACATTCATGATCTCTGATGCATTTTCTCAAGAACCCAAGGTCATATGATTATTGCAGCTCTTACACATTTCTAGTTCAATATGAATTCTTCAGAGTTTCTCTGCATGTAAAATTTACTGGCGTTGTTTTAGTTTTTTAGTTACATTGATCTAAGTCTTCCTGCAGATGCTTATTTTAGAATAAGTACCATGAGAGGGAGCTATAAATACATTGGTATGGTTACAATAGTATTTTTTTCCCCATAGATCTTCTTTCCGGGTTAATCTTTGATGCAGAACATAATTTCTATAACTGTTTCAGAGAGACACAGATGTCGTGACTTACCAGAATAAAACTAGCACAACTGGGAAACAAAACCAAAGTGCTAGTTTAATCATCACTGTCTCTGCATGTACTTAAGGACTACAGCTATATTAGTATATTACATTGCCCTAGGAAATAAGTAGAACAAGTTTATCTATGCAA
>JAWWTY010000077.1:77233548-77285127 GCA_035222235.1 Margarornis squamiger
CATGTACTTAAGGACTACAGCTATATTAGTATATTACATTGCCCTAGGAAATAAGTAGAACAAGTTTATCTATGCAAGCTAAACTTAGAGATACTACTTGCACCACTTTGTCCCAAGACAACCATCAGTCTTCCTAACAATTCCCAGCTACATTCCAGCAGTTAAAATGTCACTTGGGACCTTTTTCTGCCCTTCAATGATACCCAAACTGGCCTTGTAACTCCACATACTGTAACTCCATGCACTTATTCATACTGTTACATTGTTCTCCAGTTACACTGGATGAGCACTTAGAGCATGATTTCATGTATTTCCACCCTTAGGAGTGCAGAAGAGCCTTTTGTTCTCACAGCTATGTGAAATTACAGGGGAAGGCAACCTCAAAAGAAAAGCACACTGTAATTGTCTGTGAGGAAATTTGTCATTAGTAGACCGGATGCATGTTTGGATGGGCACTTCATACTTGAGTCTTTTCTATCTTTCTCCTTCTTTCCTGTCTCTTCCCGAAATTCATGACATCCCTTGAAGTGTAGGCATGGAAAATTCCCATTGTTATGGTTTACCTTTGCCTGGAATATACAGTGAGGTATATAGTTTCAACCACTTAAATGGAGGAGGAGATTTACGTGTTGTGATTTGGTATGTTGGGATTGAATATGTTGGGTAGCAGACGCATGCAGTAGAGGTCAATGCGGTAAACTGGGAAGTGGCAGAATTTTCCTAAAGCCCTTGTATCAAAATGATAGGAAAGAAAACATTGTATAAGAATGCCCATCTGTATCATACAGATAGAGAACAGCACTTTGGATTTTTAAAATAGAGGTGCAGGGAAAGTCTGACTCAGCATCTACAAGCTGCAAGTATAGAGACAGCTTGAAACAGTGGAATCTAGAAACTGTTCAGGTGAGTGTGGGTGGCAGGTTCCTAGGGCTCATCCAGAAAGTCTGTGTGTGAGAATACAGTGGAGGCAGGTGAAGAAGAGCCTAGAACAGCTGGCAGGTGGCTCTGATTTAGCAGAATGAGTGTTGCACCTCATCAGATAGTCTGTGTTACAAGCAGATGGTGGTGGTTGGAAGTAAGTCGTCTGTACTATACAATTTGGTCTAGAGGGAGTGCCTGTCACAGATTTTTGGTTGGTTAGTTTGTCAGTTTCTTCTGGTGGTTTGGGGTTTTTTTATGTCAAAGGAGCTGATGTACAGCAAGAAAATATGTTGGTGCCATATAGCGAGTGGGAGAGAAACCAATCTAGTTTTAAAACCTGCTTTGTGATATGGCAGATGGAATACTGCTGTAATCTTCATGAATATTAAGATGGAAAAGCCCTGAACTAGATGGAGGCAGTGAAGTCAGGCAAGATGTACATGAGCTAAAGAACACAATCCTGCTGTGAATCCTCCTTTTGAAATAGTTTGCCTGCATTTTCATGCAGATGTATAAGATGCTCCAGGTAAAAGATGTTTTCACAACACTGAGCATGCTGATGTCCAGCCTGTCCCTCACAGTTTTCTGTTTCAAAATCAGCAGGCCAAACACTACAATGAGAGCTTACAGGACCAGAGGTCCTAATCCAAACACAGGTTTTGTAGTTATTGTTGGAATGGCTGCAAGTTTCAGGCAGAACCAACCAGAGCAGTGATTCTTCACTGATAGTCTAACAGCCTTCAAGATGCATGACTGGAAGACCCTTTAGTTGCTGTGGGAATTCTGCAAAGGCCTATGACTGCAGAGAGGGAGGGAAGGAGTATGTCTTTTCAGTGGGTTTAGCAGTGTGCCCATTTTAAAAATATTTGTGCATCCAGGGTGGTGTAATGCTTTCCCACTAGGTTTGTTTGGCATTGCAGATACTGTGGGTGTGCACCAGTCATGGGTAGATGATATGTATGATGGTCTTTGTGCCACCTGATATAATCCGCCTGTGAGAGACTTTTTGACCCCAAACTGTTTGCCTGTTGACTGGGAAAAGTCACAGGAGTTTCTTTCATTTTTGTGGCAGAGATGCAGGATACTTGAAAAGACAAGTTCACATACTAGAAAAGCAGTTTCCACAGTAATCCTTTCCTATTTAACCATGTCTTTTGTATGCACAAGGGAAAAATCCTGATTTTGTAAAGAATACAAATGACAAGATGTTGAAGACAAGAAGGAAGGGGACAGCTTTTGAGATAGTTCTAGTGTAGGAACAGTCAGTTTAACATATAAGGTAATTAACTAAGTCGTACACTGTAGAAATATTGCCCTGAAAATTAACGGGCAGTTCAAATGTTGATGTGCATGAATTCGTTCCCATTGCGGTCTGTTTTGTAGACAGACTTCAGAAGTACCTGGTTTGCAACTGATAGAAGCTGAGACTCTACATATATCTTTTATAAACACCTTCTGAGTAAGAACTTTGTTTCTATCAAAGTGAATCTTGATGTTAGAGGTGTGGGCCTTTCCCCCTCAGTAATAAATTTGTAGATTTTGATTAACATTTTTAATAAAAATGTTATGCTTTGAATACATGTTTTGTGTCCTATGTCTACATGCAGCATTTGTCAGGTGACAATTTAAACTGTTAAATGAGATTATGAGGGTAACACTGGAACTCAAAACTAAAAAGTATTATCTTCTACTTTAAAAATAAGTTATTTTGATATCTGATCTTCTGAAGGATTAAAAATTACTGTTTCTAATGCAATGTATTCCTGGAAATCAATCATAATTAACAAATACATGAGCACTTTGTTAACGTGACCTTTATTCTTAAAAAAAAAATAAAAAAAATAAAAAGAACAATTGATGATTGCAACTGAAGAAATTAACTCTGGTTGTTGCCTTGTAACTCCCTCTGTTCTATCTGAGATGTCATCATTGAAATGTTATTATTCAGAACTGAGAAATATTGTGGAGGACTACTGCCTAAGGCAGTGAGGAAGTAGAATGAAGGCTGTTTAATTGAACCTGCTAACAATAATGTTGACTACTCATGTGAAACAGAGGTGCGTAATCAGAGGAACTGGGAGAGAGGTAATATATTAATTCTCAGTCTTGGCATGAAGATGAAGCTCCAAACACAACATTCTTTTTTTTTTTTTTTTTTAGTGGAACATTATTTTTCACAGTATGGAGAAAGTAGGCTAGTAGACATATAGCGGAGCAAAATTTTGCTTGAGGTTCCTGCAGAAAAAGAACAAAATCCAAAACCACTATTATTTTTCTTTGAAAAGTTTAAAGTAACAGATCTCACTGATGTATAGTATTTTCCATCTGTCCTCTAGCCAGGGCAGCTACTTGATACAACCTGTAAATCCTCAAGTACAGAAAAGGTCCATCAAGCATTGAACCATGTCTAGAGGTTCTCCTTCTAGAGGATGCGGGAGTAATCACACCCATGAGTACATTGTAATGTGAATAAAATTACACAGCTGAACAATGTACAGTCTCAGTCTTGTATTGCAAAGCAAAAAAGCATTAAGGTAGACTGGGACTCTGCCAGGAGGTATAGCAACCCCTGAACTCTGACTGATCCTTCTCTTTGGTGCCACACAGGTGTTTCACATACAGGCACCTTGCCTTTCATTCTGAAAGCTGCCAGCTCATGGCAGCTCCTGTAATGGGGAGGAAGTAAGTGGCATCTGAGGACTGTGTCCCAGCGCAACGTGATATACATTGTATAGCACGTGACAAAACTTCTGTGTTTGTAAAGGTTTACCAGACTAAATAGCCATGTGTGTTAGCCATCTTGACACAAATGCTGGACATTAATATTGTGGTTGTCTTGGCAACATAATAGTTGAAACAAAAAATATGTCTGCAGAATGTGCAAAGACAATACATTTTAAAATTAAAAGGAATTAATAGATTCTTCAGTAAGTGAAAGGAGAAAGAATTAATTAAATCTATTTAATTTGGTATAATGCAGAATTTATGCAAGTCCTAATGATAAAATTATAAGCTATACACGAACTCGAACAACTTTAGATACCACAGAAAATTAAATAAGTCTGTGTTATAATGCCATGTAATGAAAATGGGATAGCAGTTTGTAAGTGGCCCATAGTTTTCCTCTGAAATATTGCTGTTTTACTGTAAAACAGATTATTTGTCCATGGTTAAATATTTAAAGTTGATATGCTGTGACATGGTAGGTATATAAACACAGTTCACTGAATCCAAATGAATAGCTCACTGCAAACAATCATGAAATTACAGCTTAGTGTAATATTCAAGAAGTTGAAATTTTCAATTAAAGGAAAGAATGTCTAAGAGACGAATTCTTTTTTTTTAACTAGCAACCTTGGGAATTTCCAACCAAATCCTTTTGGAACTGATTACTCTTCACTAATCCATATTATTAAATATAAGAGAACTTTTCTTTCCCTGGTGAAATCCAAGCTCCCCACATTAAAGCGGTAAGATATAGTACATCCTACATAACTATTTAAGTACTCAAGTGTTTAGTTTACTGTGCTACAGCTATCTGGACACAGTTGTTGACTCTGTTCAGTAGCATAAAGTGGTCATATTTTTTTTTTTTTTTTCTAATAAAATGTTGCAGGCCAGGAAAGTAACTTTTCTAGCAGTATCATTACCTTACTGAGGATTGACCTTTTTACATTAAGAATCTGAAAACAGGAGAGGAAAAGCAAATAACTGGAAGGTTTAGGGTTTATGATAACTACAGAACAACAGAAAAATAAATTAGAGGAAATATTCACAACCCAATAGAACAAACTTCAGGGAACCTCTGTAACTTGTATTGATAAAAGCATGTAGGAGATGTTTAAAAACTTTCTGCTGTTTAAATATAAAGCAGGAGAATATCACATGCTATATCACATATTCCAGTGGCAGTCTTTTTTATGAGCCGGGACAGTGTAGGCTCTGAATGTTGATTTACTGGGATTAAAAAAGGAAAGAAAAACACCCCAACTAACCTCAAAACAAAACTGGAATGATACTGGCTGGATAGTTGTATATATTTTAATGTCAAACAAGGTAAAATGAATACTATACTGGTTTAATTCAGAGGGAAGATAAATGTCTATTTCAAAGAGATATTTGTCTCAAAAATAATTGTTCAAACATATATTTTGATTTAGCTCCATTAAATTGTTGTAGCTCTTGATGTCTTGTAGGATAGTTAAGTACTTAATCATGTAAGCAATTACAAAGAGTGCATGACATATAGACTCTAAAATCTCATAAATTATGTCACAAAAATATGTTGAAAACAGATGAAGCTATTGCAAAAATATGTATATTCCCTTCAATCATTTAAAACTCATGTATACATATGAATGTTAGAGACTGACCTAGTATTTAAAATATCACAGGGTGAAGCATTCCCAAAAGGATACCAGTTAAGATGAGACCTTGAGTACGCTACTGAGCTCTAGGTCATTAGGTGATGCTCATATGTGCTAGCAAAACAAAAAATGCACAGATAATAGTTAAGGGGAGATGTGTCTCATACTTCCAGACTACATATGCCCTGCTGTCATGGTTTAACCCCAGGCAGCAACCAAGACCCATGCAGCTGCTCACCCACTCCTTTACCGGGGGGATCAGGGAGAGAATCAGAAGGGCAAAAGGTAAACAACTTGTGGATTTAGATAAAGATATCTTAATAGGAAAAGCAAAAGCTGCACACACAAGCAAAGCAAAACAAGGAATGAATTCCCTGCTTCCCATGGGCAAGCAGGTGTTCAGCCATCTCCAGGACAGCAGGGCCCCATCACACGTAACAGTGACTTGAGAAAACAAATGCCATCACTCCAAAAGTCCCACCCACTTCCTCCTTCTTCCTGCCACTTTATATCCTAAGCATGATGCCATATGGTATGGAACACCCCTCTGTCAGCTGAGGTCACCAGTCCTGGCTGTGTCTCTCCCAACTTCCCATGTACCCCCAGTCTCCTCTTATGGCAGTATGAAAAGCAGAAAAAAACCTTGTTTTTGTGTAAGCACTGCTCAGCAATAACAAAATCATCTTTATATTATATTGTGTTGAGCACAAATCCAAAACACGGCCCCGTACTAGACCCTGTGAAGAAAATTAACTCTACCTGAGCCAAAACCAGCACACCTGCTCTGATATTTTAGGTGTGAGTGGGAAATAAAGCCAGCATGACTCTTTCACACTCCTGTAATAGGAGTGACCCAGGAAACTGTGCTAACTGGCTCTAGACATGGTGAAATTCTGACATTAGCCTGGGGTAATTTAACCAGCAAAGCCAGTTGCTTGTGGGACCGGCTAAGTCAGAAAACAACAAATGACAAACAATCTAGCTTCTCGGTAGAAGATATGTGTGAGACACTGGATTAATCTATTAATTATCAAGTCGGACCAACTCAAGTGTGTGTTTGGGAGGAGAAGGAATTTCATGGAGGTGAGGTAATGCCCTCTCCCACACCCCAACCCGTGAGCCTCATCAGGCAACCCCAGGACAGCTGTCATTCAAATGCAGCCTGGGACCACTGCCCACACCACACCCCAGAGCCCCTGACCTAACCTCAGACTGGCTGGCATACTGGAAGTCCTGCCAGGGAGCAGGGGTTGTGGACACAGAGGGGACAAAGCACTCAAAAACAGTAGTATGGGGTCTCTGTGCTGTTTGAACCCTCCATCTCCTGGACTCCTGTAGCTGGGGTGGTGGCTCTTTTTCACTCTCTTTCTTCTTCTTCTTTTCTCTAATCTTCTTTCTTAATATTTTGGGTAACTTGGGACGGGATGGGCTGGATTTTACTAGGTTGTACGTGCTAGGATATACTAAGTCAATGCTTTGTGGAATACTAAGTTCGCTTATTTTCTAAAATTTACCAGTAATATGATATAAAGTTTCCAAGTACATGGTAAAGCCATAGTACATCAGAGAATCATGGGAGTATGCTGTCCTCCCTTAGACTATGATTTAAATTTTACCATAGCCAAGAAAAGAAACAGAAGAATTTTATATCAAATTGCATATAATTGTGGCAGAAATCAGTGAAGGAGGGAGTGTTGGTGTTTTTTTCAAGGTTACTCAGAATTTTTAGTCCTTAAGATGTAAGGTTTTATTTTCTCTACTTATATTTTTGACAGCCCACTATTTTTATTTCTTTTTTCAGTTGATTTGCTGGGAAAAAAAAATTCCTAAATGTTTTTTGCTGGTGTGATCCAAAGTCCCATATATCAAGATCAATCCATTTTCTTTAGACATATCTGATACATTTCATACCAGTCTTGTATCTGTTAAAGCATTTTCCAGGCAGATATTGAAAGAGAGAACATTTGCTTTACAATGTTGTAATTAGGTGTTAGTTTTATTGGATTGTCTGTAACCATAAACCCTTCATTACTTCTACTATCAGTGTTGCCAATAACAGTATGAACCTAAACCTTCTTATCCTGCTTTCTGTTTGCTGATATCTTCCATAATTACTGTTGATTCACTTAATAATGACATAGCCTAACTATTAAGACAAAAGAAATTGACAAAGGCAGTGTGTTTAATCTATATGTAACAGGAGATAAGAAAGAAAAAAAAGAACAGAAAGGTAGAGAAATTCTCTCATCTATGTAATCTCCTCAGTGCCAAATCAGAAAAAGATCTATAGATTAAAATTACATAAGTGTAAGCAACAGAGCATAAGCATTAAATATGATGTATAGAGATCTCACAATACCTGGGAAAATATTATAATCAGAGCTTCAATTTTGCCTTTATGATCCATCCTAAAGCTCATGTGTTTCTAGCCACAATCTTTGAACCAGCAGAACCAGATCTTTCTAGCTTATAAAAACTCCCAAACAGGCAAACAAAAAACCTGAAAAGTGTCTCTACTGGAACCTTCATAGTCTGCCTGGAAGCTTTTATCTGTAAGCAATACTTCTTGCTTGAAGATTTCCCTTTCAAAAACAAATGGTAATTGTCTGGTTTATGGTGTGTCTTTTTCTTGAGCCTTTTATTGTTCCCCATACTTTAATTCCCTGCTTGCATAACTCATTCAATCTGTGTTATTCTTACAGCATTAGGGGTATGTTTAGGATTAAACTATCTTTAAATTTGTTGAACTGTTTATTCTCTAATAATCTGGGAAATAAACTGAGATGTATAGGGTGTTTGTTAATTTGTTTTTTCTCTTTGAAAGTGCTGTACTGTGTTACAAAGGTTTTAACTAGATGTTCAGGAATGTTTTGAAAAAATGTCTGGTAGCAGATGAGCAATGAAAAACTCCATGAAATGTCAGAAACTAAATGCATGTCTAGAGAAGCCCTCTATGGGTGTCACTAAAATAGAGTACTAAGAATTCAAGTAATGAACTTATTACTTATGTAGATATAAATGTGTTTCTGTGAATCCAAAGTAGAAGAAATGTACATAAAGAAATAGCAAGTTGCTGTGAGGAATTTTTTGCTCTTTAAAGCATGCACACTGGGACCTATTCCTGTATAATACCATCAGTTGCAATTCTGAGTTTCACTATCATAGCAAGGTCATGTAGCACTAGAAATTTTGCTTTTTTAACATCAAGTCATGACTAAAGTTATCACCTTGCAATTTGATGTAGAAAATCTTGTATTATAAGACATTAGTAATTAGTAGCATCCAGGCACTGGGCTCTGCAGGGACAACAGTGTTTGGAATAGAA
Organism: Margarornis squamiger; assembly: GCA_035222235.1. Lineage (NCBI taxonomy): Eukaryota > Metazoa > Chordata > Aves > Passeriformes > Furnariidae > Margarornis > Margarornis squamiger. The sequence continues at coordinate 77,242,162 of JAWWTY010000077.1, forward strand.
TAAAGGAAGAGGAGAGCTTTAACCAATTTTTAGCATAGGCTTAACTATTGTATTTATTGTTTTGCACCAGGATGTGCTGCTACTTTTTGTATCTGAACAGGAAGGGTGCAGATCAGTAGTCCAGAAAAGGTGATAGTAAGTTAGAAAATATTACACTCCTGATTTTGAAAACCTGGAATAATACAACATCAAGCCTCTCAGATCAGGGAATGGCACTCTGCACAAAATAACCATTTATGGTGAGGTTTGCTGCTATTGCTATCTTTGAAGCTTTTAGGATTTTCTTCAAGAAGTTGTATTTATGAAAACATTCCTTCATTTCAGGATAAAGAGAACGACATGCCAGAGACATCATCACTGATGCCAGTTGGGCAACAGCTATAGGATCTTCCATCGTGGTTATCTAGCTGAGCTTATCCTTCATCAAAGTATATGTGTAGCACAGGACAAATAATACACACAGTACAGCCAGCACAGACCAGCACCCACTCAGGCCGACTCTTGGTGGAGCACTAACTCCTCAGTATACAGTACTTGTCAGGGCCACTGCATTTTGTAAGAATACTTGAGCAACACTTGGTGGCTATTTTGCCTTTGTCTTACCTGAGCTCCAGACAGAAGTTCTGCTAGCAAGCTGGTAGCTCCAAAAGCACCACTGAAACAGTATCATTAGCTTGTGTTCTGTGGAAAGTATTCTAAACCAAGGACTTTAGTCCATCCATGTTTTGCCTGAGATACTGCAGTAGGGTGTAAAAAGAGCCTAAGAGTCACAGGTAACTCATAGTGATACTACTGATGAGTTTGAAAAGCTGTCTTAAGTGACTAATTACCAAAAATATGTCCTCTGCTGCCTGCTAAATGGTATGATAACATGGCACAAACAGATCTGAACTTTGGTGTGGTAGGTTGATTCTGGCTGGATGTCAGATGGCTACCCAAGCTGCTCTATTGCTCCTCTCCTCAGGTGGATGAGGGAGAGAAAATATAACAGAAAGCTTGTGGGTTGAAATAAGAGCAGGGTGAAATCACTCACCAATTACCATCACAGACAAAACAGACTCGACTTGGGGAAATAAGTTTATTACCGATCAAATCAGAGTAATGAGACATAATTTCTCAGAGTAATGAGTAACAAAACTAAATCTTAAAACAGCTCTCCCTTCCTCCTGGGCTCAACTTCACTCCTCGTTTTCTCTACCTCCTTGCCTCCATAGTGTTTCAGGGGAATGGGGAACGGGGTGAACTGCACTCAGTTCACCATACATTGTCCCTGCTGCTCCTGCTTCCTCACACTCTTCCCCTGCTACATCATGGGGTTCCTCCCACAGGAGACATCTCCAACATGAGTCCTTCACACAGGCTGCAGTTCTTCACAAACTGCTCCAGTGTAGGTCTCTTCCAGGTGGTGCAGTCCTTCAGGAACAAGCTGCTCCAATGTGGGTTCTCTGTGGGGCCACAGTTGTGCCAGGAGCCTGCTCCAACATGGACTTCCCACAGGGTCATAGTCTCCTTTGGGCACCCACCTGCTCCAGCCTTAGCTGCAGGTGGACCCCTGCTTCACCCTGGACTGCAGGAAGACAACCTTCCTCTCCATGTTCTTCCCCACGGCCTGCGGGGGAATCTCTGTTCTGACACCTGGACTACTTTAGCTCCCTCCTTCTTCACTGACCTTGGTGTCTGCAGACTTCTTTCTCCCACATTCCCACTCCTCTCTCCAGCTGCAATTGTTGCTGCACAGTTTTTTTTCCCCTTCTTAAATATATTATCCCAGTTTATGTTACCACCACTACTGATGGACTCAGTCTTGGCCAGCAGCAGGTTCATCTTGGAGCCAGCTGGCATTGGCTCTGTTGGACAGGGGGGAACCTTCTGGCAGCTTCTCACAGAAGCCACTACTGCACTCTCACGTTACCGAAACCTTGTCAAGCAAACCCAACACACTTGGAACTGAACATTTTTAAATGTATCTTTTACAAATTTTTCTTTTTGAAGCTTTATAGAGGAATGTGTGTCAAAATGACATACACATAATGAAGCAGTTCCGTCCAAAGTGTCAAGACATTCACTAGGATCGGCCTTTCTTTGAAACTCAATTTTTAAGACTGGTGGTATGCTAATAAGTTTTTAATTTGGTGGTGGTGTTTCAATGGAATGGATCGCTAAGCCTAACTTCTGTCTGTGCTGCACACAAATGAATTTTCAACTTTCAGAGTTCAACATGGGCCTTAAAATCATTCTTAAATGTAGTGACCTGCTTTCTACATATTATTATGTACAGAAAAGTACAGCAAAGCCTTTGCTAGGTGGTAGTGAATAAGAACTCAGTTGTGTAGCCTCCACTGTACGCTAGTGCCTGGGGTTATTACTGTCCACATGCAAGACTTGGCATTTACCTGTATTGAACTTCATGAGATTCCTCCCTGTGTAATTCTACAACCTGTCAAGGTCCTTTTGAATGACAACCCTCTGTATCAGTCACTCCTTTCAGTTTTGTACAACTTGCAGCCTTGTTCAGTGTGTTCTGCCACATCCTCTCACTCATTGACAAAGATTTTAAAAGGTATTGGACTCCCTGGAGTACATCAGTAGTGCCTGTTTTCAATCCATTCACTGTTCATTCATCTGTCTCAGAGGATTCTGTAGAAGACAGTTGAAAGCACTTACTGTAATGGGATAACAACTTCCCCTCAATAACCAAGTCAGTCATATCAGATTGATTAAGCACCATTTGATTATGGCAAGTCCATGTTGCTAATTCCTGATCACATTGTTGTTCCTCATGTGTTTGGAAAGGATTTCCAGAAAGATTTGCTCTTATATCACATTCCCAAAGATCCACGTGGGCTGACAAAGCTGTAGTTCACCACATTCTCATTCTTGCACTTCCTGGTCATAAGATTGACGTTTCCCTACTTCCAAACCATTGGAGCCTCTCTCTGAAAGCTGGAACCTGTCCCCTGCACTGCAAGTTGTGATACATGAAACCTTTATTGTCTTTAATCTTAAGTCTAATTCTGTTCTTCCAGCTTCTGTTTTTTGTCTCAGTTTTCCTGTTGGGTGCAAAGTGGTTCAATAGCACTGATCAAGGTTACTCATGTTGGTTACTGCCTCTCACTTCCTTTTGATTCCACCTTTTCCCTGTCTTTCCTGTGCACCAGCATCCCACATTTGCAAAGGGATTTCTATTTCTCAATCACAATCTGCTAAACAGGGTTTGTGTACCTAGGTAGCAAACCCATACCCATGCACATGTAGCATGAAGAGTTTCAGAGTGCTAGAGAGGCTCCAGCTCTCCACTACAATCATCAAAAGGGCCCTCCTAGAGAGATAATACTTCCTTTTAGCAGCATGACTTCTCCACTGTGATGCAACTCAGTATGCCTTTATTTACTTCACACAATCCTGAACTTGTGGCTTGATAGACAGTCTCATGCTTCTAGTTTCAACAAAACTGATCACTTCTCAGTGTGAAGTCTGATTCCTGGTACTCAATGATTATCTACATATATCCTCTGGCTTTAATACTTTTTTTTAATATTAATTGTATTGAACTCTGATTATAATATGCTAGAAAGTAAGGAATAGTATTAGGAGTTTTAGAGCCAGTGTTAGTTGTGTATGTGTTGATATGTAGACATTGCAAATATTTATATATAAGAATAAATACATGCTTTTCAGGCCTCTGGAAATAGCCCTTACTGCAGAGGTCTCCCACAGTATTCTGGACAGTATTCACAGGAATAGAGCCAGAACGTCAAGGGAAGAGATTAAGTGTATCTGCCTGGTATTACCTAGACCCCACATCTAGGTACTGTTGCCTCACTTCCCCCACCTCCAGCCGCGCTTTGGAGGAAGGACACACATTAACTAGAACAAGTGCAGCTAAGGTCACTGTTGTTGCAGGGGCCTGGAGCACATAACCTTTGAGGAGAGGCTGATGGACCAGATCGGGAGAAGAGTTCAGGGAAACCTTATGGTCGCCTGCAAAAACCTACAAACAGCAATCAGGAAGATGGATCTTGGCTCTTCACAACAGTAAATGGCGGGAGGACAAGAAACAAGAAATGTGGGTTGAGACAAGAAAAGTGGATAGAAGGAAAACCTTTTTCCCTCTGAGAATAGTCAAACAAAGAAGAAGGGTGTAAATTATTACCAAAGCAGAAATTGCATTGTTTTACATGATGAAGGCAGCTCACAACTGAAGTTCTTCAGCTTCACCAAATTCATCCTGTTATTTGGTTATGTTTTTATTTTTCTTTTTGAACTCTTGCAGAATGGTTTCTATTTACCTTTTCCACAGTAGAGCTTTGGGAAAAAACCCCTCAGTTAAATAGCAAATTATCCCCAATTAAAGGCATTTTTCCTACTGAGATTTCATCAGGCCCAAAGCGGGGGAAGGATTTTGTACTTGCTTTAATATTCCAAGATGTTTTTGTCCTGAGTGACTCTGGAGCTTGTGATTCCTGACTAAGTATGAAATCTTACATTGGCCCCTACATAGTTTCAGCTGCTTTTTTGGAACAGTTCTCCAGCTCTGCCTGTCCTGCCTTTTTGAACTGTACTTCTGTCCCTGGCAAAGGGGATGACATGTTGAGCTACAGAAGCCTGGCTTTTTGTAAGCAGAAAAGCAGTTTCTGGGTATTAGGTTTAATAGAACAGATCTATTGTAAATCTAGTCTCTTGCTTCATGAGAGAAATAAGAATTAAATATACTGAAAGAATAAATATTCAATAATTTAAGCACCACTAAATAGGTCAATAGTTATTAACTCGTTGACAGAGTAGTTCCAGTATACTTCTAATATTTACAATTTCTGAATATTTTCTAGGTAATGCAAACAACTCTTTTGTACACAAACTTATTTTAAAGTTGGGTTTGTGTTTTGCAAATTTTCAGATTTTGTACATGTAAAAGCTGGCACATTTTTATTTTCAATCTGTATTTAGGTACAAGAAAAAAGTTAAACAGGAGTATAGAGGCATCTTGATCAGTAATGAATCTTGTCCTGGCTCTTATACTGATCATTTTCCTGTGTATCAAGCAGTGTGTGTGACTACTTACACACAAAACTGATTTGTGGTTCTTACCTCACCTTCAGGATCACAGGATCACAGAACATGCTGAGTTGAAGGGATTCACAAGGATCATCGAGTCCAGCTCCTGGCTCTGCACAGGACCATCCCCAAGAATCACACGATGTGCCTGAGAACATTGTCCAAACACTGCCTGAACTCTGTCAGGCTTGGTGCTCTGACCACTCCCCTGGGGAGCCTGTTCCAGCACCCAGCCACCCTCTGGGTGAAGAACCTTTTTCTAATATCCAAACTAAACCTCCCCTGACACAAATTCAGGCCATTCCCTCAGGTCCTGTCACTGGTCAGCAAAGAGAAGTGCCTGCTCCTTCTCTTCCCCTCACAATGCTCTAGACTGCAGTGAGATTTCCCCTCAGTCTCCTCTTCTTCAGGCTGAAGACCAAGTGTCCTCACCCACTCCTCATACAGCTTCTCCTCAAGGCTCTTCACCATCTTCACTGCCCTCCTTTGGAACTCTCTAATGGCTTAATATCTTTCCTATATTGGGGTGCCCAAATCTGCACACAATAGTCAAGGTGAGGCTGCCCAAGTGCAGAGCAGAGCGGGACAATCCCAAACTCCCTAGACCAGCTGGCGATGCTTTGCCTGATGCCCCCCAGGACAGGGTTGGCCCTCCTGGCTGCCTGGGCACTGCTGACTCAGATTCAACTTGCCATCGACCAGGACCCTCAGACCCCTTTCCATGGCACTGTTTTCCAGTATCTCATTCCTCAGTCCAGGATTGCTTCATGCCTGGTGCAGAATCCACCACTTTCCCTTATTAAACTTCATATGGTTAGAGATTGCCCAGTCCTCTAATTTGTCGACGTCTTTCTGCAGGGTCTCCCTGCCTTCGAGGGAGTCAGCAGCTCCTCCCAGTTTTGTGTCCTCTGCAAACTTGCTCAGTATCCCCTCCAGTTCTTTATGTCTGAGTCACTTATGTAGACACTGAAGAGCACAGGGCCCAAGATGGAACCCTGTGGAACCTCACTAGTGAAAGGTCACCAGTCTGATGTCACCCCATTCACTATTACTCTCTGTGCTCTACTTGTGAGCCAATTGCTCACCCACCCCATGTGTTTATCCAGCTGTGGGATAGACATTCTGTACAGAAGGATTCTCTGAGAGGCAGTAATCAAAATCTTTACTGAAATCCAAAAAGATTGCATTTACTGGCTTCCCTTGATCAGCTGGGTGGGTTACCTCGTCATAAAAGGAAATCAGATTTGATAAGCAAGAAGGCGTGCTGTCTGTGACCAATGACTGCATTGTCTTTAGGGTGTTTTTCAAGACCTCCAAGAATAATCTTTTTCATAACTTTACCAAGCACTGAAGTGAGACTGACAGGCATGTAGTTTCTGAAGTCCTCCTTCTTGCCCTTCTTGAAAATTGGGACAGTGCTCACCAGCTTCCAGTCAGTCAGGACCTCTCCAGATTCCCAAGATCACTCAAAAATCGAGAGACACATTAGCCAGCTCTTTGAGGATTCTTGGATTAATCCCATGAGGCCCCACTGACTTGTAGGGATCCAGCTAGAGCAGCAGATCCCACACAATTTTAGGGTCAACACTGAGCTTATCATTGTCACAGTCTAATTGATAAATACTTAATATTTTATTGTTTGATGGCCTGTTAGTTTCTCTTTATATATAACTTTGGTATATTAACTTGTTAAAAGCATTCATTCTCTGTAGCATAAATTATTTCTCAGATAATCATTTAGGAAGCATAAAGGCAATACAATTGTTAACATCTTTTGCTTTGCCTATGGATGTTTGTGAAAAGCTGATGTCTAAATACTATGTGCCTTTCTTCAAGAGGAAAAATGAATAAACTCTGAGAACTTCCTAAAACAACAGTATTTCTATTACCATTGAACTTCTGTCAAATCCTACTGAGAAGTTTAACTGTGATTACAGCTTTTCAGGGAAATTACAAAGGTGAGAATCTATTTCATTTGTTGTGCTATTTTCTTGCTAACATTTATGAATTTGAGTGCTGAATTGAGTACAGCTGCACCAAAGCTAGAGTGAAGAAACTGGGCATCTGGGGGACACAGTTGCACGGAGATAAGTGGTAATTTTCAGCTGAAGGAAATGGACTAAAGGTGAAATATTTAGTTGGGAACTTTAAGAATTCCAGATGAACAAAGGATATTTACAATAAAAAGATATAATTAAACAGAAATAATGAAGTAAAATACTGAATGCCTGTGTATTATTTAAGTAAGATTATTTTACATAATCTTGCAACAGCACCTTCTTTGGCAAAGTTGATGCCTACTGTATGTTTTTACTCATGTGTGGGTACACAGTCAGTTCTTCTGAGCAAACAGAAAAGCAATCATATGTACTATATGCAGCAATTTAGCCTTCTTTCTTGTGTGAAGATAGTGGTCTTCAGCTAGGAAATCATCTGTGCTGTGACCTTTTCAGAGTGCAGGCTACCTTTTAAAACCTTTTTGTGCTGTTCCTTCTGATGCTTACACACACGTATTTCATTCATTCTGCATCCATACAAGCCTTGTTTCTGTTATAAATTTGTGGAAATTATGTGTGCAAATATTAACAGCGTCTCAGGACTTGCTGCCATGCAGCTTCAGAAGAAACTGGAGTTCTGCATCTGCACTTTCAATTACTGGCATTTGATGGCTGCTATTAGCCCATCCTAAGTGCTCATCAAACTCTATGTTTGAATAATCATATGCAAGAGGAACACCATGAAGAGTGGGTATATTTGTGAAGAACAGGAGATATCTTCAGCTTGAAGCTTCAGTGACAACTTCCTTGAGGCTTCTCAGTCTTTATGTATACTCTGCGCCAATAAAATAGATTAGCAATGCTCTAAAGATTAGCAAATGTTCTAAATGCTCAGGCAGTAGCTTATGTGGGGACTTCAATAATCAGAGTCCAATAGGATACGGTGCCAGGGGAATCTAAGAAAATAAACCAACAGGTTGTTTTAGCAGGCTTTTGAAGTACTGCAATCAGAATTATTCTCTACATTCTATATTTAACAGAGTGTAATAGAATGTATGTCAAAACAAACATCCATTGTTAATAAGTTGCTCATCGTGTCTGAGCTAACTTATAGACAAGCTAAAATACAAATTTACTTCAGATTTTACATCAAATCAAACACAGGGAAACTCTTTTTTGACTGTAAATTTTAGTCAAAATCATACTTCAATAAACCATGGTTATGAAGGCCTTAAGAATCCTTTCAAAACTCAGCATTTATGTGATCAAACACATTGATGTGGCTATTCACTGCCGCATTCAATTAATGAAAATTTAGCATGTTGTGTTGCTGTCAGATTCTTGCTAGTGTTGATCGTGTTTCTCTCTAGAGCAAGAAACTGGTGTGCTGTTGGCTTCCAGGCAGACTCTCAGTGCTAACTGCATTTTGGGCTTAGATGTAAAAAACATGTTCAAACATTATTCAAGGCTGTTAAAAATTGGACATGATTGGCTGAGATCATAAGAAATGATTGAGACCTTGGTTAAAAGTCTTGCATTATGGAGACAGGTCCTTGTAAATAAGCAGGCAGTGCTCCTGCAGCAAGGAATCAAGCATGGAGATAGGGTGGTTTTAGTTATACTTAGGACTGCCATAAAGACTTAGGGCAGTCAATGGATATAATTCAGCAGGAAGTGATCTGGCAAAGAGTTAGGAATTATAGCACTGAATCTCAAACCTGGTACTGCAGGACCAGTTTTTCAGAGAATGTAGCTTCAAGGGGAACGTGAGAAGTATTAGAGTGAGCTTTTGAAAAGCAGATGACCTAACAGTAAAATTAGTAAGCTACACTGATCCACGGAAGAATCAGTAGTAGATCAGGAGTGCAATAGATTTTGATTACCACATAAGTTACAGATGAGAATTGCTTGGAATTTCTTTTTGCTCTAAAAGACCAAGGGGTTCCAGTTAGATGCCCTCAGTGCAGGAACCCATTGAGGCAAAGAGATTGGTAGACTTTTGAGTATGTATTACATGCCAGTTCCCATCTCACCCTCTACCAGCAGCAATATTCTTTGTATTCACATGCAATCCTCCTCTATACACCTAAATTATGTCTCTTCCCTTCAAGTTATTCAGTCTTGTTCATTTGTAAAAAAATTGGCCTGCTCTTTCAGAGAGAAGATGAACAAAATACTATCATTCTATCTCTGCATCAGTAACTGGAAGAGTGGTTCAGATTGGACCTTTTTTGAATAATCTACATAAAATTCTAATAATGCTACATCCAGAAATACCTTTTTTCCCTCACAGTTTGTTCTGGTTTTGTTTTGCTTGTTTTTTGGTTTTTGTAGGTTTTTGGTTTTGTTTTTGCTTTGTTTTTGTTGTTGTTGTTGTTTTTGTTTGGTTTTGTTTTTTAAATATGGTTATACATATAATGTAAGCAGCAGTTAAGAGGATTTGAACCTATCATTGTGATAAGCTAAATGGCAGCATTATCAAATTTTAAATGCGATTAAGTCTTGAAATCTCTTTTAAAAATATCAACCAGGGTGTTATGAATGTGTGCCAAGTTACACATAAATAGCCATAAATCTATCCTGAGCTGATTAATATTGTTCTTTATAATGCAGCTACCACAGAACTCTACTAAGATTTAGAATTTGCATCTTTTCAGAGAGTATTTTTCAGAAGTTTATTTTTCCTCCATGGGCATAATTAATTAAGGTAGTCTAAAGAAAACATATATATATATGCTTTGTTTGTCTAACTAGATAAATGTAAATTGAATTCTGTATCTAAAATATTTTTGTGAGAAACAGAAGATAACAGTGCAAATGCAAAAATTCAATTAAAAATTTTCAAATAATTTCTACCTAAGAGATACTAATGAATTCTACCACTGAAGAGCTTCTAAATTACTTACTTTTAAAATCCAGTTAAATAAGAATTGTTTATTTGAAAAGTCTAAAACATTGAAGCTTTTATTTTCTACCTTCTCTCTCATTCACAATAATTTCAAAGCTTACTTGAAATAGATAAGCAGCACTTTATAAATATAACTTTTAATATTTTGATAGATTTGGTCATTCGTAACCATTAAATACAGTAGATATCGACTTGGATGTGTTCTGGAACTAACCTTGTGATTCTCTTATTTTCTGCATTACAGGCAGTGATCAGACAGTCATCAGCATAATCTTTCAGAATTGATTTTCTAGATTGGAATGAGTTAAAGATATTGTGTTAGCTTTTCTTGATCAATAAGTCCCTGATAACCGTGTTATCTATGTATATCTTTTGTCTGCCCTCACTGACGGAAAATGTATGATCTTAGTCTTCTTCCATTAATTTTCAGCACAATTGCATAACCTCCCACAAAGGGCAAGGTAAGATGACATACATGGATACTTACCAAGAGTACAACCTCACACCTATCATCCACAATTTTGTAAAGACCCTTTGACTGAGACATGCCTAAATGAATATCTAAAATTTCTGACTGCTCAAAAAATGCATATTTGACTTAATCAGACAAAGTGTAATGTAAATTATTTCCCAATTTAAACCTATTCTAAAATATCTTTACTTCGGTTTTAAACAAAAACTTTTAAAAAAAAGTAGGTATCTTTTTCAACTATATTAAGCTTAACATTTGTAAGGGTTTATTTTTAGAATGGGTAGAATATTATTGCCTTGATATTAGAGTGCTAATAGGAAGAGAAAAGATTAAAACTAAAAGCCTGTGTTTGAAAAGGGTAACGTTAAGAATATAGGGGAGTTAGTAATGTTTTTTCATCAATTTACTTTTTTTCAGATTTGTTATAATTTTTATTTCTGCTATTTCTTATATGTAGTTTTACCATACTTTATAACATTGAGGCCCTCTCCATTTTTCACTCTCTTCCTCCAGGCAAGCTGGTTGGGCATTAGCAAGCGTCTTGGAGGGGACACATCCAGGACAGCTGATCCCAACTGACCAAAGGAGTATCCCATGCCATGTAACATCATGCTCAGCAAAGTCAGGGAAAGAAAAATAAGGCAGGGAGACATTGGGAATGATTGTGTTTGTCTTCAAGCCCAAGTCACTGTTACACATGATGGGGCCCTACTTTCCTAGGGAGGGCTGAACACCTGCCTGCCCATGGGAAAGGCTGAACGAATCCCTTGTTTTGCTTTGTTTGCGTGTGTAGATTTAACTTCAACTGCTGAGCACACCTCATCTCAACCTGCGAGGTTTCTCACTCTCGCCCTTGCAATTCTCTTCCCCATCCTACCAGAGGGGAGTGAGCAAGTGGCTGTGTGGGGCTGGCAGCCTGGCTGCCAGAGCTAAACCACAACAGTGGTCCATTTCAACTACAGAGAAAAACAAATAAATAGTACTTCAGGTTTTTCAAATCAGTTTGGCACAGTTATTTGCACTACATTTCTAGCAATTCCTGATTCTTTTGGAGCTGGCCATCTCTCACTTGTTATTAGATGTCCTTTATATTTTTATTTTTTTTTTTTTAATATTCTAATAGTTAGTTACTATTTTATGTAGTTTAATATTTATGCATTATTATTAAAAAATAATAAAAAAAACCCCACAAAAATAAAACTAGCAGCATCCAAAGATTTTAAAAGTAATTTCAGAGAAATATGAACTGTAAGAATAAAGTGTTGCTGTAAATATTTGCAACTGTAGGCACAAATCCTGATAGCATGGGATGTGGCTAAAAATTGCTTGCTCTATTTACCCACTATTTAAATAATTCAGAAGCAATTCCAAATAGCTTTCTGGAAATTCTTTAATTCTTCCTCTATAAGCTCTTAAGAAAGAAAAAAAAAAAAGGCACCAAAAAAAAAAAAAAGACAAAAAAAAACTAGTTTCCCAAAGCATTTGAAAAACTGCTACAACTATGGAAATTTCAAAATAAGAATTAAAAAAAAAATAAAATACAGTATGACCTCATTACCTATCCCCTGACCATCTGCAAAACTAGAACCTGGGGAAAAAGGTTGAGTAATTTAAAATGTATATATGATTGCTCTAACAACTCAAGCTTAAACCAACCTCTATATTCTCATGAGTTGGTCTTCTCTGGGATTTATTCTAATTGCTTTTTATCGATAGATTTTTCTTTCATTTCATTATTCCTTTTATAATTCACAAAGGATATCTCACTCATTAATGAGAATTAGCAAGGCATTATTAAGATCAAACGCTCTTTTTCATTTTTGTCCTTTTGCTCAAGGGCAACTACTGCAGATCTTTCTGATATCCTGGATAGTAGGGAAAGTAATTTATTTCATGCTAAGTTATTCTTCAGTGCCAGAATCCCAATGTCATATGGGCCACTCAGTGACAATCCTGTTCACAATATTACCAAGAGCATTTAACAGCACTCTTGTACTGAAGGATTTCTCTCCTGAAGGTTGAAATGTTTCATTGCTGGAAGCAACACTACAGCTGGTCTATGAGATGAGAGAGACAGCCCTGCCCTCTGTCCTAAAGTCAATAAAATACAGTCCTGAAGGGCACAAGCAACTGAAAGTGGATTTTTATCTTGTATGTACAATTTCTGTCAAAACCAACAGCTGTTAATTCTATAGTACCAAGAGCAGTACTCAGAATGTACCTTAGTGTGTTAAATCTACTACTGTTTTCAAGCAACAAAGAAGATTCCGCTGGTTATTTATGACCCTTGCCAGAGTCTACTATTTTCATTTCCTCATATTTAGGACTAAAACCAGAGTTCCTGCTTAGGCAAAATGCAAATTAAAATAAATTATTTGGATTCACAAATCCAATCCTTATTTTTAGAAATTGATTTAGTTGATACTAAAAAGCGATAAGATACTGCTCAATCTAGTGTGTTTCATCTGAACAGCTTCCCAAGAAGTTTAACTGTAGAGCTTCCCTGTTTTGGGATTTGTTTGCTGGGGACTTTGTATATTTAGTCCACCTAGCCATTTTCCCAGCAGTTACCTGGTACCAGCCCCTTCCAAGGGACCGAATGCACCTGGCTTTCTGCTATGTGCATGAACACATGGCATCTGCATACAAGGCCAGGAGATTTATTCTAGTGCAATTTAAATGTCACTCTTTCGGGCAGGTTAGGAGACTCACTTTTTCTGCACATTGGCCATTCCAGCAACACATTAATTAAAAGCACAACGTAGTTTGCCCATCTCTTTTATGTGCTTTAATTTTCCTATCATAAAATGCAAGGAAGACATCACACATAGTCACCTCTTGTTGAATTTGCAGGTATACCTTTCTCTTCTATCTTTCAAGTTCCATCTGCCATTAGGTTGTCATCACCTCACATGTTGTTATTTCAGTTAAAAAGAACTTGATAATATGACTTAATTTTTAGCACGCACAGTGAATTTCTGTTAATTATAGACTGGCCTTACTGATAAGGACCTAGGTAGGCAGAACTAAACTGGCCAACTGAGTCAGTAAAAACTGAAACATGGAAAATTTTGTTGACGCTTTTTACATGTCCACACAACTGGACTCTTATCTGAAAATTGGAATTATTTGGAAAGAATGAAATTGTGAGTTTCTTGGCACAGAAGAAGTCATTGGAAGTAGTATGGAGAAATCACCTGCAGGTTGTGAAACAGCTTGTTGGTTTCTCTAATTGCATTTTATCTCCCACTGCATCACACTTAGTTAAAACAACAAAAATATATACCAGAAAAGTAATACAGATGAGATGCTGCTCCCTCAGAGGTTCAGGAATTTTTCAGTCTGTTTCAGTCTAGTGGGTCTGGGAAAAGGCAAAGAGAAGTAAATGGTACTGTCAAAAGAAAAGAAAATTTTACTAGATAGTAATAAAATGTTTTGTATTATGCTGAAAGATAAAGAAAGAAAGTAGTGTATCAAACATGAGGATATTAGTTTTTTAAGCAATACAGTCATCCTGGTCTTCTGTCTTTTTCCCAAGAGGAATGAAAATATGACTAGCAACCAAAAACTGAATTTTATTTGATGTTTGTTGTACTTCTGTGTCACTAATTCCCAGGAACTTTTTGTTGTACTGAGCAGCCTTCAGTTAATTAAGTACATTTCTAGGAGAACACTGCTTTCCAACAGATGACTGAGAAATCTGGGCAATCCTATTTAATTCCTGCTGTTCTGCAAACTTATCTAAGGTCATCAAACACTCCCTTTTTCAGCAAAAGCAGTATCCACTGAGGCTGACTGTTTTCTTCACTATGAAAAATATTTCTTCCTGTCTCAAAATGAGAATCCTAGTGGACAGGACAGCGGCCTGTGCCACCCACAACAGACATCTGGTATCCAGGGATCATGATTTGAAAACTGTTATTCTAGGTCATTAAATGTTTGGGAGGAAACCCAAGTGATGTTAATGCTCGAATCAGGTGAAACACAAATATCCAACCGTGTTTCTGAATCTATTTGAGTGCAATGGGCAGTCACAATCAGTAAATCAGGTGGTGAGGATTCCACCTTGTTCCCATAGCTGAATTAGGTTTTCACTTACATCCTTTGCCCCTGCAAAGTGTTGAGCTGTCTAATAGACAACATATTGGCCGAACTCATAACCTGGAATCACCAAATCTGTTGCTTTTAGGGTTGTAGCTGCTCTTTAATATTTCTATCAAAATATTTGAACTAAGCTTCGGTTTGGTTTCAAAAGGAAGGAAAAATTTCTACCTAAACTGAAACTTTTGCCAATGTGTACAAAATTTTATTTACTGTCAAAATCTGTCTGCTGGAATTCACCACCATTTCATATATATAAAAAAGTTTATTTCTTATCAATAAAATGTGTTATTTCTTGTTTAAAAATAGACAATATTGAATTGTTTGGCTGTTACTTATAAGAGTAAATGCAGGTATTTGTACTGCAAGAGACAATGAAAAGTAGTGTATTATGTGGTGCAAGGTCCAGTGTAAAAGTCAACTTTGAAATTTTGAAGTTGAATGTTTTTTTGACCAAATTAACTGTATCCTCTGATGAAAAAAATAAAAATCCTCTATATCCTTAAGAAAAAGTACTTCACTACACAGATCTTTGGAAATCATGCTTCTTATTACACAGTGATTTTAAAGGATCTGCATAAAGTAAAACGATTGTTTGGTAAGATTATTCAATATGTCTTCTGATCCAATAAACAGTGTGTCAAATTAGAATGGCTGGCAAGAAGTTTAAAACAAGCTACAGGTTGCTTTTCCTAAAGTGGGAAACTTGAACAACAGAATTGTATGAACTGAATATTCACGGTACTAGAATAAGCTGGACAGATGACATAAGGAAGGGGAATATATCAAGCACTAAGACATATTAAAAAAACAGCTTTGATCAGTTATTACCCTTCTGAAATTCTTATTCCCTTTTCAAATAATTGCTCATATTAATACACATTAATGTTTTTGGAGACTACTATTTCTGTCTCAGCCACTTAGTTGTCAGAAGGGATGATTTCAAATACCTGTCTTCCTGGTGCCAGAGAGTGCTGTGGAAGCTTTATTTTATCTCCCATCTTGTACTCATTCAGTGTGTCTGACAACAAAGAAACCAAAACTACACTAGCAGGAACTTTGGAAGTGTACTAAAGCTTGTGAGACAAGCCTTTAAGATATTCTTAACCTGATTAAGAATTACTCTGCAATAGCCTAGAGTGACATGTGCTTATAGTACTTCAATCATGTATCAGACACAGCTAGATCATCCTGACAGCATACCTAGGTTATTAAGTTCCTTTCTATTAGGGTCAATTCAGGCTTTTTTAGCAGAACCATGGATAAAGAAACTGACTTTGTCAGCTAGGAAAGAATGAGAAATATGCATAATTTTCAGTATTTCCATCTAGAAAATGCAATTTCAGTTCTCAAGTTATCTTAGCAAGCATCTGTCAGGGTTTGAGAATACCAGTTGTCACAGAGCAGTGAGTCATATGGTTCATAAGACAGTGTGTTGATGTGCTGTGAAGAGCATCCTCTTGGGCACAGGAAGTAATGGCTCCCATCCTCACTCAGTGCTGCTGTTAATTGCAGTCATGCCTGGGAAGGAAGGGCACTGGCAGATACCTCTGTTTAGATGCTTTATGTGACTCTCACGGTGGTACCTTGGGACAATGTGGAAATGACAAAAAGTGGAATAATCCTATAATAAAATCAGACATAGTAGATTATGTTCATATTGCTGTTAAACAATAGAAATTTCATTTGATAAACATTTCCTGATAATGTGAAATATGCTTATGGGCTTTAGGCATCAGTATAAAAGGTATGAGAAAACAGACTGAAAAAAGGGCACAAGAAAAGGAAATTTTTAGAAACAATCAAACTCTGGGTTATGTTGTCACTTTCGTTCCATTGCAAAGGTTAACTTGGCAATATGGGTATCTAACATCCTTCTGAACGTGTATAAAGTTAACATATGCTAAAAATACCAACCATTATTGGTATTTTACAGCGATAGGCATTCTTTACTCTGTGTGTTAAATGTGGTGTACTTTCTGCTGTACTGACCTTGAAATATGAGGTTAATTGCAACAGAACCTCACAGTCAGGCCCATGCAATCTGACATCTTTTCAGCCTGGTTACCAGAGATACCAAATGAAATAAGACATTCAGTAATGGAGAAAAGTTTTGGGTTTGTAGCCATAAGATTTGTCTAGATGCATCACACATATTTATTTATAAAATACATAAAAATTAATGAATATAGACAATGGCAACTGGTTTGTTTGTTGGTTGGTTTTTTGTTTTTTTTCTTACTGAGTCTGGAGTAATTCTTTCATATAAAGTGTTCAACTGTTTATTTGCATTTTTGATGCTCTGATCTCTATGTAACTGAATTCCAAATATCTGATTAAATTGTATTGGTAGAGGAGGGATTTACCTATCTGTGGACATTCCTTTCCTGGTGAAGTTCTGTGTGGTATCTGCAGGAGAAGGCAAGTATGCCTCCCAGAGGCCTCTCCAACTCCTTCAACAGATGCTTGCTCTAGGAATTCAATTCCTCATTCTTCTGCTTATGTTATTAACTTCCAACTTCCTGATAGTCAGTATCCTGAGCATAGCCATAAATTGCTTACTTTCTAGACATGAACCAATTTCTTTTTCCTTTTGCAGCTTGACAGAGATCTATAGGTTTTCCATATTTTATGTCAGGCTGCAATGTCTTCTGTGGTTCTGGTCACTGTTTGATATTTTATAACGGGTTCTGTCAGAGTTCTATATTTGTCTATCTGAGTCATTAATTGAATAAATATGATAGATTAATCAAAGGATTCAGGCATACTTAGTCTTTATTAAAAATGCATTTTATAATAGCATCATATTTCTGTTGAGGTGTCATAACTTTTAATCTTATTAGATACAATTTAATCTCTCATTCTAACAAATGTATTAGCATTTCTGGTTTCACATAGCTTTCTGAATGTGCTGAAATCCTCTTTCTCAAAAAGTGTTTATGCTCCTATATGGGTGTCAGAGCCTTGCTTGAATACTTTCAAGACACTGCAACAAGGTCTGTTATTCCAGCCACTTGGGAATTCTGTGTCCTCGTCCTGCCTTTCTGGTTTAAGAAAATAATGTTGTCCTCTCTGTAACCATGCTTTCTGGTAATATTACTGACTGGTATTGGGTTCTTGAAGAAAGAACTGAACTGAACTGAACTGAATGCAAATGATGAAGATCCTGCAAAATCTAACATTTCATTGCAGGGAGGCTGCTCGTAGGGGCTCAATGGATTCATCTTCAGCAATTTTATGTGCACAATAGAGGAATATATGTAATCTCTCAATTATTTTAGTATTTGCAATTTGTGGCCATCAGCATAGTCTTAGGTCTTGACCTCCACAGTCAGTGACAAGTTGGTTGGAAAGTAGTTGTCCAGTTGTTTTCTGCATAAGCACCAAATTTGAAAGGAATATTTGCTGCAACAAGGCAAGGCTTTTATTTCTGCTACTTATATATGATTCTGCATCACACCAAAATCTTCTAGCACACTGAATACTGTTGGACATTTGTAGTTGTACAAACTGTGACAGCACATAGTCTACCTAGTGGAAAGTTAAGGCTAAGATAACATTGATTTTTCCCATGGTAAGAAGATTACACAATATAGTGCATAAACACTGCACTGAGAAGTACATTAATAATCTAATTTTACAAGTAATAGAAAACAATGTAATTTAAATTTTGTACATTTATTTTGCAACAGCAGCATTAAATAACTTCTGTATTTTCCACAGGGAAGTTTGGAACTTAGTCTTTGGAAACAAGTATGAACCCTTTCATCATATGATCTGTATCTATACTTTGTCTATTTTGTGGATATCCATACAATGAATTTGTCTCACGTGAGTATAGACTGCCTTCACACAGAATATTAAAGCTCCTTGACAGAACAGATTTACTTTATGAGCACCATTAAAACATTTGGCTGCCCCTTTTCACTGTTTGGTTGTTTTCCAGATCTGCTTATGCAGAGTTGCTGTTTCTGTCAGATGAAATATATAGGCACGTTACCTTGTCTGACAGAAACAGTAAGCATCAAGGGTTTCCTGAGAAGGAACATCAATATGCAGCTTGTGAAATGTCATATTTCCCAACACTACTAATTACATTATCACCTTAACATCAGCTTCTAATAATAGCTATAACTAAAATGTGTACTGCTGTTTATCTTCTTTAAAGAGAATACATCTGACAGACTGCACAGCTCTTTTATCTCACCCATTGCCTTAAAAGTGACTCAGAGACTATTTCAGATGAATCAGTGGCAGTAATCCTATTTAATTCAACAGTGGGAGGCTAGAACCACAGTGACAGGAAAAATGTCCTCCTCATATATATAGTATGATGGGAGTTGATATTTGTATTTTTAAATTGTGCTCTTTGGGATTTTTAAGTTTTCTTTCTGTTTGCTTTTTCTTTCCTTCTTTTTTTTCTTTTTTTTTTTTTTTTTTTTTTATTAAATTTTAATTTTTAAATTATTTATGAGATGAAACATAACTGGTTGGGCAGCTGGTCTCAGGAAACGTGAAATATTTTGCACTGAAAAGAGTCCATGTTAAACCTAATCTTATTAACCTATTCAAATTCTTTTTAAAAAAAAAAAAAATTGCAGCTGATATATATCTTGTTTGTTTCTGAGAGGGAAAGGTAGTACTTTATGAGAGGGCAGCAATACATAGTAAACAAAATAGAAAAAACTATTCTGTGGATGTATATGAAAGAGAAAAAACTTGTTCCATTGCAAAGGTATGATTTATATATATTTACATACATATGTATATGAATGTTATATGCATGTATGTTCAGCAAAACATCTAAATAATTCAGGGAGTCACTAAAGGAAAAAAAGCAACCAAGTGCAACGCAGTGTTTCTGGAATACTTTGAAGATAACCAAAGGTTTGTGAAGTAGATACACACAGAGGTTCATAGAAAGTGGCATGAGTGTTCAAGAAACAACCTGAATTAAATAATCTGTGCTGAAAAGTGTAGATAAGATCCAAAAAATGTTATCAGTAGGCATAAATAGACAATGATGGATGGTGAAACCCTTGAGGAAAAACAACAGCATCTAAGACTAACTTGCCCATAAGCATAATTTGCAAAATTCCATTTCAAAGTTAATTAACCCAAAAACATTAGCTCAGTTGGTTAGAGCATGATGCTAATAATGTCAAGGTTGTGGGCTCAGTCTCAGTATGTGCCATTCACTTAAGAGTTGGATTCGATGATCCTTGTGGGTCCCTTCCAACTCAGAATATTGTGTGAGTCTGTGAACTGGAAAAGCAGACAGCTAAAGGTATAGTGAATACAAATTTAGCAGGAAAAGAAATTGGATATACTAAGGGTGAGGGTTTCACTGGAATCTGACCTGAGTCACTGAAGGCATGGCAGCACAAAAAGCTTTGCAGGAGTGGGGCAGAGAGAAAAAAATGGAAATGAAATTTTTGGGGTCTTTCTAGAAGGGTATAACAAGAGTTACTGAAGTAAGACTGAGGTAACAGGAAAACCGCAGGAACACAAACCCCTGAAAGCCCAAAGATAGATAAGCCATAAATAATTTCCAGTGTCTGAAAACACTTCAGTGATCAAAGGGGGAGTAGAGTGGCTTTGTGTATAGCCAGCCCCGGTTTAGTAGTGCACTTTTAAAAGTAGTTCAGAGGAATCTGAGAGGTGAAAACAATAGACTACTTATTTTCCCTGACCTTACTGAGAATTAGAGTGAAGAATATGAATTGAGAGTTTGGATGACAACTGTCAAGTGTACACAAACCAGAACTATAATAAAGATTTTGAATTCCGTTAGCAGTCAATCATGTTTGGAAAGCCCTTAAACTGAAATTTTCATTAAATACAGAATAAAAGAAAGTAATTTCTCATGCAATTGTTAAGTACCAACAGAATTGACAACAAACTGCTCAATACCTCTGAATGATCATTTCATATCACAGCTCTTCCTTGTTCACTCTATAAAAATCTTGTTAAATAACCAGTTGCGACCTGGCAACGTCTTTGTGTTTAGCAATCATTAGTTGTTATGTTCTAACACTTCGCAGTGCACAGTTTGCAAACTCCATCAGGCTGTTAAGAACAAGTTAAAATAAATGTATGCCGTACTTGTATTTCCTACCTCTTCCCAAATGAGTATTTATCATGTTGTATAAATCAATGTCTTTCAGCATAACACTCATTTTAAAGCTCCAATGGCCCAGTTTCTTCCATATTTGCTATGATTGCATAACAACAGGGATTTCTCATGCTGTAGTAAAGATTGTGAATTTTCTTGGCAAAATTCATATAGAATGTATTTATATAGGCATGCCAGCTATAAGTGTAACACACAAAAACAAGGGAAGGATTAGAAAAGTAGTAACATTTCAGGGATACTCTTGAGAAGGAGAGAAACTGAACTTACCACACTGTGATGCAGAAGTCTATTGCCATAGTAATTTTTGTAGCTTCTTCATAAAAAGGACAGAGTTCGAGTCTATTAATTATGACATAGATTAAGAAGCATGTCAGGCTTGTCCACCTTCTGTAATACTGCTCTTAGTAACAATCTTATAACAAATGCTACAACTGCTTAGACTGCACTAAGATTTCAGAGAGATTATTAAAATTTATTTCTCCTGTTGGAAAAAAACCCCAAACTGAAACAATATCTTGAAATTATTGAAGTATCTGTGTTAGCTTTCTTTCTACAGCCTATTGGCACTGTATGTAACTGCTTTTTTTTTAAATAATTAAGGATAGCATAAATATACTCTCTCTCTATATATATATATTTGTATATGTGTATATATACATATATATAAAATATTTTTTACCTATTTTTCAACAAATTAACTAATTAAATGGGTTGATATTAGTTCAGTTTCTCAAAACAGCCCAAAAACCCCCATGATATTTATGTCTATCAACAAATTTGGAACTAAAGCAGGAGTTTCTTTAGTGGTAGGTTTTGGAGGGTTTTTTTGTTTTGTTGCCTTTTTTCCCCCACCCTGAAGCTGAACTGTATAGTCAATTGTTCTGATTTAGAAAGAAATAAAAGAGGTTTGACTGATCAGAAACCCTCATACTAAGTGCAGTTGCAGAGAATGGCTATTTTAGTTGCATGAACAGAACAGGAATGTTCTTGAACCTTGAAATATTTCATAAGAAGAAAATGAAAAAAAAAAAAAATAACACAATCTTGGGCCCATTACAATAAAAATTTTTCATTGAAGATAAGTGGGTTTAGATTACTTGGATTTTCAGGGGAATGGAAAATAAGATTTATGTCTTTTAGTTTGGCAGAATGCAAAGCTGCCTAAAGTGCTAAAGGAAATAAATTGAGTATGGAATTTTTTTATATTACCCTTAAGACTTATTTCTATATTGTGCCTTATATTCCAATGATTTTCATGGAGATGGCCTAGATTTGCTAATGCTTTGAGTTTTGGTTACTAAAGATTTGGTGTTGTGACAGGTAGTATAATGGAGGGTAAAAATAGTTCCTGGGGATTGTATCTTCAGTTTTATGCTCCATTAGCAGCTGCCACTATGTATCACAGAGCAGGACTGTCTGTTCTAAGGGGAGAGAAATGGGAAAGATCAAGCAGGGAGGAGCACAGAAGGACTTCTGTTTTAGGAAAAGCCAGATCTATTTGATGAAGACTTACCCAAATGCAGACTCACAGACACACCTTTTGGCTTATTAGAAAGTTTGAGATGTGAGAAGAAGGAGCAGTTTCATACAGAATAAATCAGGGATATGTCAAAGAACCTTTCATTGCTAATAAATTACTGGAATTCGGATGAGTTTGTGTTCAAAGGTCTGGTCAGCTTCAACCTGTGTCCTGTCTTAGTCTTAAATGCTTGAAATAGCCCTGAGGTTTCCAATGCCAAATCTCCTGAGCACAATCAATGTGGTTGAACAGCATATATTTACAGTCTGTGGCTGAATAGTAATGATGTTCTTGTGTAGCTGTGGTTAGTACAACCTTCACAAAACTACATAATGTTAGTTGTCATCACTGTGTTGAATATATTATACTCACAGGCTGTACATCAGCATTGCAGCAGCTTCTGCTGGTTAATGGGTCACCTAAGTGAAACGACTGGGAAGATTACAGCTGAATTCCCATTGGACAAATGTCTTCAGCATAAAATGCAATAAAATTTGTCACTTCCTCCTGTGTTGTCAGCACTTGGAGAATGGTGGCCTTGTCACATCAAGGTTCAATTACAAAGGTAAGCAGGAAAGAAATTAATGGTGACTTACAGACACCCACCATAATTATCATTGCCACTTTTGGTCCCCCAGTTTCTGATTATAGCAGTGAAGTAATTTTTCATAGCATTAAAATTCAGTCTACATTGTGCTGTGTATAAACTCATGTCAAATGCATCACTAGTGTCTGATACACAAGGAGAATTTGTAAGGTGTTCTCTCTCACTTAGTGTAGATATTAATGTTTCATTTGTTATGTTGTTGAGAAACAAGTTAAAAAGTTGGAGTACAAAACAAAGAGGAGAAAGAAGAAACTAAAATATTCAGCATCAAATCCAATGGCAGACAGTTTTTGTAAGCTATTTTAAGATTGTTATAGAATTTAAGTTTTAAGTAATTTGGATTTTCAGTTACATAACTTAATGGGATTTGAGTTTTCCTTGTTGATAAAACTAAAATGTTGGAATTTACATATATTTCTAAGTAAATATGATGAAAACCCTTGAAGTTTCTAAAACATATATGAGAAGTAAAAAGGCTTGATGTGAAAATTTCCTCATGTCACTGTTATTTTCCAAATATAGCCATCAAGGTTTGTTTATGACAGACTTGTTGAGTTATGACTTCCTACCCATGACAAATACAAGCTATGAAAATGGTTTGTGAAACCATTTTTTATTTCAGTGGTCAGTTATTACATCTGCTTACCATTGATGCAATACCTCTGGAGACTGGCAGCTTGACTTACTTCACAACACTGTTGTAGTGTCATGACAGAAACAAACACACATTTAACACATGGAATGTGCATCAATGCAACTTTTAAGTTACAAAGGTAAGGAAAATTGGAGCATCTTTAAAAATAAAAAGAAATGTTTCTTTCAATAGCTGAGTATTTTCTGCTTTGTCTTGTTGGTCAACAATATAATTAAGATGAAATCACTAAATATCATTCTATTTATGATAAAAGTATTAAATAATCCTCAGCAAAGCAAAACTGTTGCAAGGTGTCAAGGTGTGTTACATCAGAAGATGTCATCAGAGGTGCTGTTTAACCCTTCAATAAACAACTAGATAGGTTCTCTTCACTGAAATAATCCCTTGTAAATAGACTCATTGCTTGAAAAACAATGAGCATTTGGGCCTGCAAATACTTCAGTAACCCACTTTTATTTGGAAAACTGAGGCTTTATTTGTGGATGCTCTTTAAAAGAATCAAGTTTTCATCTTAAATAAGATGAAGATACGATTTATGTTTCTCCTCTCTCACACCTCTTATGCCTACAGGCTATTTTTTCTCCATGTTACCTGAAGAGACCTTCTTATTTTTCTTTTTTTTCCATGTTTTTTGAGCACAAAGCTAAGAATTGCATCTCCTCACAATTTCAGTAGCTTTGCAGTCACTTTTCAGAAATCTGAACATCCGCTGGAGCAAAGCAGAAGAAATGGAAAGGAAATAGATTACTATATGAGGTCTAAACCATCATGAAAAGAAAGAAGTCACAGAATATTGGTGGCAATACTTTTATTTTGATATTAAAATATAAGCAACATGCATGATTAAAAAACTTTGATGGTCACAGCAGGTGTGACTGTTATTTATTGCTTTTATTACCTTATTGCTAATTTTTGTTGTTCATGTCACAAAGAAATGTTAAATGAGAGATTGATGATGACAGTAGGAATGTGCAGGTAAAACTTTAACAGAAGTTATATACTTTTTCAAAGGAGTGGTGGGGTGTTTGTTTGTGTTTTTATTTCTTTGCTATGGGGATATTTTTGTAACATGGTTTGCCTTTCCACTGAGCATAGTAAAGCACTGGGTCTTAATAAGACAGCTTCCTCTAAAGGAAAATTGCTCATGTTAAGTGCCAAAATATTTTATTTGATGTGCAACAGTTCTGAGAGTGATGGTCAAGCAAACAACAATTATTTCCCTCTTCCTTTTTGTTCCTTATTTAAATGTCAATGCAGATGTCCACATGAAGAAACAAAAGTCATCTCATGAGAGAAAAAAATTCTGAAAGTATTTCTTTTACTTTTTCAAAGTTTTCTTGTTTTGTAGGAGCTTCTCAGTCATTCTGAATGTAAGTTATCTATTTCCTAATTGAAGGAGACTCCATGAAAAATAAAAGTTGCCCAAACACAGATGATCCAACAAAGGAGAGTTACATAGCATTGGGTTCTGTAGAGTAATGAAGGCTTTGGAAAACTATTTAAATGTTTCAAACAATGTGGCTCAGAAGTTGAGGGGTTTTGCTAATAACTGGGGGGAGGGACAATTTGTTAACAAGTCTATCACTGTTTGACATTTACTTCTGCAAGTTTTTTCATTCTCTTTCATTAAAAGGCATTCTTGTAAAAGGCATGTCTGCCATGCAGACACAGGTTGTATGACAGAAAACAGGGAAGCATGCAAGACTGATTTTTTTTTTTTATTCTAAGTGATTGGAAAAACTCTGGTAATCTAAATATTTTGTACAGACTACAGGAAAGAGATAATTCTGTGAAAACTGTGTGACTGTCCTTCTAGAATGGTCTTGGAAACATTTAAATATCAGAAAATAATTGACCTTCTTGACACTACTGTGTAAGTTTGATTTATGTAGATTCAAGAAACAGATAAATTTTATCTTGGAGGTTAATCCTAATTTCAAGTGTTGATTTTCTTTTCCAAGAATATTTCTGGGTTTTTAAGTAAAGCATTACCTTGAAAAAGTCATTTAAACTGCATTTTTTTTTTTTCTCTGCTTGAAGTCAGGGGTGGGGGGTTGTTTCTTTAGTTGTTTTTTTTTAAAATTAAATTATCGCTTGATTTTTAATACTAAGTGTAATATGATAAGAAATGCAGGAGAATGTTACTTTACTAAATCAGAGGCAGTATACCCCTTAATCTAACAAAAAACCCCAAAAAGCATCTTGCAAAATTCCATCTAAAAACTTCACATAAGGATAGTTTGAAGCTATGTGATCATCTTTTATTATCACAGACTTTTAAAAATTAGAATGCAAAGGTCTTCCTTTTACACACAGAATTTGTACTTTGGAAGGATGAGTTAAGGAGCCTGACCAACCTTGGCATTTTCTGATCCTCCAGAATGATAGACTAACAATCCTCCTGTGGTCCATGAAAGATCGTGGTAAATCCCTGAAAAGCAAGACAAAGCCTGAGGATATTTTTGTCTGAAGACTGAACAGTAAATAAGGAGATAAAGGAAGAGATGTTGTAGCCTTCTGTTTTCCAGCCCTGAAGACACTCCTGTCATGAATCTCCAGCCATGCGATTCTTTTCCTACCGTCAGCCTGACCTTTGGTTCCACAAGGGCTGTGTTTGTGATGGCACCATTGGGAATGCATTGCTTTAGCTATTAAATATGTCAAATTCTGAGTTGATTTATTTTTTTTTCTCACACTTCTTTCTCATAAAATACAGGGTTCAGTTTAGGGCAAGTCTCAATAAACTTGGAGTAAGAAGATTAATATAGTAGGTCTTGACTGAAATACTTCTGATTTCATTAACTTTTGCTGTAAAGTTATTGCTTGCAGGATTTGTGTTTGTCTTGAATTTGGAATTCTCTTGTTAGTTGAAAAGACTACCTTAGTTTTTCTCAGTGTGTCTGTGTCCCAGATGAACCATGTAAGTGTTGCTATTTCTTAATGGGGTGTTTTAATGGGGTCTACATTTTGTAATATTCAAACTATCTGTAGTTCTTTGCCCCTGACCTTTAATAGGATCTTCTTGCAGAAGTGATTTTTCTACACTCCTTCACATGGGCGACAGATATCAGAGGGAACTGAGATTAAAAACACCTAGTTATTTTCAATTTGTTTTTTAAGGTAATTTCAACTTTTTTATAGATTTTGCTTAAAGTTATAAGGGGCACTCCTAATTAAATGGAAAGTTTAATAAGGCAAAATTATTTTGCTTCATAAAAAGGAAGAGGGAATGGTTATTTCAGAAATCCTATTAATACCTAGCCAGATGTTTTGTTGGTCCATAGTTTGTGGTCCATAGTTTGTGGCCATACTTAACTGAAGCAAGAGTTTGTTTCTTGTATGTATTATTAAAATCCCAAATTGATTTAGAAGTTTAACAAGTATTTCTTCATTAAGTTTGTGCCTGTTAAAAATCATTATGTGCTACACTAAGGGATTGGTATCAAATAAGGACACAATGAAACAATAACTTTATATATTGCCTGTTAAATTTTAAAGTTTTAGTGGAAGTCAGTGTTCTTAAAGACTTTTGCTCTTTTAAGTGGTTGCGTTTGACTTGCTTGCCACCAGAATTTTTCCAAGAAAAACTAACATGTTTCTATTTGTGGCTGATTCAAGTAGAGTACTCTGTAAACAATCATTTCTCATAATACCTTGAATTTGCTTTCATATGCTCTGTTTCATACCCTAACATAACATTAGCACATGTATGTTTCCCAGATTACTGTCTGTAATAATACAACTTTTCACTTGTTAATGACATTTCTAAGTTCTTTTGATTTATTCTGTACTTTGTTTAATACTTTCAAGAAAAAAAAATTGGTATGTAGTGATTTTATCCTGCTAACAGAATCACAAAACAGCCCTGCGGGGAAGACACCTTGAAAGATCATCTGATACAGTAAAGGATTTATTTTATTTTTTTTTAATTGTGCTTTTCTCTCAAGCTGTTTCAGTGCTAGTAATTGTCTTAGAGCAGAATCCTCAAGCCTATTCATTTCTTCTCAGCTCTGCTAATTCCAGATTGTTCTTGGAGTCTGTTATGCTATTCCAGATTAATGCAGTAGTGAAGAAAGTTGTCTTTGTAAGATCTTGATTTGCTTTGTTATACAACTTAACAGAAGTCAACCCAGTACAGTGTCAAAAGATTTGATAATAATTTTCTGTAGTCAACAGCTGTTCTTGTTTTGCAAAGGGTGTCATTCGGTCCAACAGGTGGACATTTATACTTATGCACTTCAGGGCCCTGATTTGTCACAGTGACTCATTGACACCACTGAAGTTAAACTTTGTACTGACAGAGTGATGAATTAGGTTTTTACTGTAGTTGTGCAAAGCAGTTCAGACAGCTCCAGAAATAAAAAAAGTATGTTGTTGCCAGAATTTAGAAATCAATCTATAGTCTTGTTTTGCAAGCTGCAACATTATCAGCTTGATTGGTCAGTTACACTGATGGTTTTCTGAGGTCACAAAATAACTCAGTCTCAATATCTTGGGCAAAATCTACCTTTCCTTCTCCTTTTCTTATTTTTTTTTCCCAGCTGCTTTTAGTTAACTACACTGCTAGTATATCCATCAGAACTGTACTCATTTTTGTATTATAAGATTACTTTAAAAAAAAAAAAAACAAACAACATTGTATGAGCTAATGGTCTTGATGGAAGAAAATACTTTGATGACATTCCTTGACTGAGATGGAGGGAACAGTCTGTGGTGGTAGTCCACTGTCACACCCAGTTTTCTGTTTGCATAAAGTAGGGTATAACATTTTGTTATGCCTCTTAGAGCACCCAAGGATGTTCTATATTTACACATGTGAAGAAAGCTTGCTTTATAAGGCTCATTGTGATGCAAAGGGAGAAAGAACAAGAATCTTTCTTCAAATGCAGGAAAACTGAAGGCATAAAAGTTTGCCTCCTCATAGGGATATTTTAAACTAAAAGACAAGAGATTTAGGTTGGATGTTAGGAAGAAATTATATCCTCAGAGGCTAGTGAGGCACTGGAACAGATTGCCCAGAGAAGCTCTGGTTGACCTATCCATGGTCAACCAGATGGTCAACCTATTCAAGGTCAGGTTGGACTGGACAGCCTGATCTAGTGGGTGGTATCCCTGCCCATGGCAGGGGTGGTTGGAACTAGATGATATTTAAGGTCCTCTCCAACCCAAGCTTTTCTATAATACGAGGATTCAATGATATTTTTCATCATACTGCTAACCACAGCATGAAACAAATTCTGTCAACAGTAATTTTGCTTCTTTACATCAAAGAGCATTTTGTACAACTGAAAAAGGAAACTGGAGGTACAGGTCTGTGGTTCTGCTGCATCTGTCAGTTTAGATTCCCCTTCAAGTAGGAGGAGCAATTATATTTTATGTGAACAAGATGAAAAATAAGGAAGCGGCTTTGAAAGATTCACCTAAAAAAACAGAAACAAAATAATAGAATAAACCTCCACACCAGCAGAAGGTTAGTCTGCTTTGCACTGTCAGTTGGGGTAAAGCAACACAGAACCGTCAGTTGTGAAGGGAAAGTATTCCCCTTTCTTAGGCTACTGAGCTTTAATTGTTTTTTTTTTAAGGTTGTGAGGATTCAACACTTAAGACGATTAGTTAATGTCACCTGCTAAAAAAAACCCTCTGCAGTGAGTTGGGGAGATTTGAAGAACATTATGTGATTTGTCCTGGGTTCCAATTTCTCACCTAACAGAAATTTACTGTCGCTCAGTATGTGAGAAGCCCTTAAGAGTTCATTGTAATGAAGAACTAAGAAGGATGTTTCCAGCAGTCCAAAGCTAGAATAGAAATCTTTTCTGAGCCCTCAACTACTACAGTCATCTTTGTACTTCTTTTATGTACCACGTTAGTGGCTATTTTTTAACAGACAGTGTCTGCATGAGCTCCTCTCCTACTGCTTCTTTATTCCCTAAATTTCAGGGGACTTGGTTGCATAAGGATGTGGAATAAGAAAGACTTTTTTCCACATTTCTTACATGGATCTCTTTTAAAGCAAAAAACACTTAAAAATGTTGTTCTTCTGGTGCTCTTTTTCCTTTCTGTTATTTTTTGAAGTCTTTTCAATTTAGCTGTTCTGCTGCCATTCCTGGTTTTATTTTGAAATTTTCAGAGTTGTTTGTTTAAAACAAAGGCTTATGCAATCATGTTGTGACTGTTTGCATGACTCGTGAGTCATGTCTAGTGTTTTTTTTTTACTAGTGCACACAAAAATAATTAGTCCACAAACCTCTAGATCTGGGTGTGCAATTTCCCTGGCACTGCTATGGAGTAAAAGGGATTTTTCAGAAAAATGCAGCAGTTGGTGCATGTGTAATAGCACAGATGCTAATGTAAATACAAGTGATTGATATTCTTAAAACTTTAAGTAGCAAAGGAAATACCATTCTTTTAACTGTGCTGCCAGCAGCAGAAATTACAGGCCTCATTGCTGACTAGGTGTGCAAATGCAGTAAGTAACAATGGGGGAACGTTCTGCTCAGACTAAAACAGCTTTCCCACTCTTTGTAGGATGCTAAACACATTTTTGTTCCTTTATTTAAATAGAGAATTTTGTAAATAAGTATATGTACTTTGGTTCTGAATGATTTTCAGTTTGGCTGCTGAATGCAAAGACTAAGTGGTTTTGTACTCTTTCCATCCTTATACATCACCTGTCCCACCAGTATATCAGGGGTGATATGAATGATATATAAATATATGGTTTGAAAATATTTGCCTTTGGTTTTGAAGAAAAGACTCAGTGTGGGACCTGTGAATGCAACATTTTCTCTCTATGAACCTACAGTTCTCCTTTGTCTTCAGCATCTTAAAGGTCTCGCACCCTAAACCATTTTGTGATTGTCAGAAGTCAGAGTTCTGTTTCTGCTTTTGTACTTGCAATAGATACAGAATTCCTGACACAAATGTGTGACATTCATTTTCTAAACTGAAATAGGATTGCCAAACAGTTTGCTTTAGCCAAACAATCTATTGAAGGTACAACTGCACATTCAAAATGGTGACTCTATCTAGTGCAGCAACAGAAACATCTGACTTATACCATATACTCGAGGAATAACACCAAAGTGTTGCAGTTTCTCATGAAACCTGTTTTCACTATTGCCCACCAAACATTTGAACCCTCAGGAGTGGAAGCTGCCCCCCACTATCTGCTATCCACTATGCTCCAGAAGAGAACTCTGTATTCTTCCTGTTATGTCATCCATTGTTCTTATATTTAGAGACCCTGTGATTTTATTTTTGTTGAAATACCATATCCCTGAGCAGGAAATATGAAGGTTTTGTGAAACATGAAGATAACATTATTATTGCTGTTCAGATGCCTCTTTTTGGTTACCCTGTGAGTTATACATTGTCAGCTTTCTGTGGAGCATTTAATCCCTATGAAACTTGCAGAAAGACCTTCTCGTACAGGGCATTCATTCAGAAAATCCTATTCTTTCTAGCAATTTTTCAAGTTATGCTTTTCATGGATAGCAGCATTGAATTGTCTAACATGACTTTTTGTTTTTCCTAATTTTTGGTGTTGTTTTTTTTTTTTTTTCATTAACACTTGGGGTTACAGAAAAAAGAAAAGGGTTAGCTGAAAAGTAAAGACTAGATGGAAAAATTGAACTTATGAATGAGGGAATACACGAGAAAAAGTGAGGGGTTTCCCCCAGTATTGTGGTTTTGCAGGGCTGGCTTTGTTTTTTATTTTCCCAAGGAAAGATTCACATGTATGAGAACAGCAATATGCTTAGCAACAGATTTACTTTATTGACCAAAAATTACTGAAAAATGTGTTTTACAGTAACTATGTTGCAAATCTGGGAAAAGTGGTTTAAATACCAAGACAAAAAAAAACCCAGAATACAACAGATTCATAAACAGCTCAGTGAAAAAAAAAAAAGTCAGTATGTTTTACTGATATCTATTATATTTTTAATCTTTTATCTTTTATTATCTTAGTTAATAAATGTTTGGCTAAGTCACTTTTTGATTACAAGAGCATTTGGGGGGAAATGAAGTCATTACTTGCAAAGTCATAGTTTTGCTGGTTTTAGAAATATTTTTAGAAATTTTTACTTTCTACATAATATATTAAAAAAATATGAACACAAATATTAAACTATTGTGGTTAATGAAACAATAAATCACTAATAGCAATTTAAAATAGAAAATAAGAAATATTCTCTTGTTTAAAAATGAACCAGCATTTAAAACTTGCTGCAAAATGGACTTAAAATTGCAGAGAAAGAATGTCTATCTGCAAATAAATTATAAGCTGAGAAAAAGATTCTGTTTTGAGGATGTTCACATCCATGTATATTTGAAGAGCTGTGCTCATGTAAGGTTTATGAATATCTCTGATCTGTAAGAATTCCAAATCACTGTGATAGTGCGAATGCCCCATTGGGACTTGCACTGAAACTAAATAGCATCCCCCAAGATAAACCCTTCTTAGCAATTTTTTTTTTAACTTTTTATTCAATGAAATGCTTTTGTATGTGTATGGCTAATAAAGGTGATGAAGCATCTAGACAACAATTCTACTAGGAGCAGCTGAGGGAGCTGAGGTCATTTAGGCTGGAGAAAAGGAGGCTCAGGGGAGACTGCCTGATAGGATGCTGCAGTCAGGCAGGGATTGATCTCTTCTGCTTAACAAGGGATAGGACTAGAGGAATGGGCATGTTAGGTTGGGTACTGGGAAAAAAAATTTCACCAAAGCACTTGTCAAGCACTGGAACAGGCTGCCCAGTGAAGTGGTGGAGTCACCATCCATGGAGGTATTTAAAAGTTGTGTAGATGTGCTGCTTAGAAATGTGGTTTAATGGTGGACCTGGCTGTGCTGGGATAACAGTTGGACTTGGTTATCTTAAAGGTCTTTTCCAACCTAAAATGGTTCCGTGATTCTCACTTTTCCAACCCTAATGATTCACTGATTCTCTGGTTCTATGATGATCTTAATGATCTTTTCCAGCCTAAGCAATTCGATGATTCTATGTATAATGCCATAAATGAACTTTACTTGTTTAGGAATGATGGTATAATACATGCTAGTCATGTCCCTGTATTCTTTTGAAGTTGATAGAAAAACATCATTATCTGGAAATATGTAAAGGTAAAACAGCCTTCAGATATTTTATTTAATGTTTTGAAGCACGGTATTGCAAGGATATATATAAATGTGGAATATTTATTTTTGTGACATTGTATGCAAAAAATGTTTCTTGTTTAAAAAGAAAGTCTTACAAAATGGACCTCTTAATCTTGACAAGCAGTATCTATATCTATATATAAAATTCATTGAAAATGCTGTAAACACACTGAAGGCACAAGATAAAAGCTGAAAGTTTCAGAAGAAATGGGAATTACACACACTATTGGGCACAGTAAATCAACAATATGAAAATTGTCCAGTATAAAAATAGACTCTTTTTCAAATACCCTGAATGCAAGAAAGATATATAATCTCTAACAGTGAGATAATTGGATTTCACTGAAATCCAACTTTAAAAAAAAAATCTTTTAAATTCTTAAGAGTGATGTTATCCATTTCCCATAAGTCTTGAAAATGATGGCACACCTGGATTTCCAAGTATCAGCTGAAAGAAAGATTAGCAGCCTGAACAACATAGTATAAAAGAAATCTGCTTTCTATTTCCTTTTTTAAACTACTTTTCTTCTTGAAGGCAGTCAGAAGACTTTCATAGCCTGTAGAGAAGGGAGGAAGTAAGGGTATAAGGGCATATATACTGTATGAAAGCAAAATGTTTGCCTAGCCCGTGGTTTTATGGCCAGATCTAGAAGCCTGAAGAAGATGAAAAAACAGTGTAGACATAAAGTGATGCATCTTCAGTATTTACCAGGCTTAAAAGATTAAAGATTTGGAGATTCCATGCACAATAAATGACATCTTTGGTTTTACTCATATAAATGTTAGTGGTTTTTACAGTGCACTCTTGTTTCATGAATTTATCTAATTGACTAATGAACTCATAGCATCTGGCAGAAAAGAATTCCTCAACTTAATTACAATGTGACTGTGAAGGAAACTTATGTGCAGGTGCCTCAGATATGAGGCAGCAGAAGGACTTAGGAAAATTTATTTCCAAAAGCCAAGAACCCCAACATGACGGCACTACCTACACTGGGCATGAAAAAATGGGCTACTCTTACCTCTCTGGACTTCTTTAATGGCTTACCTGCCCACCCTTGCAGTGCCTCTAAGGTTGTCTGTAAGAATCTTATCTTTTCAGGGGGTTAACCTCTCTGTAAGAGAAGAAAAACCACCAAACTATGCATGGGAAGATGCTCTTTCTAGGCAGCAAAGTTTCCTTGAGCAACATAAATTCCCCTCTCCTCGAATAAGGTCTTCTGCACTTACAGTGGCAGGGAAACTACCTCTGTCTGATTGCTTTGAACCTCTCGCTTCGTAACTGTTACATCTCAGGCCAGCTTTACCAGGTGTACATTTTAATTTTAGACTTTAAGAGATTTCACCCACAAGAAGTCCTGAAAAGTTTTTGATCCTTTGATACCTTGAATATCCAGAGGAAAAGCCACACATTTTTCCCCCAGAGGTTTCTTTTAATCTGGTGAGAAAATAGGCATTTTGGCAAAAAGGGTTTTACAGAAATAACCTGCAACTTCACAAAAGCATTGCAACAGATTACCAGGACTAGGAAGCATTTCTACAGAGAACCTTTGTTACACCCAGCAAACACAAACTTCATGCAACTTGAGTGAGATACCCACAACTTACAGAAAACAGGTGTTTAAGTTTCTCTCAAGAGAAAAGAAAGAGTATAGAAAGAGAGATTAAGAGAAGAAAGAAGAAAAAGAGAAAGAGGAAAGAAAAATATCGTTACCAATGGAAGGTCACATGTTGATGGGTCAGGAGGACAGACCAAGGCAAGATGGAGACTTCGTGCATGACTATTTAATGTGGCCACTCCCTCTAGACAGGACCTTTGGTTCAGTGACCACTCACTGTCCCCCTAGCTAAAGTGAGGGGTGATGCATCTAATCAGAGAAGCCAGGGGGCATGATGTGTTTGGGCTACCAGGCAGACCTTAATGATTGACAGGTCCCCCATGAAGTGGGAAGAAGAAAGTGTAGATATGGAACACGTTCTAGACCTCTGATCATCCTTGATGCCCCTCTCTGAACTGCTTCCAATATTATCTGCTTCCTGAGAAGGAAAGATAAGAATGCTGCAAGATCTTCAAGGCAGAGAGAGACATGGATATACAAAGTGGCAAAGTAATGATCTTTTCTCTCCTAATAAAGTACTTGGATCCATGTAACAACAAGGATACACCATAAACTACTCTGCAGATCATTATGTCTTCTAAGGAATTTTTTGTGTCTGGTGTTAAATGAGCCTATCACACTGAAGTGCTAATTATAAATTTTTTTATAGGAGTAGAAACTTTTTCAATTTTTCTCTATATATAGTGACATATCATGTTGCTTTGATTGAAAACTTGGGTCATATTAGTTTTAAATATAAAATGTCTTGCCTGGATTCTTGCTCTGCAAGTTTCCCAGTCCAGCAGTTTATTCTTAGACCGATTTATATCCATAATTTCAAGTGATGCAGATATTTCACGCTCTCAAAGCATAGCTTGTGACATCAGAGCCTGTCACACTTGGAACTAGTTGGTACAAAACAATTTCAAAAGACACATGCTGAACACTGCTGAATGTTCATGATTTCAGGAATAGCTGAATACACTAAGGTGATCTCTTTCGTAATTCCCCATGATCCCCCTCAAAATGTCAGTCCATTTCCCATGAGTGCTAAAATAAGACAAGTTTGGGGTTATTAACAGATGTTAATCTGTGCTTTATCAAAACCAGCAAGTTTGGGAGCTTTGAAGTTGGGCTACCTTTTACACAGTTGCACTATAACTAAAATATGCAGCCTTACCCCAAGGGATGGTGTACAGCCATTTCCCAGCTGTGCAGCAGTACAATGTGAACAAAATACTATCTGTGACTGCAGAGATATTTCATGAGAAGGGCTAGATCTCTTTGAATGACACATCATACAGTATTAGACAAAAATTAATAGCTTATACCAATTAAGTATATAAAACATGCACAAGGCTCAGAGAACACATGGCAAATTTCTCTGCCTGAGAAGCTAAATTCATGAGTACTTAGCTGTGCCAGATGTGGTGTGGCTTAGGATAACGCAGTAATGAACTTTCTTATGCACACATTCACACAGAAACAAAGCATACTGCTATTTTCCGTTACCAAACACGCTCAGGCTCAGAATCATAGAATCATCAAGGTTGGAAGAGACCTTCAGGATCATCCAGTCCAACAGTCCACCTAGCACTATCACCCCAAAACCATTAAACCATATCAAACAGTGCCATCCAGTCACCTCTTAAACACCTCCAGGGATGGTGACTCTCCCACCTCCCTGGGCAATGTTTTCCAACCCTGACCACCCTAACAGTAAAATATTCTTTTCTAATATCTAATCTGAATCTCCCCTGTCTTGACTTAAGGCCATTTTCTCACTGTGTGCACAGTAGAAGAGACCAGACTAGTGCCCCTGTCACTACAATCTCCTTTCAAGTAGCTGTAGAGAGCAATGAGGTTCCCCCCTGAGCCTCCTCTCCTCCCTCAGCCATTCCTCACAGGGCATGTTTTCTAGACCTTTCATGAACACTGTTGCTCTTTTCTGGACACGGTCCAGCAATGAGGGGCCCAAAACTGACTGTAGTACATGAGGTTCATGAGGTACATGAGGTGTGGCCTCATCAATGCTGAGTAAAGGGGAGCAATCACTGCCCTGGTTCTGTAGCTCTGCTATTCTTGGTAGAGGCCATTGGCCTTCTTGTCCACCTGAGCCCACTGCTGTTTTATATTCAGCCAGCTGTCAACCAGCACCCCCAAGTCCCTTTCTGCCAATGCCTCAAGCCACTCCCCCCAAGCCTGTCTGCACGGAGCTGCTCCAATGCACTTGAACAAGGTCCTGTGTCATCTGCTCTGTGTGACCCTGCTTTGGCAAGGAGGTTGGACTAGATGATCTCCAGAAGTCCCTTCGAACCTTAACAATTTTTGATTCTGTGAACCAAGTGCAGGACACAGTGCTTTGCCTTACTGAACCTCAGGCAGTTGTCCTTTAGCCCATTGATCAAGTCTGTCAGGGTATCTTGAATCTTTCCACCCTCAAGCAGATCAACAGTTCCACCCAGCTTGGTGTCACCTCAACCTCCACATCCAGACCATCAATAAAGATGTTAAACAGGACCAGCCCCACAACACAGCCCTGGGGAACACCACTAGCAACCAGCCACCAGCTGGATTAAGCTCCATTCACCACAACTTTCTGGGCCTGGCCATACAGCCACTCCACCCATCCAAGCCACAAGCAGCCAGTTTTTCTAGGAGGAGGCTGTGGGAGATGGTGTCAAATGCTTTACTGAAATCTAGATAGACTACATCCACAGCGTTTCCATCATCCACTAAGTGGGTCAGTTTGTCACAGAAAGAGATCAGGTTGGTTAAGAAGAACCTTCTATTTGCAGATCTATGTTGACTGGGCATGTTGTTCTGCGTGTGCCATGTAATGGCATTCAGGAAGATCTCTTCCATAACCCTGCCCAGAACAGAGGGAAGTCTTCTTTTTCTAGAAACACAGCATTGCTGCCCCCTATACTATATTTTTAAAGTTTGTGGTGGTATTTTTACTTGGTGGCAGAAAATAAACTGACTTTTCACTTAGCATTTATCAAATTATATATTATTTTACTTTGTTCATGATTTTTTTCTTATTTTTAGATTACCAGATTTATTTGTATCGAATCAATTTTTACTTGAATCCCTTAATCCTGCTTCTTCAATTAGGAATAATCTCCTTGCTCTGTCTTATAAAACCATGTCCAAAGATAAACTGTTCTTAGGAGAATCTGTGACAGAGTGGTTCCAGGACTGTTATTTACTACATCCATCATTTATGTTTGACTCACTGTGGGCATCTCAAGGGGCCTGACTGATGCACTGAAGTCACCACTTTCACAGTTTTGTAATCTGTACATGTTGTCCTTAAATCATAAATAAGTGTTTCAATCCCTTGCTGCTCATAACATTCTATGGAACAGACCAGTCTTGTTCTCCTTCGCATTTCAATAAGCTTGTTTTCTGATTGTACTTTAGGTTGTAAAAGTGTTTCTTTTTTGCTACTCACTGAGTCTTTCTGTAGGGCTCCTAACCTAATAATCTGAAGGCAGCAGTATCTTCTGTGCCAATAACATTCTTTAAAATCTAATAATGTTGTTCTTTGTACATAGTAACAGATGGTGTGGCTTTCCCCACCTAAAATTTAACATTTATTTAGGTTAGTTTTCAACACTGCAAGGCAGAGGATGTATTTGAATTTTTATTTTAGAGCTGAAAAGGGAACCTTTTAAAGGTGGAGCACTTTTATAGCACTCTTTTTACTTCAGCTGTCATGCCTCCTCCAACTCCCCATTGTCCTTCCTTTTCTGTCCTTCATTGCCATGGATGAGGGGCTCTCTCCCAAAGCTCAGTTTCACAATCCCAAACATGTCCCATTCCATTCACGAGATCGGATATTTCAGGAAGCGACAGCAAAGCCCAAATATCTGCTATTGTAACTGATGCTGATTGTCCAAGTGCAAACCTGTCTTAAGAAAATTCACTTTTCAGATTGGTTTATCATTTTGCAACCACACCTATAATAATTAATACACTCCATTAAATGAGCCAGCTTGCAAGAAACTTAGAAATTAACTTGAGCAGAGGGATGGATCACACACTAAGAACAAATTATAGAGCAGTGAGATCATTCACATTATTAGGTGACACAAGAAGCAAGACTCCAACACTAATACCAAATATCAACATAAGAAAAACAAAAAAAAGTTAAATTTAACAATGCTTCATGGACAAAGCAGAAAATGTTTTGGTTTTTTACTGGCCTAGAAAGTAATGGATTTTTTTTAGTCCATTTTATTTTTAAATCATGATCTTTCTATTAACTACTACTTCAGGTAGTGACTTTTTTCATAGGCAGAGATGACAGGAATGTTTTAAGACATAATTTTGAGACTGTTCAGAGCAAGACATTAAATGTAACAGGGAATGATGTCTGGCTCAAATCAAAACTAGAAAAAGATATCGGTTGAATTCATATTTGATACATTAACTTACAAAATTATTTCAAAAAGGATTTTTTTGAGTTTTATGACTGTCAGTAGTAGTTGCTTCTGCTTCCCATCTTAACAAGTAACATATGTCAAAAATTTCTATCACCATGATTTTTCAAAATTTTGGGGGTTTGCACTTTGCTTAAAATTAGCAGTGGTGTAAACAGGAAGAAAAAAGAGAAGATCTAAGAAGAAATGGAAATTTTCTTCTTCCTCCAGATTAGTGCTTTGCCCTGTGAGCCCTTTGCACTTTGTACAGTCTAGACTGCTTAAGAGTGATACTAGTCTTTCTAAAGAAAGACTAGTTTGCAACTATTTGTCCTGTGCTTTCTTTTTCCATCTGTTTAGGTGTGAAACGAAGGCATCAAGCTATAAGACTGCAGATAATATTTTGACATATGAATGCAAATTTCAGTTTTTAGGTTTAAATTGAAAATGTATGTAGAAATTAATTCATTACCCCTAAAGAGTTCAGCTGGTAGCAACTTGTATCCAAAAGCAGATGACCACAATAACCAAATTCTCTCTCTACAAAACTGCTATTCCTGTTTGATCATATAAGTCTTTGATTAGCAGTGTTCTTCTCTTAAAATGATTTTTACTGACAAAAACCCCAAAAAATCCCCAGGGTTCATAAAAGCAATAAAACACATTTATTGAGATTATGATTTAACCCTCTTAAATTTTGAAATGGAGTCAAGATTAAAATTTGAAAGCTGTCAAATATAATGCTTCCTGTTTGCTACTCATTCAGCCTTCATTTTGTGATGCATTATTTTACCACACATGCAAATCAGATAAGGCTAAAATTTTAAAGCTTTTAGTTTCATAAGTTATTACAGTGCAGAAAACACTGTTTTTGCAATGTCATTTCTGATACTACAATAGTTACTTTTTGAGCTTTTCCTGCAAATTCAGTTTAGATTTCAGTATTTTCTATGTTTTCCTATCTCAGTGTTTAGATCTTGTTGAAGAGTTAAACAAACAAACAAACAAAACTAAAACATAAATATTGCGGTTTCTACCAAATTGTAAGTCATAAATGCACTAAGCCTTTACAAGCCATATTTTAAAAGTGGCTTCTTATTTCAATCCTTATTTTGCATCGCTTCTTCTTACAAATATATTTTAGGTGCTATTTCAATGTTCTTCCTGTCCTTCAAATTAATGTATTTGAATCTGGTAAATGGAAGGTGACACAAAATTCATAGTGAAGTAGGAGAAAAAATTAATAACATTGCTTTTCCTAGATTGGTAACAGTCTAAAATAACAATTAATATGCAAAATAAAACCAGCCAAGAAATCCTGGTACATAAACAGTCAATGGGAGGGATTTAACTAAATATTTGCAAAGAAGTCATAGCAGATTGACTTGAAAACTC
Organism: Margarornis squamiger; assembly: GCA_035222235.1. Lineage (NCBI taxonomy): Eukaryota > Metazoa > Chordata > Aves > Passeriformes > Furnariidae > Margarornis > Margarornis squamiger. The sequence continues at coordinate 77,282,189 of JAWWTY010000077.1, forward strand.
TTGAATGGAAGTTTCCCAGATATAAATATTTACTTATAGAATATGTGATTCCTGACTTCCTAATATATTATCCCTTTTGCATAATTTATTTCATTTGTGGCCTTATTAAGACATAAATATCTTTTACATTCATTACACCATTATTAGAATTCACTTAGTATTTCCGTTTCATTCTCCTAGGTGTTAAAAAGATGATCCTGGAATATATTTGTACAGATAATGAATGACAAATAAACTTGATTTTCTCTCTACTGTCACAGGTAAGCAGATATCCACTTCTACAAGGCAAAGAAGAATAATCTAAGATACAGAAAATAGAAACAGGTATTGGCAATCTGCTTTAATTTTCAGCATGTTCCTGGTGCTATCTGTACAGTGAACACCTTAATAAGGCTAATGTATTTACTGAGAAAATCAGTAAAAATGAAAATAAACTGTACAGCTAGTGGATAGACACAGCATCCTATACAAGTTAAAAGACAGGAAACTAGGAGCAAATAAATAGTCCATCTTATGTTGAAAGCAGTCACAGTGACGTCGTGCTACAGGATTGATAGAGAGATTATACAATCACGAGAGGCTGAAGAATATGACTATAGAAATACTGTTCACTTTCTGTTCCAACACAAGAAACAGTTTTTCTCATCTGATAGTAGCTAATAGCAGTTTCTAAATAAAATAAGGCATAACATTTTTTTTTTTTTTTATAGAACACTTTACCACAGCTCTCTAGGGATACCAGAACTGTAGATGGCAGATAGAAGTCCAGTATGGGTTTCTGTGTGTGTAGAGCAATTTAATGAGAAGGAGTCAAAAGAAAGAATGCATGTTCTACAAGTTGTGGGATAATACATTTTACATCTTTTCTGGTACCTCCATGGAGTCTTTAGGCCTAGTAACAAGATAAGCAAACATCTCTTAATTACTTCATTATTCATAGTTTGGCCATTGTTTATACTGCTCATCACCAAATTAACACAATTTATGTAAAACAGTGCTGTTTGATAGAGCTACTATCTAAATTACTCCCAGTACATGCACTTTTTCAACATCTCTAGATTTTAAGTGGATTTTTTTATACATTGCTAGGTCTGTAAGCTCTTGTGTCACTTCATCTTTGGTGATATATTGACTGTTGCTTGTGGAAAATGACCTGCTACAAAAAAAGCAAGAGGAGGTTTCATATCTGCTACACTGAAATTCCTTCAGTTTCTATAGTGTGTTAGTACTTCATGCTTGCTAAAATTTATTACTCCTAGACTCTTTGGGTACCCTAGACATTTTCTCCATTTTCTTCTTTCATGTAGAAGTAACAGTTAAGAATTTGCTTGTTTAAGAACTTGAAAGATTATGTGTTTGCTTATTTGACTGACATTCTAGTAGTCATACTGATTTCTATCATACAATGTATCAGATAAGTCATTGATACAACTCTGCTGGGCAACTTCTCTGCTCCAAATGCAGACATATAGGAATCCGTTTATATTTATAATGACTGATCATTGTGTATCAGTGTTTAGGGTAAATTAAATTTTGTTTTTAAATTTATAGCATCCACACCAGAAAGTCCTGCAGTCTGAGGATAATAACCATTCAGAAGAAAAAGCTTTGAAAAATAGTTTTGTAGTTACTGACTATGATGTGTTCAGTCATTATGTAAATTGCTTTTTTTAGCAAATACAAGTTTAGGAAATTACATATTGAGACATATCTAGAGTTATGGATCAGTAACTGTACATCACCCTATCAGTGTGATGCGATAAGACTGTTATGGTAAAGTATAACCTGGTAAAAACTTGATTCTATTCAACTTATCATTGTCCTTTTCAATTTTCTGGTCAAAACTATGCATAAAAGCTTTTGAGGATGGGAAGGAGGACTAAATAGACAAATATTTCTGCTGTTGATCCAGGACATATGTTAGCTGTACTGTTTGATGTAACTAACCTTTTTGATGGGCTTTGGACAGTCAGTTGACCTTTTTCTCCTAATGCCTCCCAGCATTCATATACTTCAGAAGTGATGGCGTTTTGCTTGCTTTAGCTATACTTATGAACACAGTGTTTATTATCCTTCTCACCGTAATGTCAGATTGAAAAGCAAACATTTGCTGTGCTATTGCTTCCTTTTTTCAATATATCAATGGCTTAAGCTATGAACTCTGTATATACTTAAGGCTCCTAAGCGTGTGAAGGGAAGTTGGATATCGCTGATCTTTGTCAAGCTAATATGAGCCAGAAAGCAGACAATGAGTTCACTTCAGGTAAGATCAGTATAAATTGATCTTTCTTTATTGCTTTGGGGGTACTCAATGAGGCCACTAAGGGAAAGACATGGAGCTGACCAGTGGCTGTTATGACCTATGAAACATGAAAAGTGTTGTGGATCATGAGTAAAGCAATAACATTTTTGCCTAGAAATGGAAATTCAATTCTCAACTTACAGTTAATGAGACCATTATCATGTTCTCCGTAGTTCTAAACACTTAGAGGCTGTTGTGATGAAATTTAACTGATTTGTATCATTATGTTCTGTAAATGATGAAAATTAGCATAAATAGCCTGAAATGTGCCATTTGAAATGCTGTGCAGAGTGATGCTGAGGATATTGTCTTTCCACTTTGCAAACCATTAGTATATAATGACTGTATCCCTTATGCTAATATTCCATGTATGTAAATGTTAAATTCTGCCAACAAAAATTACAAAGTAGAAAATTTTGTTTCCTTTATTCTATATTCATCCTGATAATGAGGGATGAATTGTGCTGGGCAGCCAGTAACAATGCTGGTGAAAGATTGTGGAGGGTTGAGTTGGCTCCGTGCCAAACCCAACGGCCGGCCACACGGATTTCCACCCCCCTCCAAGAGAAAAGGGGAAAAAAGTACAAAAAAGACAATTGTATTAAAGATATATATATATATTCACATATATTACAAC
>JAWWTY010000077.1:77295560-77306762 GCA_035222235.1 Margarornis squamiger
CTCATAAAAGCATAAATTCCCTGTCAATAAGGATTTGAGAGATTTTTACTCCTTAGAACCACACAATAATTTGAGTTGTAAAGGACCTCCAGTAATCATCCACTTCATTCTCATGTTTCATTTTACATACTACAGAAATAGTCTTTGTTGGTAACTGACTAATATTCTGGAAATTTTAATGTGGTACTTTTGTAGAATATAGAAATTTATGAAAAACTATAGTCTTAAATTTGTATTTAAACTGTCTACATTTGCCAGTATTGCAAAGTAAAGGAAAGAAAAGGGTGTTGCATTTAGTTGCCTAAAGTACTGATCTATAGCCTTAAGGGACCCTATTCATGAATCAGTACTGCAGCCTAATGCATACTCTATAACCATACACAACAAAATTATCACTGCCCTCAGGGCTTTTTAATCTGTGCAGTCTACATACAAAAGAGACAAAGGTACACAGTAATACATAAAACTTTAATAACCAACATATCCAATCCTTTCATGCATCATCAAACTACTGATTATCATGGGGTTTATAAAATCCATGGCAAAGTGGAGTATGAAGAGAAAGTTTTTTAAGAGGATGGATGGTGGATAAGTTTGTAAATATTTTCATGGAACTTCTGTGATGGGTTGACCTTTTCCAGCTGCCAGATCCCACTCAGTTGCTCAATCTCTGCCCTGCCTCAACTGGACAGGGGGAAAAATAAGATGAAAAAGTTCCTGGTTTGTGATAAAGACAGGAAGATCACTGACCACCTGAGGACCGCATACCTCAAGTACCATCATGTACACCAGACACAACTTGAGGAAAGTCCACATAATTTAACCAGTAAGGAGTCGAGTTGGATCACAAGAAACAAAGACACAACCTAAACCACCGTTCGCCATCAAAGCCCCCTTTCTTCACAGGCTCAGCTTTTCTCCATCATTCCTAATTCCTCTACCTTCTCCCCTCCAGCAACATGGGAAATGCAGCTAGTCCCTAACCACTCCTCTCTCCCCTTCCTTTCTCCTCAAGCTTTGCCCTGCTCCAGTATGGGGCCTTCCCATGGGCTGCATCTTCCTTTAGGGCCCATCCACCTGCTGTGGTGTGGGGCACTTCATGGGCTGCAGGGTGGATATCTAGAACACCTTCACCATTGGGGTCTTTCCCTGCTGGGGCTGCAGGGCCATTCCTACCAGGAACTCAGAGCCCCTCTTCCCACTTTCCTGTCGGGGCTCCCAAGGCTTCTTCTCCCAGGGTTCTCCTCATTCAGCCTTGTCTGCCTGGCAGGGTTTTGTCCTCCCTTACTCATCCTTGCCCTGTGGTGAGGGCTGTTGGAGAGAGCTGGAACTGACTGTGTCTCCATCCACTCAGGGACCACCTCTGTTGCCCTCCCACTCCAACTATCAAAACTTTGCAACATAAACCAAATACAGTTTTTCAAAGATGCAAGAATAGAATAACAAAGGCATAAGAATTTAAAAAACAAAAATAGCAACAAACAGAAAAACAAAATAGCCCCAAACAGCAAACAGAAAGCCCCAAACAAACCCCTCACTCAACCCCCCAAAACCCAAACAAACAGAAACTCACAAAACCAAAACAAAACAAAAAAAAACACCCGCCAAACCAAAATTTAACCTCTCTAGAGGTTGAATATTCGATTACTGGAAAAAGTAGATTTCAAAGTCAGGCTTTTCATACAAAAGTAAAGATGATATACATAGGATAGATGAAGGATAGCAGAAGTAAAACTATGCAGTATATTTGAGTACAAGGTGAAGCAGCAGGACAGTGGAAGAGGACAGAGAGAAGGATGAAAAGTCTAAAGCTGACTGGGAAAACAGTCTTTGCTGCAATGTTCTAAATAGAGTAGGAGAAAAAGACTGAAATTTTCAAGGAAATCAGATGCAAAATGAGACTCTCAATGAGCTCTCACTGTGTATTTGAAGAGAAAAGGTCATGCTTTATAAATTATGCAGAAAACCTTGCCAAACATAAATCACGGTTTGGCTCTAAGAACGCAGAGTAAGTCCTAAGAATGGGTCCTAAGTTGGCAGGGGTAGCTGAGAAACACTCTGGTGAAAATCTTGTCAGTGACTGGAAGTAGGGAGGGAGCTGTTTAACCTGTTTGGTATCCAGTAGAGATGGCTAGTTACCCCTAAAGACACGTGAAACCAGAGGCAATCAAGGCTTGCGTAGCTAGGTTAACATCTAAGCTGTGCTTAGGAGGCAGGTATATAATAGAAGGAAGAGGAGATTAATACCTGGGACATTCACCTAGTACTACAAAAAAGAGCTTTATGGAACTGATGTACCAGTGAAATGAGAAATACACAGCAGCACAGTCATGGAAGTCATTTGAGGACATATTTGGAAGAACTTTGCCTCATTAGGGTACGGACAGCATAAACTCAATAGTAAGAAGGTAAAAGTGTACCTGCAAGAATTTATTTGTTAATCAACAAAAGTTCAAAACCCTGATTTAAGAGTCAAGATTTTGTAGAAAACCTGGTGCAAACCTTTCATTCAGAATATAGAGAAAAACTGGTAAATAAAACAGAATCAATCATGACCTGTTATCTTCTGTCTGAATCACTTTATCCCTGAAGACTTTCTCCTTCTTCCAATTTTGAGCTAGTGGCTTAGTAAAACATTTTTGCATGCTTTCTTGCATTTTCACTCTAACCTTCCTAGATTTGTTTATTTTCTCCATGGCATTTATCTCAATATCATTCCCTTTTTTTTTTTTTTTTGAAGGATACAATACCATTTCCAGTGACTCTTTTTACCATAGCGGTGCTCTCTAACCAGAAGTTGGCCTTTGAGGATTTTTGTGGGTCCCTTCCAACTCAGAAGATTCTATTAGTCTATAAATATTGAATTACAAAAATCAGTCACTGTTACTGAATTAGCCTCAAGCATCAGTATTTAGAATCATGTTCTTTGTGGTGGTAAGGACAAAATAAAGCGTTACCCTGTCTCTTGTGAGATCATCTGTGATCTTTCTCTAGTTTAAACAAGTGAAGTCTACTATTCCTGTTGCACATCCTAATCCAAAATCATCTCTGACCTCTTTTTGTGTATTGTTGTCATTCTCCCCTTTGTGGCCATGAAGTAATACCTCAAATTTACTTTTTTTTTTTTTTTTTTTTTTTTTTTTTTTTTTTTTTTTTTTTTTCTGATCTGGGTCTGGGTTTTCCCTTGAAGAAGATCCTTCAGGATTAATGCCCAGTTCTTAAAGAGATGATTGCATAGTGCAAACCTGTGGTTAAATAAAATTTCAGTTTCCCTGAACAACCTGAAGCCAGTAACCTTGGCCTCAAGGCACATTTAGATGTTTACCTCAAAAGAACATAATCAGTCTGCATAATTTACAAGTACATAACATTCTCCTTCCCCTACCAATGCTACATATGACACTTAATTCAGTTAACTTGGAAATCTGTCCTCTTGAAGAATCTCTAAGGGCTCATTTTGCCTATTTCAAATGAACAGGATTACTTCATGTAGCCTAAGGTATTCAGTTGATCTAGCCGACTTTTTATGACAAATTTCTCTCTTGAGTTAGGGAAGGTCTTTTGGGTTTCATGCTCCCTCTGTGATTCCATTTGCTCCACATTAAAAATCCCTTTTCAGCTCATTTTTGACTCACAGGTTTTGTTTATTGCTGATCTTCATGTGACCAAGACAGTTTTGATGTGCTTCAGTGGTATATACCTTAAATATTTATGGCAACATGTGTGGTCTACAAATCAACCAGTTTCTTTCTCGACTGCTTTGCCTAGCCTTACATCATTGTGGATTTGTAAGACCTTGGAACTTCTTCAGTGTTTCTTAGCAACAGGGTCAAGTCCTCAGGTACAGTGATGATTGTAATTCTTAAGGTACTGAAGGGTTGCAACTTGCTTCAGCTTCTATGCAAGGTAGGCTATTGTATGTGCAAACTCTCATTGGCTTATATTTGGTTGATATTAAAAAAATTGGCAGTTTTTGTCTGGTCTCTTACATCTTGAAAGAGTAGTTTTGCTTGAAGTTAGAGACTTTAATTTGCTGCCTCGACATTTTTTTAGACTAGATTAGATCCTTCTTTGACAAGGGAAGCTTTAAAGAAATTAATGAGAATGTGAGCTTCCTTTTTGTCCTTAGCTTCATTTTTCAAGGAAACTTTATAAAATGAATCAAAAGGTATCCTGAGAAAACACCTGGACATCCCTTGGGACAGAAAGTCCTATATTCCCACAGTTGCAGTTAGATAATACAATGAGATGAACTACATTTGCTTAGAACAAAAATGGACTATGAACAACAAAGCAGAATCATCTATCAGATCTCTGTCTCCTTCCATCTGCCTCAAGACTTCATGAAGATTCTGCCCTGTTGTAATCCCAAAGGTACTGAATGGAATCACTTGCATAAGTATTCTGTCAAGACAGTGTAACCAGCTCGATGAACTGAGTCACTTGTCTTGGGAAATCTTCTGCTTTGACACAAGGTGAAAACTAAGTAAATATTCTCATCTGATGAGGTGATGCCAGGAGAATTCCTCATTTTTAATATTCTAGATGCTTAACATGTGCCATATGTCTGTGTTCTGCCCAGGCAACCATGAGTGTTTAGAAACCAATTCACCTGAATATTTAAATATACAAGAAAATATCATTAAAGCCTCTTGGCTAAATCAAATCTTCAAAACCTATGAAATTCTTCTAACTGCACAATCTTGACATACATAGATATTCAATTTGAAACACACATTACCCCTGCCTTGTGGCAACAAGATCACATGGTCATACCCCTGAGAATGTATTTTCTTATTCCTTACCTGTGATTTGCTCTGTTACTTTCTTCCTTCTAGTTTTAATAATTTCATTTTTAATATTTTAACAACTGTTGGATGGTAATTTAACAAATTTTTATTCAAAGAGGAAATCATGCACATTTAATATTTCCAAGGCACACCATGAAGTACAGAATTCTTTTTTTCTGTAGTACTTGATGGGCAATAGAAAGTCACTAGGACTTTTATTTCCTGCAAAATTACATAGAATCGTAAAATAGTTTGGGTTGGAAGGCACCTTAAAGGTCATCTAGCTCCAATGCCCCTGCCATGAGCCTTCCACTAGATCGGGTTGCTCAGAGCCTCATTCAGCCTGGATTTGAAAGCTTCCAGAGATGGGGCATCCACAGCTTCTCTGGGCAACCTGTTCTGGTGTCCCACCACCCTCACCTACCCTACTTCAGTTTAAAGCCATTCCCCCTTGTCCTATTTCTACAAGCCCTTTTGAACAGTTTGTCTTCTTATAGGCCCCCTTTGGGTACTGAAATGCTCCTGCAAGGTCAACCCAGAGACACAAATAACTTTACCAGAATGGGCATCTTTCCCATCACTACAGATCTATTAAAACTAGACAATTATGTCAGCAAAGGTGTTGGTACCTTTATTCGTGATAGGTTTGTATAAATATGAGCTCTTCCTCAGTAGAACCTGTTGTTTCACAGTACAAAAATCAGCTCCCACTGTTGCTTTTGATGAGGTGTAGGGGTATCAGGGTATGCTGATAATGATGTAGAATTGGGTCTAGCAGTTCATTTTCTATAATACAGTGTGTGTGAGGATGCCAAAGGGGCATTTCGTTTCAAATTAAACAGAAATGCTCTGAGGTTCTGAAGGTATTCGTTAAAATGTGCTTTTTTAGAAGATCAAGACTTCAAAACCTTTTTCTCTCTGAGTAAAGCTTATTACATTGTAGCCTTCCATCTTTCACGTGAACCAAAGCAAATAAAATGATTTTGCGACAAAACAATAGTATCTGTTCCCTCCATTTTACCAGGACAAACAAGACTCTGTGTATATAGTTATTTCAGGTTTATACTGCTATACCATTACCTATGAATTGAAACTCTCAGCAGAGATTAAGTTGAGGAGAGAAACCTCTTTTAATAAGGAAGACTTTTTTTGACGGTGGCTGCTTGAGGAAGAGTAAGTTGTTTTGGCAATTCAGACACAATAGAAAATTCTATTAGACATCCTGACCTTTGTCATTCTATTCTTTTCATTTCCTTGAAGAGTTCACACACTGATATTTTCAAGAGTATGGGAGAATATGTTCTGTCTACACTTTCCTTATTTTAAAAAGCCATGTTTCACAATTAAATGAAAATGCTGAATCTGTTTAAGGACTTGCAACACTCATGGCTTCCTATCAGCTGTGGCTGGTGCCCTCAGCAGACTGCTGGCTGACAGCCTTTTCTTCATGAATAGGCTTTAATAGACTACAAACCATTCTTGAGCAAAACTATGAGAGAGAAAGCTGAGAAGGCTGATCTTATTCACTAAATACGTTGAAAAACACTGTAGAACAACAGCAGTGCCCTGTCATGTAAATGTAATGGGCCAGTGAAAATACTCATTTCCAGGAAGTGAATTGGCAGTAATTTCTTGTGAACCAAAAATTTTCACCTTATTAAGGCTAAGAAAATACATATTTTTAGTAATTTAATGTTTGAAAGAATTTCAGCTTTCAGGACAGCTGCTAAAAGAAGAGAAAGCTAGAATTTTCAGCCATAGAGGCAGTCTCCAATTAAAAGAAAATAGTATGTTTCTTAATCAAATATTTTTTTTTCAAATTTTCAGAGCTTTCAGCATAAATTGTTAATCAAATTATGGGAACATATTTTGCCTGTTTGCATGAGAAAATTTCCAGAGAACATAAAAACACTACTGAACTATAGGAGTGTATGACTCCAAATAATATTATTTTTAAGATTATGTTTCTCAGTCTTCTCTGTAACTCCAGATTGTTTGTATTTATACTGTGAATGCAATGCACATAGAAGAGTATTGGCCCCACAGTTGTCTCAGTTGTTGACATTCCAGATTCAGATGGTGCTTGAGAGTAATGTGTATTTTTTATGAATACAAATGTTTTTAAATAAAGTTTCCTCACACTTTCTTTTCAGCAATTTTATGGTCACAACTTTTATTTGTAAAGTTCAACCACAGTATATTTTCATATAACAGGGATTGTGAAACTGAGCTTTCTTTTAAAGTGTGTATTTATTAAAAGTTAAGTAGTTATGCATAAATTACATTTTAGGTTTAGTATCAATTACAGGATACCAGGTCTAATGTCAAATACCACTACTCCACCACAACCATAGAATCATAGAATGGTTTGGGTTGGAAGGGTGTGGTGGTTTAGTTTTCTTGGGTTTGGTCTAGGCCTCCCCTGGTAACAGAGTTATAACTAAGGAAGTATTCCACACCATTCCTTTACGCAATCAGGTGTATATAAGATGAGAAGAAAGGTTTCCTCCCTCCCTCTCTCTTCCTTTCAGGTGTTTGGAGGACATCAGGTCTCTGTGTTGGCTTAGCTCATATCTATGGGAGCTGAGGTCTATCTGAGAAGCTGCTGTCCCAGCCGCATGGAGGTGGAGTAACTGCTTCTCTTGAGGGGAGTTTGGTGAGAATTTATTGTGTTAGTTACTTTATTGAGCTTTCCCCTGAGTTTATGAGTGTGTGTATATCTGTTTTGGTTTGGTTTTGCTCATTTTTGTCCCTCTTCCCTTTCCCCTTCGTCTTTTTTCCTTTTTGGGGTTGTTTGGAATTCTTGTTCTGTATACACATAATGTTTAATTCTGTCCATTGTAAAGGAGATGTTACATTTCATGAATTTTGCTATTCAGCAAATCCTTAAACTATATGCAGAATTGTACTAATCTATTATTAATAGGTGGAAAATAAAAATTATTATATGGTACTCCTGGAAGCACTAGAGTCCAAACATCTAAAATTAATCAACATTACACCTTTTTATGACTTTATATGGCCTTTAATAACATTGTAATTGCCTAATAAAATGTTACTTAGGAAAAGAAATAAAATTAACCAAAATTGTTTTGGAAGATTAATTGCACTTTAAATTAAATTGAACATATGATAATATTTTTTCCCAGTATTTGTAAAACCTATTATAGGGAATGTGCTGAAAACTTAAGGACTATATTCAGGTATTCTTAAGGTTACATTTTAATTAAATATTTGAGCACTTTGCAAACTAAGTTCTAATCACCAACTCACTGATCTGAACAGATTCATCTGGATTATGATTATTACATCCTTTCATATAGATTTTTGTAAAAAAATTTCCACTCTTTAGCTTGGAATACAGCAGATTTGTCATAGTACTCTGCACTGCATAGTTTTTCCTCATACAAAGAGTCATATATTTATCCTTAAGTATTGCAGAATGTCTAACTGTTTGTGTATGGTATCTATAGTCTGTCTTCTGATAACGAAATTTAATAACTTCAGATCATGAACATTGTAACAACTTGTTCTTCTTAGGGCATGAAGCATATTAAAAAAAGAAAAAAAAAAAAAAAAGGAATAGAAATATAGAACACCACATTCACTAACAGAGTACAACAGACCACAGCAAAGATTAAACAGATCAAGATGTAGTGAAATAGAAAACAGAAACTACCAAAATAAAGGAGGGGGATATCATAATTATCTATCATGAAATTATGAGATGTTGTTAACTTTTCACTGATAACATTTCCTCATGTGAAAGTAACAGAACAGAATTTCCCAGGCTTTTATTTTCTTTTAAACTACATTCCTTTAGGATAAATGAACAGAAAAGAATACAAAGAGGTATCAGACATTTAGCAAATATGACCTGTGACAGATTAAGCATGTCCATCAATATTTAAAGAATTGTTTTAAAGAATATGGTAGCTGCTTGCACCAAATGTGCATATCCCTGCATATGCACACATACTAAGATACTACCGAAAGGTTGGGGAAAGGAAAGTACCACACTGAGCTGTCTCCGGAGGATTTTTCAGAACAGATCAGACAACTATCTATAAAGTATATCCCAGCGTATCAAATATTGATTTGGATATCTTTGAAGATTAAATAGGAAGTAAAACATGTTTTATGAGCCAGATATGAATTATTTCTAAGCATTATGACTACTATTCAGATATTTAGATTTGTAGTAGATTTTTGTTTGTTTTTTTTTTTTTTTTTTTTTTAATCCTGGTGACGCTGCCTGCTTCTTCAAACTAGTGAAGCCTTAAAGGCTACTCGTTTAAAGATATTTGCATCTAGGCTTTTGAAAAAGACTTCATAAAAGAGTAAATAAAAATATAATAATTCAAAATAACTGATCTCTATATTAAAGTTTTTCAATAGTCTCTTGAAAGCTGAGGAGGGAAGACGTAGGTGTGTGTGTGACAGTTTTCATCAGTGTGTGCTTGTAATTTCTGAGGAAAGCATGAACAAGCCAATAAGCGAAACCATCTTCAATCTTGGCCTTTTTTGTGCTATGGACTTTTTAAAAATGTTCTGAAAAGGGCACTTGTCAGTGTGATCGTTCACAGTTTTCTTCTCATTTTATGCAACTAAAGAATGCTAGTCATTAAACTCAGTTCTCAAGTGACATATTTGAAATTGTGACTTCCACAAATTAGATAGGGATGTTGGATGTAAAATAAATAGACTGAAAGTGTAAAGTGTGAGAGCTGTTCATTTTAATGAAGACTTTTAAAAGTCCTACTCAAACTTTCTCTAAAATATAAGTAATATACTTTTTTTATATAGTAAACAACATCAAAATGGAAAACACTTTTTCTTCACTGTACCATTCATTTTACAAATGCTTAAGTTATGTCCTATATAAAGTTCTATAATAAATAACACCATGACTTCAAATTACAAACCAATGTAAACCAATACTATTCACACTGTGATGTTTGGGTCTTCTGTCATTAGAACTCTGTGGGAGAATTATGTTTCTGTATGCATAGAATGAATTATAATATTATAGAGAATTAAGACTAAAATCTGAACATAAATAAGTGTTTACACATTCAGTCATGAATGCAGTATGGACAAACACACTTTTTAAAAAAATTGCACACGATTTTATAATTCTATGTATACTTAGTCTAGTTATGCTGAAACTGTAAGTTCCCTTTTTTTAATGACAGAAATTATTTTGAGAGCACTATTAAATGTCATTGAAATGTGGCAAAAAGAATTCAAATTTTCAAATACTTATAAACTCTATAGAACATATATATATATCACACACATAACTAGGATTTCATTTTATTTTAATTTATGGAGCCTCACTTAGGAAATGAATAGTAGACTTTTCAATTGAGAACATCAGCTTTGATTGAGTTGCTTCAAAACACATCCAGGAAAAAGTGGTGAAATCAAACCATTCTGGTCACATAATTGTAGTGTGATGTTTTAAATCCAAATTCAAAAGATACAACAGGATTAATAGCCATGACAGTAATACCTAGTATAAACAAGCAAACAAACAAAAATAAAAAGCAACTGCAGAGCTTTGCTGTAGTTTGTTTGTAAGATATAAACAGGAGCACCAGCGTTTTCTAGAAAAAGTCTATCTCTCCTAGATAGATTTCAACATTTACCAGATTTCATATTAAGTCTAGAAAACAAAAATGTTTCATCTCCTTTTAATTTAAGCCATTATCTTATTAAAATGATTTCTAATTTTTAATACCAGGAATTTACTTCAAAGTGAATTATATTTATAATACAAACTGTATATAAATCTGCAGAATCTGTCTTTCTCGTCAGCAGAGACTAGTTAGTTAGGTAAAAGCTGCATAACCCAGAGTAGACATGAATGAATTTTAACCTATATAAGGTACACAGTCTTTTGAAGAATTTTTTCTCTGAATATGCTGCTTATTTAGAAATATCTAATCCAGCATATTTGGGGAAAAATATTTCTATTAACAGAAAGAAAATCTTTCTCAAACCTTTTGAAGCTTAGCATTGTGTCAGATTACTGCAACTTTGCAGATAAACTCAGTAATTTTTAACCCCACTTTTCTTCAGCTGTAGAAACAAAACACAACACAAAGTGATCTTGGTAAGAAAACAGCCTAAACCATGTTGTTCACACAGAACTATAAGGAAAAAAGTAACCAAAATATGTATTTTTTATAATCTTATACAAGTAGAAGCTACTTCTAGTAGCAAGCACATGTAAGCCTCATGTTAAAAAAAAAAAAAATAAATGAAAGGACTGAAAAAGCATCAATTTGAAAATATTCTGTTAAAAAGTTTTTGCACAATTCTGGTACTAGCCCATCACAATCTTAACAGTTACTGTCTGGTCTATTTGTTTTCTAAAACAAAAGAAAATTCTTAGCTGCTTGACAAT
>JAWWTY010000077.1:77306862-77373887 GCA_035222235.1 Margarornis squamiger
CATCCTTCCAGAGGACAGGACTGCTGTCTTGACTTTGATTCTGCTGTGTGATGTTCCTGAAGATCTCCATGAAGCTCTGCTGCCTCTCTCAGCAAAAGGAATTGTTTGCTTTGAGAATAATTTGCTCAAGGGTGTTCTTAAATTTACTATGAGTGAACATCTCCAGTTCAGGTACTCAGCTCTCAAAAGGTAGAATGTTCTCTGAGCACTACAAGTGGTCTGTGTTATACATAGATGTATATTATCTTCTTAGAAAAGGTGCTAGCAAAAAAACTAATACCCCACTTTATTTTGCTGAAGGTCTTTCTCCATTTCTTATTTCAGAATAGAGAAAACAGGTGGGTTTTGAAGTTGATTTTGTGTCTAAGTGAGTTGGCATACTGGCAAATAGTGAATCAAGATCTACAATCTTGATATGATTTAGCTGTACCACTAAATAAATTGTACACTAATACAGTATATTACACATTTTCTAATTGAAATTAGAAATCTAATTATGCAGATTGCTTGTGCACTTAGCACATTCTTTCATACTAATTAATTTATGTAGGATGGATTAGTCACTTATGTGCATCAAATATGACTTGCAAATAATATTAACAAACTTTTTTTTCTATCTACAAGTCTAGTTATTTTTGTTTTAATTGAAAATATTACTTTTCAATTTTTCATAATTGACACCATTATTAACTTTCTTCAGCATTAATTTGCTGTTATGCCAGTAAGTTAAAATTTTGGATTAAAAAACTACATTTTTTCAATTTTAACTATGATATCTGCTATTATTTTAACTCAGAGTTTGGCAAATCTGCATGCATGTATTGCCATAAGGAATAAGCAAATTCTTACACTTGGGAGTTCATGGGCCATATGAAGTCACCAGAAAAGCAAAGGATTTTTCCCCTTTCTATCACATCTCTCCACACTTTGTTTTTCATTTGTTGAAGGTCCCAAATGCTATCTGTCATTATCCAATGGATATATTTAGTTCTAGCCTGTTCACAGCAGTCAGCAGAGAACTCATAATATTGTAGCATCTCACTCACCCTGGAGAGGAATGATGGCTTGCCTGGCAGCAATTCTGATTCAAGATTATATCAGGCCTATCCAAGCCTCCTTGTCAAGGTCAATTCTCAAGTCAATCACAAAGGGTAGAATCAGTCAGCAGAAAAATACTTTCCTACACTGGATGCAAAACACCAGTTTTGTGTTAAATCATATAAATGTTAACTTGAACATGTAATTAAAATATATTGATGAGAATTTGCAGAAGGCAAACAACTGACAAACTATCCCTTTATGATCAATTCACTTTTTAACATGATTTGTTAACTCTCAAGGAAGACTGTATTGCAACTAGAGAAAGCAGTTTCTATCTACAGTAGAAAGCTTCTAACAAGAGGAACACATGAAAACACCCGTCTGACTATTGCTTCCAAGCAAAATTTGTTTGAAGGAAAATGAAGGTATTTGTAGATTCTAGACTGCCTTAGAATGATTTAGTAAAGCCTTATGGTGAGAAGTAATAAAACAACAGATAAATCTGGTATCCTTCTTTACTGTGAAATTTTTTCATGAAAGGAGAAATAAAAGAAACTTAGAAATGTATATTCTTTTCACATGAAAAGACTCTTAGGAAATAACCATTGAATATTTTCTTTTAGTAGCAAAGTAGTCTTCATTAAAATGTGATTTGACGGTATATCTGAAAGCAAGTTCATGCCTGGCTAACGCTTTATACTCCAAGATTGGAAATAACTTCACTAGATGTTGCTGTTCTTCCTAAATTTCCATCACTATGTTCACAGAGATGACTTGTCTTTCCTCCACTGAGCCCTCGTTCAAGAGTCAACCAAAGTGCCAGTTTTCCTGGCTGTATCCACACTGTATTATCTAATAAAGTCTGGAATGTCCCCAGAAATCAAGCTGAAACTTTTTTCTAAATGCCGTATAGATTTCTGCATTATGATGGTCATGAATCAAACCAAAATATCAGCTATCAATCTCAATTTACTAGCTGAGAGGTGATGAGGAACAAATGAAATTCCTCTCCACTGTAAGTGATCTTATCAGGCTACCACTTCCCTTCCAGTGCAAAAGCAAACAGAATATTGACAAAACACAGTATAGGTGAACTCATTAGAATTTGTGATGAAAAAGAGTGGGACTACACACACCACTAGCTACAGATGACAGAGACTGATGAAGAGTGTAACTGCTCCATTTCCATGTAAATTCCAATAGGCAGTAATTTTTCTTTTATTGGTAATATTAATAGAAAAATCTCTCCTTTCCTGCAGGTCATGAATGTTATAGCTGCATAAGAATTTCTTTGTTTGGAGCTACATCTGGAGCTGAACAAGATTAACCCAGAAAGGCACAGCTAGTTACCCAGAAATAAATACTGAATAAGAGGCTTTTTGGGTCTAAGGTTTAGTTAATACTCAAAGATATTCCTCTCAGAAATAAAGCAACTTGATAAACACCAGCCCACAAGAAATGAAGGGATGACATAAAAAGAAACAAACAAAAAAAAGTTTTATTAGATTACATTTTTCTTTGTAATTTCAGCATGACAAATGTGAGTCCATGGCTGGCTTGTACACAAGTGTCCAAGATCACTTCTAAATAAAGATGAAACTCACTGATAATTTAAATTTCACCCTTTCAGAAAGAGAAAGACAGCTTGTCATGAAAAATAAAAAGAGTTGCCATTCTTGCTTTGACAGTGAAAAAAACATAATCTTTTTTCTTTTTTTCTTTTTTTTTTAAATTATAATTTAAATGAAGCAACCAGATGCTTACAGTTAAAGTGAAATGAGAAAAAACTTCCATAAAAAATAAACTACTGATCAAATCTGGTAGCACAAGTTCTTAGCTTTTTTACTTTTTGTAGTATAACTGATTGTATCCTTTTTAAATTCCTTGCCATTTTATCCATAAAACTAAACTGAATGCTTCCAGGGGTAGATTTGGCGTTCTTTTTGTTTGTTGTTTTTCTTGTTGTTTTACTATCAATGGCCCTTACTCAGAGCAATTTTGTTTCTGATAGAAGTAAGCATGTACACAAATGTAAAGCAGTTGGAATACTGTTCCTACTAGTACCATTAGCAATTTCCAGGTTCATTTTAATAAAAGACACATTTGCCTGTGAAAAGAAGGCTTATATTAGATTTTATTTTTTTTTTTTTCAAGTTGTAGCTGATAACAGCCTGATGGCATTTCACATTTCTGGTATATTGTCCTACACACAGCTAGTTTTTTTCAAATTTTTCTAAAGAAATAGAATCATCCCAATTTTACCTGAATATTACATTGTTTATGTAAGCATCTGAAATGAAATGTGAATTCCTTTATGGTCTTTGTAACCTGAGAATCTCTTGGCTTCATGTCTACATTGCTCAAGCCTGGCCATTTAGCCTGAGGCAGAATATTGGACAGATGATTCAATAACTTACTTGTTAATTAGTAATCTTAGGCTAATGATCTTAGGCTGCTTTCTATTCTTTGACATTGATGTTATCTGGTTATCATCAGAGCCTTTTTTTACTGATATACACAAATTATATGACATCAGTATTCATCTTATATCAGTAATTTGTCTGCAATGGACAGAAACTGAAGGTCAACTTTTAAAGCAAGAATTTGATGCTACATCAGAAAAAAGAACCTAGAATGCTTTGTCAGAGCCTTTTTTTTAACAGAATATGCTTATACAGACTTCACCCTGCAGGTTAGAAAATGCTTCCTAAAACTGGCCAGGTTTTGAGGTCCTAAGAACCTCCAACACCACATGTAAGTTTTCACCTAAATGCCTATATAAACAAACACTAAAGAAATCACAACAGAATCATGAAATCACAGAATCAGAGGGGTTGGAAGAGACCTGCAAGATCATCAAGTCCAACCCTTGATCCAACACCACTGTGTTTACTAGATCATGACACTACATTCCACATCCAGTTCATCTTCAAAACCTCCAGGGATGGTGAGTCCACCACCTCTCTGGGCAGGCCATTCCAATGCCTGAGTACTCTCTCTGTAAAAGTTTCATGATCTCTTATAGGAGCAAATAAAATGCAGCACAATAAAAGTAGTGGAATGTAAATTCTCTGAAGTTACACTTCAGATTATGAGAGCCCAGAATTTTGTGTCACACGTTGTTAAATGTACATAAAAATATTTCCTTGGCTTATGGAAAACAAGCAAGTTCAATTAATTTGAATTAGAATGCCAAATTACAGCAGAAGACAGCAGACTAGAAAGGAGGGATTAATTTTCTCTTGTCCCTCCCCGAGGAGACGGCTGTTGTTTTCTGTTTTATTTAAATAAAGGAAAAAGAATGTTAGAAGCTTACCTTTATCTTTAACAGCAGTAGAAGGTTTTGGAATATGGACAAATTTGTTGAGAATTATGGAAATGATAATAAAATACATGGCATACTTCTAAAGAAAAATAATTTCTTATACCCCTAACAGAGGCAGAAGTATCTGTTCATAAGACACTCACATACACATACCCCTTGTTTTCATATCTTGAATCAATCTCTCAGGTTGTTTTTCATAAATATGTGAGTGACAAGTTTATTTCCATACACATAATATATTCCAACTGAAGGCTTTGTTTTTGTTTTTTTTTTTCTTTTTCTTTTGCAGTTCTTGAAGCATTTGCTCTGAGAAATGCAGGGAAGATTTCCTGTCTGAGTTTGCTGCTGATGTAGCTGAATCTCTGAATGTTCCTCACTTACAATAGAAAGACTAAACCTACACAGTGAATGGTGACACATTTAGATATTGCAGTACATGAAGATGTTATCTGTTATAAATGTTTTAAGTTATGTCCAAATTACAATAGAGATAGAAGATGTGCATTGAACCTGCTGATCTGTGGATGTAGAGAAATAAAATCTAACCCATCATCAGTGTTGTAGAGATGCTATTTTGAAGAGGTTAATACAAAATTTTAGGGTGCGGTTTTTTGTCTTTTTTTTAATCCTATCTACTTGACAGCAGATCAAGGGTAATTTAAAGCAACTATGTCCAAGCAGAACAGTTCAGACTCTCTGCAGACAGATTCAGAACTGTTGGAACTAGGTGATCTTTAAGGTCTTTTCCAACCCAAACCATTCTATGACTCCGTGGCATGCATTAAGTTTCTATGGTATTCTTCCGGCTTAATTGCTTTTTAAAAATTAGCTTTGCTATCCTGTACAGCAAAATTCTTTTTTCTTTTTTTTCCTGGAAATATCTCTTCTTAGAGGTAAACAGAAACTATTCCTCTGCTGAAAAAGAGTTCTTAAGGCTATCAGGAGTCTATTAATTGATGCTCCTTTTCCAATTTAATCTTCCCTAAAAGTTTTTTTTTTTAAGAAATAATGCTTTCTTATTTACAACCCTTAATTTAACATTAAAACTGGTTGTAATTTTATTTTGGAGTTGACACTTTGGAAGAAGGGTATTTTTCCTGGATAATTATTCAACAAAGACTGAAATACTGTGACTATATTATGCCTAGTAACTTCATAGTTTGTGTGAATTTATTGTCAACCCTTCTAAAACCATAATAATATCATAAGAATGCTTTATTTTGCCTTGAGCTCCTGGTGGATCTGGAGAACACAGTTTTTCTTTAATTACTCCTAAGTTGAATCCTTCTATCATATATATATATATATATATATATATATATATATATTATCTTCAAATATCTGTGCCTCAGTTCCTTCTCAGTTTTCTCATTGTGACAGTTGGAGTTATAAACCTGTAGATCAGGATTAACTTTAAAATATAATAACATGGTGACCACTGACCACCTAAGACTTTATCAGTATTGTGGTCTAACCCAGTAGGCAGCTAAGCCCCACAGAGCTGTTCAAAATCCAAAACACAGCACCATACAAGATACCATAAGGAAAATTAACATCACAATCAGCTGCAGTACAAGCTGATTTTGATATTCTTATAACATGGGTGCAAAGCTGTCAGAGAAGTTAGTGCATCTGCTTCAGAGGTACACAGTGTTTTACAAAGGATGTTGGGACACGTTCAAGTGCAAAAAGGTTTAATAGTGCAGTCTGCAGCTGATGACAAACAGCCATTCTGAGGGTGAAACCTGCTTTGGGGCATTAAAAGAAAAAAAAAAAAAAAAAAAAAAAGGAGAGAGAGAAGAAAGAAAAGAGAGAGAGCGAAAAAGGAAAGGCAAAACTCTGCCCAGTGGATAGTCATTAAAAGAAGCAACAGGGCTTTCCAGACAAACATCCTCCCTGTGTGGCTTCTCTGATGCTGCAGGCTATTCCCTCTGTAGAACGAGGGAAAAGAAGGGTCATTCTTACGCTGATGGAAACCTCTCTCCATAAGAAACTGAAGTAACAGCACTGAGTTTCTGGGAGCAAGGCTGTGAGAATAACAGCAGCAAAACAACAGCTTGAGAAAAATATGGGGAAAACACTGTCACAGCACCTTGGGTGAAGAGGTACAGAGCTGGCAGGCTGTAGAGTGGGAAATTGAAGGTCCTTAGCAATATAAAAAGGCTAAGGCGCCTAAGGAACTGTGAAAAAACAGGCTGGTACCACCTGAAGAATGAAACACACTTTCTTAGGTGGAAGAAAGGGTGAGAAAGAAAGGAGAGGTGAGATGTCATGCTGATCTACAGTGCAAAATGACAGCGCTTTTTCTTTTTGATGATTTTTTTTCCCCTGCCTATTAGAAATAGATGGGATTGTTTGGAAGTCCTGTATGTTTTAAACACAAAATAATAAAATTATAAATGCCTGCCTTGTTTTTACAAAGGCTGAGGATAATTTTGTGGAACAAAGTATGAAATACTTATTTTGAAATGTGGAGACATTTTTTTATAGAGATTTTGACATCAAATTGTATCTACCTAGAGTGCTGCAGGCAATTATGGTTCATTCAGCTAATATTATCTTTCTTCTCTGAAGACAGTATCTTCCATAATCTACCAAGCACAAGGTAAAATAATGCATTACAGTAATCTACATAGTCAAAAAGGAAAAATAAGGCACAAACTATATGAACCAGTGACATTTGGAAGAAAAGCAATTTATACTTACTGTTTATATTTAATTTCATATAAACATATTGCATTTTGATAAACAAAAAAACATATTTCCATTGCAACAGGCATAATACATTTTCTGCTGAAAAATCATAACAGATTTTTTTTTCTGTCTCATTTATGGATAGGGTTATTTTATAAAATATTATTAATTTAATATTTTTGTTGGAAAACATATCCTAAGGTTTATAGAGAGTGTCACACAGGCAAACAGACAGAGATTTTATGGAATGAGTTCATTTCTGTTTCTTGATTAATTAAACTATTACCTTCTCCAGTTGGTACCAATGAGCTTTATTTATATAGAAGTCATGTTATTTGCTTCTACTGCAAACCTGACTGGCAGCACTTCTGTGCATAGCATTCTGAGGTCACTGCCTCTCAGTCACCAGAAATGCAATGTTGTATGACTAAGTAAAAGAAGACTGTTTACTCCACAATATTGTTGCAGTGTGAATTGGAACAGATATATAAGCAAAGTTCCTTCAAAGTATGAGGATTTTAAGTGCAAATAAGAGGTTACACAGAGTATGGATTTTTCAGGCATGTGCTTCACATTGGGAGAGGAAAAAGTAGGAATCTGGTGAGTTTCAGCCTGAGGACACTGCTACTACTATACAAGTACTGGTTTTCCAGACATTTAACTCCTAGCTCTAAAAGGTGGTTCTCTCTTCCATGTCATTCAGAATGATTATAAAAAGTGCTTGCTACCTTGTCTTCCATGATCCCTTATGAAGCAGAAGCAGCTGGGATATGAGAAGGACAGAGACATTCCCTTTACAACTGCTTTATGCAGTAAATAAAAATAACATTTGTCTGCTGCCATAGGTAGCAAAGCATGTCATGGTAGTACATTGCAGACACATACCAAGGTTTGTAAAAACAGAGGGTAGTTCAAGCTTGGAAGGGATCGCAGGAGTTCATCCAATCTCACTTTTTGCTCAGAAAATGGTCAGCTATGAGGTCAAGCCAAGTTGCTCAGAGATTTATCCAGTCAAATCTTAAAACCTCCTGGTAACTGCACCACTGCTTTGGGCATCCAATTCAAGTGCTTACCTGTCATCATGGCAATGACAAACAAGCCACCCCACTTGAATTTAGTCTTATGGTATGCCTTTGGAGCTATATTCTCTGGCAGGACTCACAAATACTCAACTGACAATGATTTTTAGAATGAATCATGTTTTAGAATAATGCAGCTAGAAAAAAATCACTACTTTCTTTTAAAGTTACCTATTTTAATCATTATTTGCAGCATGTTTTAAAGATAATATTGACTTGCAGCTGTTTCTTGTAGCTATCATAAACTTCTCATGGTTAAACCACAATAAATAGTTGTTTTGACTTCTGTAATATAAGGCAACAAGGGCAAAAGTGAGATTTTTCTCTGAAAATCTCATCTGTCTTACCTTCCCTTTTCCCAAGAAACCCTGCAGCATTTGCTACTTCAGGTGATGCATTTAATACGTAATTAACAGTAATAAATTTGCACTGCAGATTTAGATAGGTTGTATAGGCCAAACTACATGATATGACTGGTTATCACCTTTAGATGGATACAAGGAGTCAGTGATATAGCAGAGATTTAATATCCTATTACTCTACTAATTAGGTTTGCTTCACTTGCTTCATTTTCTTTTGCATCCTTGTCCTATAACTTGTCTTGTCCTTGATAGATGTGTCTAGAGACAAAGTATACTAGAGACAGATATACTCCTGCTTTCATCAAGTGAAAGTTCTTTAAATGTTTTATAGCTTATTCTTTCCCTCCTCTCCTGTACAGGCTGCTGTATTAAAATGATACAGTAATGGTAATATCTGTTTCGGTACAACATGTCATACATCAGCGTAGTAACTCCTTTGCCATCTAACAGTGCTTATCTAGGACCAGAAAGATAGACATTTTATTTTCATCTGCAAGTCTATGACCCCTCTACCAATTATCCCAGGCTCAAGATCAGCCAAGCAGCAAGAGGAACAGCATGAGGCAATGGCTCAGTGCTAAAGAGAAGCCTAAACATTTCCCCAAAAAATGAGTTTCATCTTTACCAGGCAGGGGGTCAGTATCATCAGCAAAGGATGAATGGTCACTTACTGCAGAATAACTATGGTTTCAGAATCATCCAGAGCTTTTCTGTTGCTCCAGAAGCTTACCACTGTTTAACAGCTGTCACAAGAAGGCTAATGACCACATGGAATGCATCACAGAGATATACTTATCTCTCATTCTATATATAGATTGGAAGATACATAAATTCATTTGTGTTTGTTTTCACAGCTATTATTTACTGGTGGCAGTGTTAAAAATAGCAAAAAGAGAGACACACTTCCAATTAGTATGATTTGAGAGACAAGATGCACAAGATGAATTACAGGCAATCAAAACTTAAATAACACTTTTACATGTAAAACAGATGTATTGAATGTTCCACGAAGAAGAAAAAATGCAAACAGTAGAGTTTATTTAAGTCACTGAAAATCTGAATATAAATAAAATTTGTATTATACTACTGTAAATTATAAAACAAATTTGTGTTATAATTTTTGGTACTGGTGCCCATAAAATGTTGTACAGGTCTTGTCATGATGGCAAACACAGAAGATAAATTAAGTGGGGGTTAAGCTGAATGCATTTAGCTTTCTTACATTTCTACTACATAGATATAGAAACAAGGAAAACTCACTCATGAAATTTACTTTTCAGTCTGTTCTTTTAGTTTGTAAATAAAATTATAAATTGTACTTTTTTAATCAATAACTTAGAAAAAGCTTGAGCAGCTTTTTTTTTTTTTTTTTTGAGAATAAGAACTTTATTCTGAAATTCTGTGGGGATTATTCGGGGGGATTTCTTGGTATTTGATATGGGTTTTTAAGGTTTATTTGGGACATGGGACACTTCAGCTCCATCTTCTACATTTAGGTAAGTGAGGCTGTGCTTTCTTGGTTTCCCTTGCCTGTGGTTGTGCATATCCTACTGTCCTAGTTTTAGTTGTGGTAGAGTTAATTTTCATCATAGAATGGCTTTGGTTAAAAGGGACCTTAAAGATCAACTAGTTCCAATCTGTCTGTCATGGACAGCAATACTTTTCACTAGATCAGGTTGCTCAGAGCCCCACCCAAGTTTCCTTTGAACACCTCCAGGGCTGGGACATCCACAGCTTTTCTGGGCAACTTGTTCCAGTGCCTCACACTCTTCAGAAATATTTTACTAATGTCTGTCATGACATTCATTCCACTTTTCATAAAAATCTCAGAAGATTTCATGATTTTCACATTATAGACCCTTGTGTATCTTTTAATTGTTTTACTGCTTTGACCTTCCCTTTGAATCTATTATTATGTGTCTTATTTAAAAGGTCTTACTACTGCTATGATTAAATGAGGATATTTCTGGATAAAGGAACCATATTTCTACTTGTGAGGTGAGAGTATGGGAAAGGCATTGCATGTTTAGACAGGGCACAGTAAAATTTGACCCTAAATGATTATTTTTCAGTACTGATTTGGCTGCTTCTTGACTACCATGGAGCAGAGTGTGGCCATTGCAGGGAAGCTATGAGACGTAAAGTAGCTCCTCACTTTGTCCTGGCAGCAATGAAGTGATCTATATACTATGGAGCAGGTTAAGGATTTAAGTTGTGCTCTGTTCCTTTTAGCAGAGTACTCCCTGGTTCAGGTTTAAAGATTGTGGACAGTCACAGGGCAGTTTGTTACTGAGGAAAAGAAAAAAAAGATTATGAGCTACCAAGGATTTTCTAAGGTCCTGATAACCATTTGATGTCTTTCCATTCTCTCAAATGAGCTTTTGATTGCAGTCAAAGTGCTCTGGTTGGAATTTTCCAGTCAGTTAAAAAAAAAAGAATATCCAGGTAATATTGTGCATTTAAAGAGATGGGAGATAAATTTAGTCAGCTTCCCTTTGCTTCTTGTGTGTAGACTAAATATTTGAATATTGGAATTTTGCAATTCTTTGTCCATAAATGAGAGAGAACATGCTGGAATCAAGAATGGAAGATGGAAGAAAAGGAGGAATGGAAGGAGGAAACCTGCATACAAATAATAATTTTTATATGACTTATGATGATCTTCACATGAAGAGCAGTTAATAGAATTATATATCTGATGTTTTTAATAATAATAAAAAAAGCCCCAGCAATGAATATCATCCTGAGATGGCTATATGATGTTTTTCTATAAAGCCAGATGAATTGGTTAACATGTAAAATATTTGACTCAAAGGTAACAAAAGAATTTAGCAACGAATTAAATCATGCAAACAGAAAAGTAGAGTGGAACTTCATCCTAAACAGAAGAGTATTTTGCAACTGAAAACAAAGTCTGTAAATAGTGTCTGATGGAAGGTGCTAGGAAAACAGTCCTGTTGGTGCCAAAGGCAACTTCTGGTGGAAAATACTGTTTCTGTATTTGTCATGTGTTTGAAGCAAAGCAATGAGAAGATGCAGGGGTTGTTTTTCCACTTATACCTTACCTTTCACATCTCCTGACTACATTATACAAACAAAACAAGGAACAGAGCCTAAAGGCAATGGAAACTTGCTGTTTTCTAAGCCTTGATGGATATGTTTCTGAAATACAGAAAATGTTTACAAAATGAATTTTGGTTTATACAATAGCTGAAGAGATTTCAACTCCTTTCAACAGGTGGTGAAACAGTGGCCTCTATCTATCTGGGTGTAAGAAAAGTAGAAAACTAAGGACATCTCTTAAATCATTAAAAGTCATATAAGTCTCTCTTTAGGGGAAAGGAGATGATGAAATTTAGATAAAAAATTACCTGCAACTTCATCATTTTACATCATGAGTGGAGCTACTTAGCAGCTGTAAATGGGATTACATGTAAAAACCACTAGTATAAAACAACCTATGCTCTATAAAAATCAGAAAGGCCAGATCCTTGGGTGTAAATCAAGCAATTTATATTAAAGATGGTTAATCTGCTAATTTTGTGTTTGAACAGAATATTATTACTTGTTTAATTCACCTTCATGTTTAAAGTCAGAACAACTGCAAGGAATGAAATATTGCTTAAAATATTCAGGGCAGCAGCATATGCCTCGAGAGATAAGAGTTTCACTGTTAGTTTAATTAAGAGAAAAAAAGAGCAACCTTCAAGTGTTATTTACAGGTTCTTGACATATTCACTAATGAATCATAGGATGCTGTAAAAGTTATTCTGCCTATTACAAAAGAAGTGCACAATAATTGTTTTTTAACCAACTTATCTCCTTCACAGTTTTAGTCCATCCATGGTAGATCAATGTGCTTGAAATTAGAAACAAAGATTCCTTTTTTATTTTCTTTACTGTTTCAGCAAACTAGCTAGGCAGCTTCCTATGTGAGATGGAGTATAGTGGTACATTATTATGTAAATCGTTATACATTAAACATTTGATCATACTACCAACACAGTTTTCACTACCCTGTATTTTCCAGAAGACTTAATTTATTTTTAGGAATATCAGGAATGTTTGGTGCCACTGTGAGCACACCAGAAAACAGGATTTCCAAAATACAATACATTCTTTCCTTTAGTACAATCAAGCTTTATTCTTTCTTCATGCATATTTATCAACCTGATTGGTAACTTTTGTTTCTGTTCCTTTTCTGTTCTTTCTCATGCAGACACAAACGCTCTTTCTTCAGCAATTATCTGTTGCATGAGACAATCTCTCAGCTAAAACAAATCAAGAAACTACTCTTCTTTTCCAAGTAAGTGATTTTAGGGTTGATGGAGATGATAGTACATCCTGTCTCTGATATAAGGAGTGCTAGACAATGTGTAACAGCATCCGTATTAATATTATGCCAGATTTTTAAGTAACAGCTCTAAGTACAACATGCTTCACATAATAATGTGTTGCTCATCTGTCTTCTAAAGAGCAGACATCAGCTTACTTCAGCTCTGGCTGTCTACAGAAAGACAGAGATACAGTATTTATAGTTCTTGTTTTTATTTAGAGTCCTATCTAAATTAGAGAGACAACATTGGAGAGTTACTGACTTGTCCCTATGAGCAAAGAACGTAAGTGCACCAGAAGATCTAAGATTCTGTATTTTCGTGTTTGAAACATCGATATTATTTCTCCCTTATGAAATAGAAGAGCTAATTTTATAATAAGTCATCAGAAAATTAAAAGCTGAAATCTTACCTCTCTTCACATCTTCAGGAATTGAAGGTGAAGATTTTTTCTGAAAAAAAAAACCTGATTGCACACACTGGGCAATGAGGGAAGAAATAGCAATCTGAGCTATAACAGCTAATCTGAACTATACACACTAAGAGGAAAGGAAGAAAACCTAACATCCAAAACCTTTTTCAGGGGTGACTATGAGCAGCAAATTAGATACAGCATGACTGGAAAAAGGCCATGACTTGCCCGGCTAAGAAGTTAGATACATTTTCATGTCTTCTTTAGTTTTCCTGCATTTTGTGCACAGATCCAGATTTATCAGTCTTGAGTAGTCAGCAAGGGTGTAGAAAAAAAACAGCCTGGTGGGAATTGGATTTCCCTCAACAGTAGGTGGCAAGAGATTTTCTGAGGACCTTAATGGGCTAATTTAATTTCTGGTTATGTTTTAAAAGCTGCTTTGCAGGAGAGTGTCTTCAACTTAGCTGCTGATTCTGGGGTGTTTATGTCAGGTTGTGCCCTGAAAGATTCAGTTGTGGTCAAAATGAGTGGATTGTGTCCTGTCCAGCTGCCCTACAGCTTCTTCCACTAGCTGTAAACTTGTCCACATTAGGAGTTTTACTGCATCTGCAAATCTCTTCCTTCCTGTCAGTGGAGACAAGGCAGTGAAGACCTTCTTCCCTGAGCCAAAAAGAGTCCATTAGGATTGAAAAAGAACTGGCTTTAAAGCCAGGAGATTGGGGTTTTCTGGAGGCTATGTACCTCTGGAAACAAGGATCAGAAGTTCTTCTATCATTTCTCTGTGTCTGTCAGATGACAAATTTGTGATTAAGAAGGAATATATTGAGAAATGAGATAAAACAACACAGATTCAGTAACTTGGTGTCTGTAGGTGTCCCAAAGTATTTTGTTTAAAATGAGCTGCTGTTTTCTGCCCATGTACTACCTTGCCACGTGTGCTAATTGGTCTGGGCCAATTTATTCCTTCATATGGACAAAAAAGTGAAGGTATAGTTTCTGTCAAAAGCCTTCAAGAAAATATGCTCCAGAGCATGTTAAGAGCAGTGGAAGGGGTTGAGGACCTACTTTGTGCATCTCTGAGAAACAAGAAGGGGAAAAAAACCCAAACAAACCCTCATCTGATTTCTCCATTATTCAGACCCCACTGTCCATTTTTAAGATATAAATGCTTTCACATCTGAGATACTTGACTTCATTACTAAATTTTGCTTCTAACTGAAACAAAGTACAGAACTCTTGGCAGGGGGGCGGGGAGAGGAGAGGGGTTCGTTTGTGTGGGGTTTTTTTTAAGGTTTGAGCAAAACTAACTGCTATTAAAATCAAAAATTGTTGTTTGAAACAAACAAAAAAAAACAGATTTTTCTCATACATTCTACTCTTTCACAGAGATGTGTTTTTCAACATCTTCTATGTAGTCCTGTCTATAGCTTTTCCTCTTCTTTTGACAAAGAATTAAAAGCAAATGCATCCTTGAATCTCACAGTGAAGAGACAGAAAAGCAAAATAAGTAAAACAGAGGATATGTAACTTCTTTCTCAAACAATAAATTTCAATATCTTTTTGGTGTTTTTTATGACAATGGAAAAAGAAGATGTGAATCAGCAGTTTGAATACTGCAGAAGACTTCCTCAATAGAAAGCTTTTTGAATAGAAAGCTATAACTCTCATGGTAGATTTGGATATTTCTATACCCACTCACATTATATAAGCAATTGTCCCCCAGGATTTAAAATACAATTTTAAATGAAGAAATTATTGTTTTCTGAGCCCCAAAAGAGCAAATAAGCTTACTATGTGAGCTAATACAAAGTCTGTAATTTAAATACCTTGTCAAATGAGTGAAACATGCTTTGAATTGTTCCAAGATGTTCTTATTACAGGTATTTAAATTACAGTTTAAAAAAATAATAAATCTCAGTAGTATAGTTGTCAGAATGGTAAGGGAGAAATGTAATATACTAAGGTTTTTTAATGATATTAGTAGTTTAAAAAGGCCTTGGAAATGTAGATCTAATGAGGTCAATCAAATTGGAGAACAGATAATCTTTATTTATTTGCTCTTTTGTGTGTCTAATATTAACACTTATTTCTCATAATTATTTGAAAGCTGGGAAAAAATTCCCTTATTGAGAAAGAACTGCATCAAAATCTGAAGAATGCTGACAGTATAGCATGGAAATCTACTAGGCAAGCCTTGATATTTTAAACTTGTTTTTCATCAATTAATTTTTAGAAGTGACATTACATTTCTTCTGACAGAAGTCTTCCCAGATTATGTCAGAATCCAAAGAAAGACAGAGAAATAATATAGAGAAAATGCAATAAAGAGGATGGCTGAAACAATATAATTATTCAACGTTGTTATAGAGGTTCACATATAGATGAGGATTCTATTTTTACTCTCAATTGTAAAAATTTTACTAACCCAGTACTAATCAACAATGTATTGCCCCAAAACTAGGAAAATATAGTAGCATCTAGCTGTGAATACTTTTATATTGACTAGTGAAATCTACAGATCTCACGTGTCCAGAAGGAAAATCAGATGATCCAGAAGGAAGAGAAATAGAAATTAAAAGTCTTATGGTTTCTTGTCATTAAATAACACTTGCTATGGTCTGTAGTGTTCCAAAGCAAACACTAGTCATACTGATGCCCTGCTTTCCAGGAAGTGGCTGGACAGCATCTGCTGATGGGAAGTGGAGAAAAAATCTTATCTCTTAATCTATTGTAAACAGAGGGGTGGGCTAACTACAGAGTTATGTTGGGAGTGCAGCTTACAGCAGAAGGGCCCTGCATCTGAAAGACTTCCAAGAGCTTTTGGAAAATGTTCAGGTACCTGCCACCTCCACCAAGAGAAGACATTTAGGCACATCACCCTGAGCCATCTAGGTCCTCATTGTTTTGAACCTATTATTTTGAGCATATTAAAAAGCATGGTCACATTCATTCTGGACTCCTGGTAGGCCATGAAGAAAAGAAAATCAATTAATTTGTAACTACTCCAGGTATATGGGAACTTCATGGATGTCACTCCTAATGATCTGTCTTAGTCTGGAGCATTGCAGAGATTGGAACTCTGAGAGCATCATTTACAAAAGAGCATGACACATCTCTTTCTTGTTTCAAATATTGTGGTTTGCTTCCATGACACGAAAGAGATCTGTCCCTTTGAATTTGAAAATAGAACTTATATTTAAAACTAATATTCCTATTACAGTTCATTGGAGCTCTGCCACTCAGTGGGATGGGAGTAGAATTAGGCTGTGTAGCAGTTCTTGTACTTTGTGATATTTACTTTAATTAAAGTAACTGAGAGCTTGTTTTTTAGAGGTATACTGAATCCAAATTGACTCAAGGTGTAGCTTCAAAGCAAACTAGCTAAATGTATGCCTCATTCAGAGGCATGATTCACTTTCCTTTAGACTGGAAATAAGAATAAATTAAACAAAATTACATACATTCTGTTCCTAAATTACTGTTTCTATGTAAGAGTTTGTCATTGTTTAAGTCATCTAGAAGTTAAACCAGGTAATTTTTTTTTTCAGTGTCTCTACCTAGGTAAGGCTTAAATGATTGTTTTTGGCAAGCATGTCATCACATGATAAAGCTCATGTTGTGATTAGGGTGGATGTAGACATTTATCTTCTGCTGACAGCTTCAGACAAAAGGAAGATAAGTGAAGCTGTTGTAATTGTAAAGTGACCTTTTTGCTTTAAAATATTGACAGCCATCCTCTCACTTCTATACAGCATGTTTGCCATCATGATAATTAGAGTTTTTTTAGTCTATTTTTGGTTTTCATCCTTACAGTGTTCTCTCTTGAAATGTTGGTAGATTTCTTCTGGTTTCCTCAAGATAACATTTACTATGTATCTGACAAAATGTCAGCAAATAGTAGTACGTGTTTTCTTAAAAGGACTCTTATGTTTTCATGTTCATATCAAACTATAATTCTGCTGAACAGGGAAAAAATGTTCTTTCTTTTTCAGTTTTAAGAAACATTTTTTTCATGTATATCTGTTTGGGATCCACCTGGTTAGAATGCAGAAGATTAGACCAACTACAAAGAATCATGTATAAAATCAGAAGGCATAAAATTAACTTTTGAATACAAGGAAATGAAGTTGTATTTGCAACTCAGTTTTTACAAACTGCTTAAAAACTCAGGCAGCTATAGAGTAGAAACATTTATTTAGTGATTTTAAAAATAAAGCTTATCTTACTGCAAGTAAGATAACAGGGAACTGTTATTCATTTTGACAGCGACAAAGTACTAAAAAGGGCTAGGTGGTAAGGAGTAGTCTTGAATTTGATTGGGCAACCAGTCACGTAACTAAGAAAGCCCTATTACTTTTTAGTAGTTTGAGCACACATGAATAAATTTGGGATTCTGCCTGTTACTCCCACTTTAGATGGGATTTCTGCCAAGGTACTGGCACTGGGCATAGTTATGGCCTGATTTTCCATCTTTTTGGTCAGTACCACTGAGTAAATGCATGGATTATTCTGATTCATAACAGTTGTATACTATCAGAAATTTACCACCCCTCTTCCCTCAGAGAGAGGAGTAATTTTGACTTAACAGTTTGACTCAGGTTATAAACTAGATGTTAAGGAACTCCTCTTGGACAATGCCACCCTGTGGTAGTCAAGTTGATTCACTGCTCTCCAGAAATCGAGCTCAGCAAATAATTTACAGGGCTTCTCCCTCAGTTTCTGCAGTATCTGTGACTAGCCTGCTGTTTCCCAACACTAATACATTATTTGTGTGTTTGACAGCTATCTTTTAAGTCACTAGTATTTGGATTGTTCATGTAGGTTTTCATGATGATGACTTATGAATAAACAGACAAATTCCACACTTGAGAAGAAATGTTATAGTCAATGGGGTGATAACTTGACCATAAATTTTGCGTTCCTTGAATTGTTTGAGCACCACTACTTCAACACTATCACTGTAATTTATCAACGTGTATTTATTATTTAACATTATGCCATTTCAATCTCTCTATAGAGGGATTCCCTCCTATTCTCTTGTGAGTAGAGTGAATTTAACAATGAAAGGTTTTCAAAGGCATGGATAGTCAACTATAGATGTAGAAACATAATTGCCTCTTTAGAACAATATATTATACAAAATAGCTTGCATTCTACAGTTTGTGATGAAGAAAGCATCCTATATGCAATAATGGCACTGACAATAAAATTCAACGTAAAAAACTCTTACCCTATATCTTCATAAAAATCATTATTTATGTCTGATATGTATGATAGAAGAACTGCTGTTTACGACAGCAGTCCCTTTTATAAATCTCATCAGTAAGGACTATTTATTTTCTTAATAATTGCCAATAATTAATCAATCCTTTGTATTGAACATGGTCTTACTTTCCTTTTATACATGTAGAATTTATTTTTTTTTTTTAATTCTTTGGTAATTTTGTTACTTTTAATATACTTTCACTATGTTTGATCCATACTGTTCTTAAAAGAGCATCAGTCATATTTGACAGTAGAGATAAAAAGGGCAAGATTACTAATTTTTATTAATATCATTAATATTGTGTGTCAACAATGATGGGCTTAATGAGTGATAAGGACCACGTGCACTATATCCTCTACCCAAAAGCATCATTCTTTTCCTGTAGAAGAAGCCTCTCAGACCCACTGAAGGACCCCAGGTTGTGTGAATCATACATTGTCAGCTGCTGTTACTTAATTTGCCTTAAGGAGCTGTCTTCTGTCAGAGTGCTTGCCAAGGAAAGAAAGAAGCAGACATAAAGGAAAATTACTTCCTTTGCTTTCAGATCCCTAAAGGGCTCTCTGTAATAGGAATTCTGACTGAAATTTTGCAACTGTGGAGAGCCACATAGGTGCTTACAGATCATTTTTATAGTGGTGTTCAGGTTTTTGATCCACATTACTCATTTTTTATTATTTGAATAAGCCACACAGGTTGTTTTTGGAGATAGACAGATAGAAAATATATATCTCTATATAAAATCTTTATGCACAGCAGACCATATAGAGCAAACTTCATTACATATTCCATTCCTTATGTCGTAACATTGACAGTCAATCCATTTTTTAATTTTCATTTGTTCTTTCAAATGTATCAAAGGAAACCAAAAAAGATTAATTTGGCCTTGCAATGTTAATATATCACTGCCTCTAGTTAAAAGTATAGTAGTTTATGCATAATATTAGAAAAAAATATAGTACATGCTGTGGTGTTTATGCTTATTACAAAAATTTGTTATAAGAGCCTTCCATTATTTAGTGTAATTTCTATATTTTTATGGTAATAAAAAGTGAATGAGAAATGAAAAGAGAAGTATATAAGTTGTATAAAAGTCTTATTCAACTCCTCTTTAAATCTGTATTTTGGAGCTGTCAGTGCCAAAAGCTATGATATAATGTATAACAGGAATACTGACTTATCCATGCAGAAAACATAAAGAAATGTGAGTCTAAAGGTGAACTTTAGAGTGGTTACTTATACTAGATAGCAATCTCTATAAAATGATTTTTTTTTTCCCTGATGCCAGTAATTTTAACAATAAAAGTGAAAGGATAACAAACTTGTCTTTAAAGGTGACAATGTGGTGATTGAAATGAGTGATGTTCCTACACATATAAAGCAGCTAGAGCCTTTCCTCTCTTTTTAGTGGTACATAAATCAGTCTTGCAGAGCCACATACAGAATTCTTTTGTCATGATTAGATATTTTATATATAAACAGATTCCTGTAAAAATAAAAAATATTTTTCAGGCTAACATCTTAGGATGGCCACAAAAAATACCACTGTCTCACCTGTTCCGTTTAAATGACAAAATTGAAATCAGTCATTCCTAGTTAAAAAATGCTTCTTCGAAAATGTAAAACTGAAAACAATTACATACATTAACTTCTAAATATCTGTGTGGGGACTCCACTTTGCAATTGTAGGAGGAACTCAACAAAACACTTCTGTTGATTTATTTTTTTCTTGGAGAAGAATCAGTTTTGGTGATATCCACACATTTTGCAAGATCTCTATGGATTTTTCTGATGCAGTGAAATAGCTGCTAACAGCATTTTATGTTAATAAATTGAATCTATAAGGAAATAGTCTAGATTTTTCTCTCCCAGCAGTGTTTTATTGATGAAATTTCATCCAATGTATTTTTTTTTAAATTACATTAAAAGAAAAATTCAAATGTTTTTTAGTCCCAGCAGCAGAATGAGATTTTATGGTCCATTCACCACAAGAACTGTTTCCCTGAAGGTTTTAATTCCAGGAACAGTCTTTCAGTTTTGATGAACAAGTTAAAAGGAAGAAGTGGAAAAGAATTTCACTGATCTATCAGGATAGGTAAGCAACCATTTGAAAGGATAAATTTTAGAAATATAACCAGATAACCATGTCCCACATAGGACACACAAGCAAAACTGAGTAAGACTTATTAGAGAAATGTCTGCAGGAACTAAAAGCATCTATATTCAGAATCATAAAGATATTTTAGTACAGACAGAAGTAAAAGGAGGAAATTTCAGAGATGGGTTCTGAAAAGTAAACTCTTTTTGACTGTAAAAATAGAGGTTAGCTCAAATCAATTTTCAGATTTAAATAGTTCTTGAATTTTTCACATACCTCAGTCTGGAGTTCCATCCTCTTTTTCAGATACAAAATGGCATCCAAATAGCTATTTGGACTTTTATACTTGTGATCTATGATACAGCAGCAGATTCTTCTGCTTTTTTATTACACCCTGATTGCACGGACCCTGCAAAGCATTGCTCGGAATCCTGAAGCAAGTATTAAACAATTGTCTAGTTTTCTCCTTATTACTTTCTACTTTATTTTGGCTTATCAGTACACTTCATTTTTCACTTTCCAGTGATACTGTCTAGAGCTTGTCTCAGGGGGTTAAAGATACAAGATTTAACACTGTACAGACCTATAGTTTGACTCTCCATATTTACTATATGTTCTTATAGTCCCTGGTGCAAAACTGATTTTTAATTTCAGTGCATATACTTTCTTAAGTAGTAGATCTAGTCATATTATTTCCTTTACTGTTGTTCTAGCTAATTAAGTGTACCAGTGATACTAAAATAATACTCATATTTCTTCCTCAGCCAGTCTTCTCTTTTCATTGGCTTGTTCATTTAGAGGCTTTGCATCTCTTCTATGGGGATTAGCTGTAATTCTGAGCATTTACTTAGATGGTGCTGTACACGAACAGTAAGTCAAAGAGAAGAAAGACCATTCACAAGAGAGAAAACTAGAAAAACTATCTATAAGGGCTTGTAGGCACCCTGTTTTTGTAAAGATATGTCCCCCTCGTAATGAACAGGGCAATTTCTTTCCTAAATGCTTCTTTCATTTTACTTTTGTGCCTTTATCCTCACTCAAACTTTCATCTCTATTTTCCAAAGAGTCCATTATCTAATCTTCTCATTTCTCTATTAATCTTTTGGCTCCAGCAACATCCAGTACTGCCAGGAAATTAAACCCTTTCCTGTGTTGGCTACAATTCTTAGCTCTGTTGACAGGTCTAAAATATAGCCTCTTGCAGTCTATATAAAGATGAGAAGTGTAATGATGTTTGAACAGCGGTGTGATCTGGAGTTAGAGCTTTGAAAAATAGATTTTAACACAACACTTCTCTTTTTCCCATGTAAAGACAAATGAGCACAGCAGTCCTTGTTCAAGACTGTGCATCTTCAGCTCAAGAATATAGTTGATATATTTTGGCTCTTACAGCCAAAAGATATGCACTTCTTCATGAGAGCATAATGTCAATTTGACTTTATACTAAGGTCTGGATTATGTCTTGAAAACACAAGGGAAAAACGCTGTAGAAAAGGTCCTTAAAGAATAATGGTAGGTTTGTTTCTAAAAATTTTTAGGACAGGCAGAATGCTGTGAGGCTGCAATTCTGCCTTTATTTCCTTCTGCCTCTTCAGTTGTTCCAAACATATAGAAGATTGCACAATTCCACTGTCTAAGCAAACTGGGTTAAATATCTAGGAATATTTAAGGTTAGATTGTTCCTCATTTTGATTCTTGTTTAAAAAAAGAAAAAGAAAAAAAGAAAAAGCACTGAGTACCACTCTCCTAAATGTATACAGGATCTAGCTCTGGAAAATCTGGCACTCTTAAAATGTGGATGTTAATATTAGGGCATAATGCCTGGTGTGTGTAGCAAGTAACTAGCTGCCTCTGTACTGCTGAGTTCAAGCACATGCAGAAATGGTTTGGGGCATGAATTTGGACTGGGCTAACTACTGCCTGAACATAAATTCCCAAGCACACTTTGACAATTAAAACGCTATCACTGGATAAAGTCACAGAACTATTTATGTTGGAATGTGTCACAGAGGTAGGCTATTCATTTTGCATATTTTAAACCAAGCGCAGGTCTGAAATGGTTTATTAGTTTGCTAATGACATGTAATTCACCAGCAATCAATGAACTATACATGCAGGTTGAATATTACTAATATAGCAGATAAAGCAGACTACATTAACAAAATGTTAAGAAACCCATACAAAAGTCTAAATATGTCTCTAATCCCAAGGAATTCTAATCACAATCATATACACAGTGTTATAAAAACACCCCTCCTTCTAACAGCATTTGTGTATTACAAGTACCCCATGCCCTTTCTAGGCACACAGGCTCCCCTACTTGTATCCACATCCTGCAGGAGTTGTGGGTTCTCTCACCTTGGCCTCTAGTTCAGCATATTCAGCCCAAGGCCTACATTCAATAGTCTCATGTTATTACTCACAGCAGATGCTGTTATCCAATCCATTTGCCAAGGAGAGACTGTGAAAACACCACACAAAAGAGATCCTGTGAAGTCATCTAGTCCAACCACGTGCTCTAAACAGGTTCAACATACAACTCGGGTCAGATTGCTTAGGTTTTTCTCCAGATGGATATTGGAAACCTCCAGAGCAGTAGATTATACAATCTCTTGTGGCAACTGGATCCACTTCTTAATTATACTGAGCATCTTTTTCCCCATATATCTACTTGAAACCAGCCTTACCATATTTTAAGACCCTTGTCTCTTGTCCTCCAACCACGCAACTCAGTGAAGAACTTGGCTCTCTCTTCTCAACAATTTCCTTGTAGGAGCCGGAAGCCTACTGGAAGGTCCCCTCAAAACCATCTCTTCTCCAGACCATACAAGTCCAGTTCCCTCAGTCTTTCCTTGCAGGGCACATGCTCCAGACCCCAACAATCTTGAGGGCCTTCCAATGGTCATATACAGGTTTATCAATGTTTTTTCTTGTTATAGAGGCTCAAAACCAGGTGCAATGCTTAGGACATGGTCTTGTAAGAGTTAAGTAAAGGGTAAGTGATCACTTCTGAGTGACATTACTTCCCAATAATACAACACAGTATGCTGTTGGCCTTCTTAGCTGTCACAGCATGCTTCTGACTGATGTTTTTCTTGCTGTCCACCACAAGTAGAACCAGTCACCCAGTCAAGCCATCACTACACTGTACTAAGGCAGGGAGTATGTCTGTTCCTAGTGTAGGACTCTGCATTTGTCTATCTTCCATTTCAAGGAGTTCTTGCCAACTCATTCTTTCATTCTGGGCAGGTCCATCTGAGTGGCAGCCCTACCCCTGAGTGTATTGACTGCACATCCAGTTTGTTGTCCACATTTTGGGTACCATTCCTATTTGCTGCTGTAGATGGTACCATGTCGCTTCAATGTCCTCATTCTCCTACTGCCTAGCAACAGTGTCACAGTAGCCGTAATAATTTCACCTGTGATAAGACGCTATATAGCAGTTGATGTCTAAGCCATATACCAAAAAAAGATTTTGGGTTCTTCAAAGGGTAAAGGAGACACAAAAAGTCATCTACCCTGAAAATGAACAGAAAAAGGGAGGGGGGACAGGATTTTCAGGAGTTGGAGTGTCCCAAGACACACTGACAGCAGTTGTGGGCTGTGTGCTGGAGTACTGAAACCTTGAAACGTGTTTGGAAATAAGTATGATATATGCCAACCACATCCTGGGCAGCATCACAGGTGTGGCCAGCAGGTCAGGGGAGGTGGTTCTCCACTTCTACTCCACTTTCACAAAATCCCACCTACGTGCATCTCTGGGGCTGCCAACATAAGAAGGAAGAGGTTGTCAGATTGATAAGAGGCCTATAGCACTTCTTCTGTGAAGAAAGACCAAGAAAATTGGGATTGTTCAGCCTGGAGAAGAGAAAGCTCCAGAAAGACCTACAAGAGAGCAAGAGAGGTACTTTTTACAAGTGCATGTAGTGACAGGATAAAGGGGAATGGTTTTAAACTGAGAGTATGTTTAGATTAGGTATTAGGAAGAAATTCTTTACTGTGAGGGTGGTGAGACATCCGAACAGCTTACCCAGAGAAGCTGTAGATGCCCCTTCCCTGGAAGTGTTCAAATCCACGTTGGATGAGTCTTTAAGCAACCTGATCTGGTGGAAGGTATCCCTGCTCATGGCAGGAGGACTAGAACTAGGTGAACTTTAAGTGCCTTTTTAACCCAAATCAGTCTATGATTCTATGATAATTCCTTTTACAGCATAGATAATACTTAAGCGAGACTGCTTATTTCCTAAAAATACTTTATTTATGCACTATTAGCAATTTAGTTCAGTGAAGAGAAAATAGTTTTTCTTTGAAGACAGACAGTTCTATACAAGTCTGGTGATCAAAAAATCCTGAGGGGAAAGAGTTTCTATTCCCTTTGTGTGAAAAAATGAGAAAAAGCGTAAGACATACATCACCCACTCACACCTCCTCTAGGGATATTTGGAGAGGCAGTCTAGCAATCACAGCTGACAAGCAGTGGATTTTCCACATCAGAGAAGAAGCCAAAGTTTTGCATTTTATTCCTTTTGAAATGAAAGCTAGAAGTGCAACCATATTTTCCATTTGAAAATTTCCAAGCAGCTCTGATAACTGCATGTGAGCTTAGACACCAGAAGGGTAATGGATGCCCAGAAAGGGTCACTGAAGGAAATATCTCTTACTCAAGAACTCATTTTTGACAGCCAGGCTTCTATTTAAAAGGACTAGCTGCTCATTACTGCTCTCCCATGAGGCATGTGTTGCTGCACATGGCACCGATGAAAAGAAACAATGCTGACTGGGAGAACTTTTCTCAGAGACATTACACAAAGGACATAACAGAAGAAATTACACAATTAATCAATTTACTGTGAATGTCACAGAAGTGGCCTTACAGTAAAAAATTGAAGAGCTTCAATACAGGAGCAGAGGTGAACAATCTCTGGTTAACCCATCTTTTGTCCCTCCACAAAACCAATATTCAGTGCATCTTTAAAGTGGATTGTGTGGTCATTCTTCACAGCAGAACCTGAGAATCTGGAAGGCTCCTGTTCAGGCTACATCTCACTAGGTGCCCATAAGTCTGTTAAGCAACATTTCTGGGTTTTGTGTTGGAGACTTGCTTGCTTAATTGTCCTTATTTTGTATAGCGTTTCTTGAGCTGACTAGAATGACTGATATTGTGAAAAACTGTGTAAAAGAAGAAACTGTGATTTCTAGTTACTGTGTCTGCTACTCAGTGAAGATTTTGCAACGGCTCAGAAGGCTTGACTATATTAAGATGAAATATGCTAGTACATGCACCTTTGTGTAGAGGGAATAGTCTAGATGCATGTGATGTCTTGTTATTTTATGTTAGTGGAAACTTAGTAAGAATGGGACATTAATAAGGTACAGACATGGCTCACACATTATAAGATAGTACCAAGAAATTTTAGTTATTGTAGTCATTTCCAGAGAAGATTTGCTCATGCCTGTTATCTTCTTTTCAGGGCTTTAAACCAAGTATTAAAATCCCTTACCTACTCCAGTCAGAGCCTGTGACCTTTTCTGTCAAGGTATTTGTTATTAGAGACAGTTGGATAAATTATATAATGCAATGTATAGACTGTTTCAGGAGGGATAAAGGCACCTGCCTTCACTTGAGGACTGATAGTAGGAATTAATGCCTAAAAAATGAAAAAAAAAAGGAGGGTGTTGAAAAAAAACATGGATTTTATGCCTTCCTACCCATTATATTTATGATTGTCATTGTGCAGATGTTAATCCAGAGCAGGCGATGCCTGTCTCAGACCAGTGAGCCTAGTCATCAAAGGTCAGATAGAAGCTTGCAGCTGGGAAGGGTCAAGCTGGTGAATGAGAAGGAAAAGCTTGCTGAGACCATAATCCCTTCACTTATGTCAAAACAGATTTGAGCTATTGTTCAGCCTGTGGAACCTCTATTACCTTCAGAAGTCATTCTTTTTGAAAGCATTCAGAAGCCTATGGATAGGAAACTTGAAATGAGCACAGTTTAAAGGAGTTCACCTTTGTCACTTCAAGGAGAGAACAGCCTGTGCCCTACAATTATGAACATAAAACATAGGCACAGTGAAATTCCACTGGTTTAAGAGATTTGCTGTTAGAATAATTACAGTCATATGGTTCTGATCATTTTTTTTCCATTTGTTGTCATTTAAGATACAAAGGTATTCACTTACATTAATCTTGGCCTGAGGGGTAAAGTACTTTGAGTTATTGATGGAAGAAGAACTTTTAAATGAGATATAAGCTGCTAAGCATAGACATAATGCACAGCTGGAAAGCTCTGCTAAGACAAGAAACTCAGCAGAAAATGTGAATCCTTTGCAGGATGAGTAAAGCTTACATAAGATATTTTAAAAAAAAACAAAAAACAAAAACAAAAAACAAGCAAACAAACAAAAAAAAACAAAACAGAAAAAAAACAAAACAAAAAAAAAAAGAAAACAAACACACACACACACAAAAAAAAAAAAACAAAAAACAAACCAACAAAAGGTTTTAAAGTATCACTCTAGTCTGAACAGAACTCAAAATTTATGTGGAAGTAAGAAGGGATGCAATAGGGGAAATAGATACTGTGGCCAACCATGCATGAGCTCATGACTTCTGTGAAACTAAATATTAACTTTGTAAATAGAGATAAAGAAAGTGAATATTAGGCATGGTAGTTTGGAGACCAATCCATCTTCATAGACTAAAGGCCAGTAAGACCTAAGCAGTTTTTCTTCATACTCACTGAATTCTGTTGATAAAATTATCATCATCTAAGTAATATAAATTATTAACAAATACATGAGCACCAGGCAACAAAATAAAAGCAAAAACTGGTGATGTGATTTGATAGAACTCCCAAAATCACTAGATGTATTAGTCATAAAATAAAGGTGTATATGGAATCTTTCAAAGAATCCAAAGTAATGGTTTGTTGGAGTTTACAAGAAAACTAGACACATAGACCAGATGTCAGACCAGAGGCATAACTCTGAGGTGTCTGATTTAAACAGGCTTCTCTGTAGAAGGGGAAGAGCGTATAAGAGGTTTATTCTTTGTAGGAAAGATCCCAGGAGAATCGATCTCACAGAAGTTGATAAAAAAACAGAACAGTAAAGAACAGGACAAAGACAGATTATTGCCTTTGGTCTTAAGTGTAATGAATTGCCACTGTTTTCATCTTGTTTGGGAAAGAAAGAAAAAAGGGAAAAAAGAGGGAATTTATCAAGAGATTTTGACTATGACACTGGCTGTTTGGCAGGAAATTCTTTTACTCTCCCTTTCCTTACCATCCCCCTCCCAAGACAGCCTATAGCACCCAAAAGAAAGAACAATGCTAAAATCTAATTCCAATGCCAAAATGATTTTATAAGAAATTCACTAGATTTGGACAACCACAGGAACTCCTAGAGTCTAAGGGGGCTTCAAGTAGAATTTTCAGATTACAAACGCATGTGTAGAAAATAATACAAAAACAACCAGACAAACAAAATTTAAAGAAAAGATCCACTGTCAAAAAAGCAAAAAAATTAAGAGGTAGTTGGTTTAAACATCAAATTCCCTTAAAATTCAAATGTGGTATTTTAAATATTAGTAAGAATAAATGATCTGTCTGAAAACCTAATGGAAATTAGAGTCTCCCAATAGATGGTTGGAAATTAAGTTGGAAAGTTTCTGTTGTCTTACTGGTGATAGTTTCATGTAAGGATATCTTTGAAAGCATAACTGTGGGAAAGATGGAATTCTCTGCTTGTGATGAACAGCAGAGATTTAAACCACCTCTTTGATGTTGGAAATTTACATTTCCAGCATACCAGCAGTAAACCAAAGTACATCTTCCTCATAATTTCCATGGCATTGCCATATTATTACATGCATCTATTACCATAGTTTTGACTTCCTTTGTTAGACATTAATCAGGTCAAATGCCGGCATGCACAGATAGACTTTGATGTATTTGGACTTAATTGTAGAAGCCACTTGTAAGCCACTGAAGTCTGCAGAGAGTCTTGTAAAACATAGGAACTTCTTATGTGTCAACTTTTACAACGGATCCTTAGAAATTGCTATTGTCAGAGATAATCTTCAGTGACATGGAAAACTGACATGGACCCCAACACAAATGTCTACATTCCTTCTCCCACCACAATCCTATGTAAGTCAACATACAGTCACTAGTGTTCCACACAATGCTGTCTTCAGTATCTAGAATTGCAAAATTGGTTTCCCTGGAAACATTTCTTACAAAAAAAAAAAAAAAAAAAAGTTATGTTTAAATTTGACTGTCAGTGAATCAGCACAACCTCAATGGATGGGCTAATAGAATTGGATACACATGCCATAAACCCACTTGTCTCATGGTACCACATTCTTGGTACTGTGCTACATTGAGACAGCTGATCTACTTTCTGAAAGGATGAAGAAGAGTAGGAAAAAACACCAAGTGTTGCATGGAACAAATAAATAAAATGCCTTAGTTTCTTTTCTATAAACTACATGGATTACAGAAGTTTTGAAAAAAAGGGAGAGACAGAAGGAGAGAGAAATTGTAACAGTATCTGAAATAAAATCATCTGAATTGTTCCACTTGGTGTGGACAGACACATCTTTCAGTGTGTTGCAAAAAGTACAGACAAGAAGAATTGAAGTTACCTTTTGAAACTTCAGATTTCAAAGGGCACCTTAGCCCTATGACTGAGTATAGATTAAACTAGGCAGCTGCTTATTAGATCTAAAAGAAGCTAACTTCTACCAGTAGCAGTCACAACTTTCACAAAATGATTTGAGACTCAGCTCAAGAAAAACAAGTCCCAAGTCCCATCAAATAAATGGCCACATTATAGCAATAAAAACACATGATATTTGCTGTGACACATAAATGCCAAGAATCAGAAACAGAATTCAGTTTCAAATAAGATGACTGTAACTGAGCTGTACTTTGTATGGGATGAAATAATGATTCCAAATATTTAATTAGTCTACAACTGTTAGGGAGGTGTAAGATCAGGCAGGTAAAAAAAAAGAAAAAAAATTAGTCCTGATCATGGTATGTACTGAGAAGTACCAGGAATTCTAATATCTCCCAGAGAAGCTGTAATGGATGAACTGAAGAAGTTTTTTTAATGCTAATGGGGAAAGTGAAATTGCAGTAATCAGATACCTTAGTTTGGTGAAGAAAAACAACCAGCAATATCAATCAATTGATTTTATAAAAAATTCTTGGAAAAATTAATTGCACTCAGCTAAAGGATCTTTCATTTTAAAGTAGTGAATTTTTTTAAGGAAAGACAAAATATTCTCTAGAGCACACAAAGGCTTGACTCTTTCTAGTGAAACAACCTCAGCCCTGCCTTGGGTTGTAAAACGTTTATGGGCCTGTACTGCAAATCATTTTCAGCACAGCCCATACTAAAGTGGTGGTATTAGTGCCTGATGGTTAGAACTCATCAACACTGTAAGATTTTTTTTTTATAGGAATGGTAGGGTTAACCTATAGGATTAGTGAACATGGAAAACTTTTGCACCAGACTCAAAAAAGTGGAACGTTTTGCTTGTGGCAACAAGACTCTGATATTATATATAAAATTATTTCTTGAAGTATATGTAATGAATTAAGATATGTGCTTGGAACTGTTAAAGATACTAGCACTCTGTTAACACCACAAATAATAACTTTACAGACTTTAGTGGCTATATTTCTGTGGATGTTGAGCTGAAAACCACTCCTGTGTTCCCTAGGATTTACACATTAAAAGCTTTATTTCTGTCTCCCAATGTTGTATTTAATGTACAATAGGAGCTAAAACCAAAACAGAATCAAACTTCATTCATCTTGAAAAGGAGATTTCATGGTACTTCCATAGTATATAATGCAG
The DNA here is from genome assembly GCA_035222235.1 of Margarornis squamiger. Classification (NCBI taxonomy): domain Eukaryota; kingdom Metazoa; phylum Chordata; class Aves; order Passeriformes; family Furnariidae; genus Margarornis; species Margarornis squamiger. The sequence goes on from JAWWTY010000077.1 coordinate 77,337,340, forward strand.
TGTATAGTGAGCAACAAATTCACAAATATGTACAGAATGGTGCTTTTATGAACAAATACATTTTTAATCTGGTTATCTTACTGTGTACTCCTTGGTCAAAGACATTTACTTTCAAGGTCTATGGTATTTTCATTAGGGCTACTGAGTTAATACATGGTCATATCACCATAAGACAGTATTTTTTTCCGATTTTGTCTTATTGTTGTTAACTCTAAACCTTCTTTTGTTTTGATAAGAAAGATCACAAGAGAATATTCAGCAAATCAACACTGCCCAGACACCAGCTATTAAACTACATATATTTTCCTCTACATCTCATGATGTGACATCTACACTTATCCATTAGATGAAGTATAGAGAGCACTGAGAGACTTATTATTTATCTATCTGACAAAGATACATTGCTCTGATAGCATTACTTTTATTCTAGAGCATATTATCTCTGCCTGGAAGACTGACAGCATACTTCTCCTAGTTTCATTCATCAGTCTGAGGACTTTTCACAGCCTTGGCCTCAGTCTTGTGGAATACAACTCTATGCCTAACAGGAAACCAGAAGAGCACCTTTATTGTTTCAATAAACTCACACAAGAGTAAGAAAGACTTAACTTCTTTGGTTTAAGCACATTCATTTTGAATGTGGAGGAAAGAGGAGGGAGTCTCTGAAGCTCCATAGTAGCAAGTTTACAGCTCCTTTCAGCCCATAGTAACAAAACTCACCCAAGTTCAGGCACAGCAAGAGAGGGTTCATGAGTATGTGCTAATCTGTGTTCTGTTAAAAGAATGAAGGCTAGAAAAGTCAATAGGAAAAAAAAAAAAGAAAAAGGAAAAGGGATTTACAGAGAGAAATAATGCACCTTGCATGCTATGGTGGCTAAGGCTAGCTGATGTCAGCTGATCATCAGCCTTTTGAGCATCGAGCATGTATGGTTAGGGAAGCACAGGAAAATGCCTGAAATTCACATTGACACACTTCTACCACTCTGCCATGTTGGTAGCAATGCTTTTCCCCGTGCATACAGAAAGGATTGACATGAGAATACAACTTCAGTGGGAAAAGCTGTTTGCGAACTCTGAACAACTTGCAGGCTTTTGGGGTGATTAAAGCAAACTAAGTCCACCAGAAGTTCACGACGACCTGGCTACAGCAGTACCACAATGATATGAAAGGAATTAAACAAAAACAACAATCCAAAAGCATTTCTGTACCTGTTTCTGTAGGAAAAGCTCAACAACATCACGATGGCTCTCAAAGCCTGGGGGTAATCTAATAAAAGATTCAAGTGATGTGTGCTGCAGATTCATTGCTGCTACCATTTAAGGACATTTTTAATTTATTGCTGACACCAAAAAAGCTAGCTTTTCAAGCATGTTAAAGTTACAGAGGTATTCAAGCTGTTGCATCCAAGCATAACTCTGCTTTCAATTTTCAAATGCATCTTCTTTGCCATTAAAAAAAAAAAAAAAAGGAATCACAATATCTTCATTCTTGTTTGCACAATATCTGTGACATCATATTGGAGATTTTGCTCCTGATGGTGTTTGGCAAGGAGCTTACAAAAGTCTTCATTTTTATCCAGAGTACATTTTTATGGTAAAGTTGTTCATATTCCTAGTTTAATTTTTACTATTCACAAACCACCTAAACCACAAAACAGTGAGCAAATATCTAACCTTAAAACTATACCAAGATTATGTGCAAGGCAGAAGGAAGGTGTATATTGCTCCAGTTGTGTTATACTGGATGGTGAGGAGACAGTATGATAACAGGGAAAGCTCTTGGTTTCTACCTATGTGATCGCTTCCACCTATCTGAAGAACTCATGCAATAAGAAAAATGTCAGAAATGGCTGCAATAGGTGCAACAGAAAGTGCTTCACTGAGCTGCTAGTAGTGTGTGGGCTCTTAACAGCACTTGCAGCAGACTTTTAATTGCTTCATCAGAGCCCTACTTTTTCTGGCTGATTCAATAACAAGTCAGTATCCATACATTTTGTTCTGTGCTGGAGCTACAGCTGAAATATGTTCACTTATTTCAAATGGGATCCATGCTGTTGCAAGATTGCCTGATCTGGAAATCAGGAGAATGAAACAAGCATAGAGGGACCAGGGCAGAGAAAAGAAGTAGGAAAGAAAAATAGTTATTCTGAAATTTTTTTAAGTATCTCAAAGTGAAGACAGAGCAAATTTGTGATGCTTCTGAGAGAAGGGAATGACCAATTCCCAGTTTCAACACAACTGAAATCGTTTGAACAAAGAACTCTGAGTTAGTCACTGCCCAGACTGCTGTGACCAGCTGGCCACTTAGGGCAGCTAAAACAAATTTCAGACAGAATTCACTTCTTGCCTTCTTTTATGTAACTTTTCCCTCACTTCTGCCCACACAGTGTGCTATTTAAACAGCAATGTAAAATGCAGCTGCATGAATCATATACAGACTATTCCCAATTAGCAGGGAAATGTGAGGGTCCCTGAAACAGATCTTTGCAATACTCAGTGCTAGCATAAAGTAAGGATTTACAAGTGGATTCTGCTTAACCACCATGTAAATTTCCCTATGGAAGCAGTAGAGAAGGCATACATAAGACACATACATTAAAAAATAGAAAGAGAGCAGAGACCTACCTTAGTGCCAGGCCTGTCTTCACCTAAAGATCTTCCTGTTAGACAGGAGGTGGCATGCAAGACATAATACAGCAGTGCTAACGCCTGCATCCAGAAACCATCCTAGTTGCCCCATACATCTAGTCATAACATCAGTGAAAAATAAGCAAAGAATTGTCAGTGTAATAGTGTTGGATTCAAAATCATTCTTGCTTTTGAGCCTTCAGTATTCATACACTTGCATAAGTCTTCAGTGACTCTGAAACTTGCCTTGCTTTTAGTTCAGAACAATTCATCATTAAAATGTAAAATCCTGTCCTGGGTTGCAATGTGCAAGTTCACAGCATAACTGTTGTTTTACAGATCACAAGAGAATTTGAGGGTGATGACCCAAAGAGAGAATATAACGTCAGCTTGTTCTCAATCTTCTTTGTGAATAGTTGTCACTCAGTATTACTCATTCATGTGTTTCCAAGTTTGTGCAGGTTAAAGAGCAAAAACAGTATAAAGGATTCATCTCACTCTTAAATCCAGATTGTAATAAAGCGTTCCAACTGTTGACTGCCACACAAAATCTCATATTTTTTCTCTGAGGAGCTGAGGGGTAACTGCTCTTGTATCTCTTTTTGCTCTGATGCCTTCACAGGACCAAGGGTTAACATTGTAATCATACAGTAAGAACAGGGTAGAAAGAAGCAAACTTTTTCCTTATTCTGTATATAAATACAGAAAATCCCTAGGGAATACAAGCCACTGTTGCTATGCCAAGAGTGGTCCTCCCTGAACTACACAACAACATACTTCTTTCCTAGACTACTGGACAGCATCATTCTTTTCTTCACTGTGGACCTACAAGATTTCATGAATGAGTATCTTGCTCCTCCAGAGACAATATGAGAGGAGGAGGAATAATACGCAAAGTCAGTTGTTATCACCATAATCTGAAACTTTTTATGTGTAGAAATTATTAAACAAAGGTATCATAATATTTATTTTTTATTTGGCCACAGAGGTGTAAATCCATTAAATTTCATAAAACTATACAGCATGTCTCTAAATTTAGACAAAGTACTACCAGAAGGTACACAGATTACAAGCTCTCTTCAAAGGAAAACTTATGTTGCTGTTTCTCTCAGGATTTTATACCTGACTATGCAATCTGTGAGACTAATGTCAAAAATCAACATTGCTTAGTGTAATTCTTTCTGATGGTAAATATGCAGTCCAAAGAGTGCTTTCATGAACTTTGTGAGAAAATTCATTCATGCTCTTAATGGCAGTCAAAACTCTGGATACGCTTCAAGTCATATTGTGGGGAGGTATTTTTAATTTTAGTGATATTTTATGTGCAAAATATAAAGAAAAGCTCTAATATCTGTGAACCAAGTGGTTTTGGTCTGGTGGTTGTTGGTCTTTTTTGTTTCTTTTTGCTTTCCCATGTTTCAGAACTCCAGCCTTGGTTTTATTCTTCTACAGGACATGTTGTTATTTCTTTAATCTTGGGAAATTAATTTTTTCTTTTTTAATCCTTGTGTAATTTTGTTGCTTTTTCATTTCCTGCCTCAAACTTCTTATTCTTCTGCACTTGAATTTTTTCTCTTCAGTGTCTCCTGTATCAAAATTTATAATTATTTGTATTTATGATTATCTTATTGGCAATCATAATAAATTAATCATGTTACATTTCATTTTTATTTTTAATATTTATTTTATTGTGGGATTTTTTTGTCTCAGAAGATCTCTGCCCTAAACAATAATGCAAACTCTTTTGTCATTTCTTGCATATTAAAATTAAATTTTATTCTGAGAACTAATTTTTTTTTTTTTTAATTAATCTCGTTTCTTTAGCCTGTGTTGTGGTGTGGCAATATATTGTTTCTCTGGTTTTGTTTTTCCTAAAATGTTTCCTTCATATTTTAGAACTGTGGCAAGAAGGCAGGCAGGAAGGAACTGGAAAAAGGTCTTAATAGAAAAGTTATACTGAAGTAAAGAAGGGGGCATGAATGTTACATTTATTGCAACATGTAACTGCTCATTTTTAGAAGGAAGTAATTCTTTTATGATCCTTTATCATTGCCATAGAGTAAACACTTACTTTCATTTTTCCTTATTGTTTTAAAGTCATGTGCTGAGGTGGAACTTCACAGGAAATAATCAGTCATGTCAGGTAATTCACAGTTCAGTGATTAAGGTTGCCTCCTTGTGCCCTTTCTGTTTACCTTTGGATTGTTGGGTTTTTTTTTTTAGAAGTGAGCACAAAGGAAGAGTTCTTTTTCAGTTTTTAGTTTCCCCTTGTTTTCTAGCTTTCTTCCTCAGCCTGCTTTCTTACAAATGGGAATTAGAAAGAAGAGACTTAAAAAAGGAAAAGAAGAAAAGCAAAGCACAAACACCAAAGTGCTTTTTCTTTTTTCAGCTTTTCCATCTGAACGTATATGTTTAATTATGGAACAAAATTTCAAAATATTTAAAGGTGACTGTTTCAATGATGAAGGACATTTGCACAAATAATTGGCTTCCTCACTGAGGTATGCAACTCACTGTTAACAGGGAGGGTTTCTGGATTAAAAAAAAAAATAAAAAAAAAATAAAAAAATAAAAAAAAATAAAAGAAAACAAAAACCAAAGAAACTAAAAAAACCCAAACCCCAAAAAACACACACACACAAAAAAAAAAAAAAAAGAAAAAAAAAAAACAAACCAAAAAAACTTGTTTTAACTGTTCACATTAAGTTTTATTTATAACAAAGGTCACTATGAGAAAAAAATGTTGCAAGTGATATAATATTGTGTATTAGTTCTAGTGTTTCACAGGCCCAGGAAACACAGAGAGATGTTTTCATGCAATCATAAAGTTTTGGCTGTTGTTTATTGTCACTGCTGATCTTGCACATTACTCACTGATGGAAAATTGTGGTATCTGATTTGCCAACAGCCAAATATACATTGACTGTATTCTAACTTTTCCTGTGTCATAAGGGCCATATGCTGAATTACATAAACTAAACATATTCAAATTGTCTTAGACTAATAATAGATTTCAAATACCCTAGAAATATTTGTAATTTAAATGTAGGAGAGTAGTTATGTCAGTTTTAAAGCATTAGGTTCCCACTTTATTTCAGTGCTGTTTGGTTGAGAGACTTGGCACTATGCACTGCAAATAGTTACTGACACCACAAAGATCCAATCAGATTGTAAGGTATTTGATGATTGCACTGAACATTGATTGACCAAAAATATATTAAATTTCATTTTAGGCAGGCAATTTGGAGGTAATGGGCCAAATAGTACATTCTTGTTCTAGATAAGATGGTGGCATTATGTCAAAAATTAATTTTCCAAGGCACTTAATAAATCAATGAAGGATTAGACTCCCACCTACCATTTCTGGGTAGTTCATCCCCTACCTTTCCCATTAACCTGACTGCAATTATATATTTTTTTTTTTTTGGAGGCTACCAGAGCTCTAGAGAACATGTAGAAACTTACACTGCAATCTCTTATAAAGTTGCCTAATTTTACTATTTTGTATGATTCTGGTAACAACCTCTAAAATAGCAAATATCTGAGAGTTCTTGAGAAAGTGAATGAAACTGAGAAAGATATTTCTCTTTAAATTCAAACATGAATTAAAAGATTGCACTTGTGTGCAGAGGAGAGAATCTTTATGAAAGTTTGAGGAAGATTTTACTGTTTTATGCCCAAAAACACCATTATAAATATCTCTCTCTCTCTCTCTCTCTCTCTCTCTCTCTCTCTCTATATATATATATATATATATATATATATATATATATATATACACTGGGGGTTTTTAATCATATAACCAGCTTTAAAAAGACACTGAATGATCTTATTGACTAAGTTTTCCAGCATTTCTGCTGGAGCATGACACTGATGACTGACTACTGAGATAATCTCCCCTTTTCAAATAACCAGGCTACCTGTTAACGTTCAGGAGTCAACAGACAAGATGCACATTTTTTGAAGTGATTCTAGTAAGCTTGCAGTGACTACATAACTAAAAACAAATGTCTATTAATTATATTAATATAAACATTAATGAATATTAATGGTTTTCAAGAGATAGTAATGTGATCGGCAATGTGCCACTTTTAGTTTGCATTGCAGTTTTAAAAGTGCTTTTGGATAACAATCTGATGCTAAAATTACAGGGTGTGCTACATGAAAAATTTCAAAGGACCTTTCAACACCTTTGTTTGCATCCCACCAATACTTGCCCTCTTTTCCACCTCTCTTCTATTGCTTTCACTTTTAACTTTTTAGTCTTAACCAAGAAAGTGAATTATATGCTCAGTTGGCTCAAATCACTATAGTCATTACAACAGAAACATTCAACACCAGGGAACAAATAGTATTTCATTACAATTAGGATTTGTCAATACTGCAAACATGAACTGTATAGAATTTAATTAAAGTGCTGCTGTGTCCTGACGTGGTTGTGAGGTGATTCTAATTTGCAGTGCAGACAGTAAGCCTTCTTTTATCATTTTCCCTTTATAACTTTCTCCACTCCATTAATGATAATAGGATCCAATTCTTTCCATTTTATTTTGGCAAAGAGGTTGGAGGTGAGCACCTTGGAAAGCTGCTGAATTACTGTCGTATGGCAAAAAAACCAGCAAGTACATAGTACAGAAAATTTCATTTTCAACATTCAATTTTAATCCATAATGTTACACTACATGCCCAGATAAATAGCTAGTTTAATATTAATTTTATTCTCTTCTTATCAAGGTTTCTTACCCTGCTTGAGCTGTGTGCTAGCAAATTCAGTTGTTTCAGTTGTTTCTCAGTGATTTCCATAAGGTCTTTTACAAATTTGCTTATCTCTATGCTTTCATTGCAATCTTAAGGTACTCCATTTCTCAATAACATTCTGCCTCGTTTACTTACAGGAAAAATATAAACAGAACAACAGACCCAAAGAAAACATGAAAGTGAATCCCAGACAATGCAAAATTATATAACATTTATAGATTAAAAAAAAAGAAAAAAAAAACAAAACAAAAAAAAAATAAAAAACCAAACAAACAAAAACAAACAAACAAACAAACAAACACAACCCCAAGGAAACAGACCTGAAACAAAAAAGTCTTTTGCAGCAGGGTCAACTTCTGGCCTGCTGTGAGTATGGGATACCCACAAAGGTAAGGAGCAGTTCAAGTAAATCACTGTCTCTGGATAACTCGATAATTATCAGGCCTGAGTTCACAAACCTTGACAGTGTGTGCTGTTGCATCAGTTTATGGTAACAGCATATGAAGCAGAGGCCATCTTGAAGATGTGAGAATTGTGTCAAACATCTTGTTAACACTTCACTTTGAGCATTCACCATTCAGAATGAAAATCCTTCCAGAATGGAGTCCCTCAAGGGTTGGTAGAGGGACCAGTACTATTAAATGTCTTCATGAGTTACAGAGACAGTAGGATTGAGTACAACCTCAGCAAGTTTGCGTGTGACACCAACCTGAGTGATGCACCTGATATGCTTGAAGGAAGCATCACTTCATGGGAACCTTATGAAGTTCAGCAAGTCCAAGTGTAAGGCCCTGCACCTGGGACTGGGTGCAGGGTGTGCACCCCAACATTAATATAGTCTGGGGGATGAAAGGATTGAGAGCAGGCCTTTGGAGATGGACTTAGGGGTGCTGGTGGATGAAAAATTGGACATGAGCCAACAATGTGCACTCCCAGGCCAGAAAGCCAACCACATCCTAGGCTGCATCAAAAGAAATTTGTTCAGAAGGTCAAGGGAGATGGTTGTTGTCCTTTTCTACTTTGTTCTCATGAGACCCCACTTGGATCGTTGCATTCAGCTCTCACATTCCCAGAAGAGGAACATGGACCTATAAGAGCAGATCAAGAGGAGGGCTGTAAAAATTATCAGAGAGCTGAAACATTTTGCCTGCTAGAGAAGACTGAGAGAGTTGGAGTTGTTTGGCTTGGAGAAGAGAAAGCCCTGGAGAGACCTTATAGGTCCTACCAGTACCTAAAGGAAGCTTATAAGAAAGATGAAGAAAGACTTTTGACCAAGACTTTTGAGAGAAGTGATGGGACAAGGAAGAATAGTTTCAAACAAATGAACCAAAGCAAAAACTAAACTAGCAACAAAAAAACCCAAACCAAACAAACAAACAAAAAAAAAAAGGCAGATTTATATCATATTTTATTTAATCTGAAAGAGAGCACTTTTAAATCAGATATGAGCAAGAAATTCTTTAACGTGAGGGTGGTGAGGCACTTGAACAGGTAGCCCAGAGAACTTGTGGACACTGAAAGTGTTCAAAGCAAGGTTGGGTGTGACTTTGAGAAGCCTGGTCTAAGGAAAGCTGTCTCTGCCAACCCAAATCATTCTATGGTTCTGTGAAAAAAATGGAATGCACAAGAAGCAAATTCTAGAGCAATTCTGGGAATAAATTACTAATCACTAAATGAAGTCCAGAGTAAATCTGCTGAAAAAAGATAGGAAAACATTGTCGAAAACTCTTAAGGTTTTGGAAAGAAATACGCTTGGTTTCACCTAAACTAAAACTAGACACTCAATGAAGGTTACTTTAAGCAAAATTTTTTCTCATCAATTCCCAGATTGATTCCCATGAAACTGGAGTTTTAGGTGCGTTAAATGAAGATTCTTGATCTTCATTTTGTTATATATTTAGACTTTTTTTAACTGACAGAATTCAAGGCAGTTCTCAGTCCTACGCAAAAAAAAATCAGTATTTTATATGTGTGGATTTATATGCTCATATGTGTATATTTATGTGAATATTAAGCAAGACAGAAATACAAGCTGCAAATGAAGTCCAAAATGTGGCTTTTGTAAAATCTAAAATTCTATATCTTACCTGTTTTCATTTAGGACCAAAGCAGTCCATCATCTATTCCTTCTGGGGATTTTAAACCTGCTTCCATGTGTCTATAAGTAATGAAAATCCATATTTCAAAACAGAAATAAAAAAAGTATTGTTGGGAGAACTTATAAAATGGAACAAATATGAAATTAACCAAATATAAATTTTGTAATTAATTGCATGTTATAAAAGGGTGTTAACATATTATGTTGCTTTCTTATTGCCATAAAAAAAGTTGGAATGTGGAAAAGCATAGGAATGTATAAGACTTATCATTTTAGTCAAGATTGCAGAAATTCTGAAATCAGAAAATCTGAAATCTGCAACTAAGCCTCATACAGCTGTTCACTCACTGTCCCCCTATTGGATGGGAGAGAGAATCAGAAGGGTTAAAAGAAAATGGGGATTGAGATAAAGACAGTTTAAAAGGGTAAGCAAAAACCACACACACAAACAAAGCAGAACAAGGAATTCATTCACAACTTCCCATGGGCCTGGAGATGTTCATCCATGCCCAGGAAAACAGGTCTCTATCATAGGTAATGGTGGCTTGGGAAGACAAATGTCATCACTACGAATATCCCCAACCTTCCTTCTTCCCTTTGGTCAGTCGGCATCAGCTCTCCCAACTTCTTGTGTGCTCCCAGCCCCATCACTGGTGGGGTGAGGTGAGGAGCAGAAAAGGCCTTGAGTCTGGGTAAGTGCTGCCAAGCAATAGAGAAAACATCCCTCTGTTATCAATGCTGTTTCCAGCACAAATCCAAAGCATTGCCCACACCACCTACTGTGAAGAAATCTAACTATCCCAGACAAAACCATCATATATGCTCAATCTGTACATGCTACATTCTGAGGCTGCAGTTCAATCAAGTAGAGGAAAGTGAAAAATATATTGTGTTATAAAGGATGCATTTTAGAAACAATACAGCTTTAAAATTAATTTTAAAGTCTCAGGTAAAGAGATTTTTATTTTTATCATTGTTTTTGCTACAAACATAGACTGAATTCTTAAAACAAACAAAAAATAATGATAATGCAAGTCTATTAACAGTCATGAGAACTCTTTCCATACCAAAAAGAGGGACTTTTTGAGATCTTAGGAAACTCATTTGAATTGTGTGGATGAAATCCTGGCCTTATTCACTGAGGTCAAATTACTGTTGAGTTTAGGATTTTTTTTTTCAGCAGCCAGCTTCATCTGCATGCTGGAGATAAAACTAATTCTACACATTATTAATTTATTCAATTTATGAAAGCCAGTAGTAACTGTTTAAACCAGGTACAGCATGCAGTTGCAAAAATTAACATTGCTAATTATGTGTCAGAGCCCAGAGTTTTCTCCTGCTTCCCCTCCAGGGTTTGGCTGCCTGTGCTCAAGGCCAGCTCTGATCTGGTATAGTTGTGGGACTGAGGGTCAGAGTGCAGTGAAAACAGTTTGGAGAGATAAAGCTGTGAGAAGCCTTTTTGGTATCCTTCTCCTCTGCACAAGAGATGCTTTAAGCCAAGATGTTTAGCCTTGTCTTTGCCAGAGCTATATTACAGCATTACAGGTGTGGTCTCCTGTATGTTTTGCTGTTCCTGATCTGTGAACTTGACTTTCCAGCTTGATCTTGGACCTGCCTTGTGACTATAAACTATCCCCGTGGCTATAAGCTAGCCTGGTGATCTGAACTGTCAGCTGAATCCGAACTGGAACTGCTCTTTTCCCTTGAGTACCATGGCACTGTGTCCTTTATCTTTGAGGGCGCCCTACTGTCTTTCAACTACTGGCCTGCCTTCTCTTCTGGAGTAGCTGTTTCCTTCTGTCTTCTGACTCTGCCTGCAAAACAGTCATAGAACATATCATGGACTGCTCATCCCCCCCTCTGAAAATGATCACTTAGCCATCTTGAGTGGTTCTAAATGAAAATATGGGTGGGAAAGATAATGATAATACCCTGGAGTTTTTCTCTAAAGTAATGCCCACCAGGTTGTTACAAAATCTGAGCAAGGAAGGAACAAATTCTCAAGACAGTAATTCTAAGAAAATTATCTCCTTTCTTCTGCTTCAGAGATAGAATTTTATTTTATATAAAATAAAAAAAATACTGCAGCTCCATGGCAACTTTATCTTTGCATTATCCAGGTTATTGACTAGATGATGTAACTCTAATAATGATATTTTAATGTGGTTTTGTTTAGAATATGCTGAAAGACAGACACTTAACCCAACCTCTATATTTAAGGAGACATGAACTTAGTGAAGAGTTGTGGTTTCACCCTGTGTTTGTGTTTGGAAAGTGTTAGTGGTTTCATAACTACAGGGTGAAAAAGGTGCTTCCACTGAACTTCAATAAGCTAAATTGTCATATTTTTTTAAAATAAGTGATCGTCCAAACTATCTTGCTGTGCTGCAATGCATCAAATAATTTTGTGATTGGAAGGAAGCTTTTTTTTTGTGTTATTTACTTAGTCAATGCAACATAGAAAGATTCTGCAAGTGTTAAAGAGAATCTAGCACTTTGAAATATTAGCCAAATTGTCCATCAATATGTCATTTTATATGCATGGAGATAGAAACATAAGGAATTGTCCAGATGGACGTGAACAGAAACAACAAAGAGAAACGTAACTCCTAATGCTCGACAAAGAGAAATGTAACTCCTAATGCTTTCTACAAATTTTCAGAAACTTCTTCATACAGATTCCGTTTGCTGAGAATTCTACAACTTTGTGAATCATGCAAGAGTTGCCAGTGTCAGTGTAACATAAGATATATCCATGACATTAGGAGGACCAGATCTTGTAACATTATCCAAAGTTTTCAGCTAACTTTTGGGGGTTTTTTTCAGCAAAGTTTTCTTTGTGGACAGTACAGCTGGAAGCTTATTTTCCGTAAATATCCAATAGTGATACAGTACTGTAGTGTTTGACCTAGAAAGAGAAGGACTTCAAGAAATAATGAAATTCAAGAGTACTATAGTACACAGGTGGAACGTGGACTGTTACCAGAAGAGAGTAAGGTAGTTGAAAACAAATTCACACATTCATTCTGTAGCCCACATGAGCAGATGATACTTTTCTTCCTCATAATAACAAAATGCTTTGGATATGAACTGGAACTCAGATATCTTCCTGTGAAATTCACTGGGACAAGAGAAGAACAAGACATCAAAATTTTTCATTAAAAATCAGTCACCAATTTATATCTCTGCTTCATTTCAGATGCCCAAGTGTACTGCAGCCCAAAGAAGGAATATTTTGAAGATCCTCCTTTTAACAAGATCAGCAAGGTAACATTAAAGTGTACTAACCAACTTATTCCTTTCTTCAGTGATAGAATTCTCACCAGATTAAATCAGATTATAATATTAGTGAATATTAATTCTGTATATTCCTTGAAGTAGCGACTAGAAGCAGGAAATACAGACAAAATTCATTCTTGTTCGCCCTTAAGTGAACACGCTAGCTGTTGCATAACTTGACCTCAACTAAAATCCATCACTCATATTTCATATTTCTGAGATAGTTTACAGTACAGTGGAGCTCAACCATTAAAACATTACAGATATTAAGATTTTTTCTTTATCACAAGCCTTATCAGTTAAAATGCATGAAGGATAATGTTGTCCATATCTTAAGGTAGAGTCTTTATATCAACTCTTACTACATCACTGCCCTGAAGACACAGCAGCAGCTGCCAACCACAAGCTTCCTGCAGAATATGGCAGAGATTCCATTTAATAAATTCATTATCTTCAAAGGCATAGGATTCTAATGGCCTAATTTAAAGGGTTCCATGTGTACTCAAAGTACCTTGAATTTGTATCTCAATTAGTAAATGGTCAGACCACAAGAAACCAAAGGTTCTTAAAATGCCTTGAGATGCTCTTCTTTAACAGAAAAAAAATATACTACAGTCATTTAAACAGAAAGTCTGAGTGAAATTCCATTTTTTTGTTTGGTTCATTTTAATTATCAAGATTTTTTACAGGTTTTGACAGGAATTATTGCAGGTGAAAATTGCCAGAATGTTAACATACACGAGATTTCAGCTGAGTTATTTGTACTCTAATATGCCACATAGAACAAATTTAAGGTATTTTGCATGTAGCTACTATCACTTTTTCTTCTGACACTACCAACAATAACCATCCCAGGTACTGAGCAGCTCCTGAAGGCCCAGGATTTCCTTGATTGCTTTGGCTTTAGATCTCAGACTTTTCTGGGAGAACACAACATTTCAGAAGAATCAGTTCTGTGTGTTTTTATAGTTGCATACACTAGCCAGTCCTGTTTCTTACTTGAAATAGAGAAGCACGAAGAATGAAATACTTCTTTCTTGCTTTGCAGCCAAAACTCTCAGTTTTTTTAGGTTTTCTCAGCTGGATTTTTACTTCATAACCTGGAAACTATTTTTGTCTCTGTATATCTTAGATGCACTACTTCCCCAAGTATTACCTCAAATCATAGGGACTGGAAGTATTTATGGAGAGAAAGACTTTACTTATCAGCAGTCAGAGCTGCTTACAGGAAGCAAGCTTTCACAGATTAATTATCATGCTATTTGCAAAGGATCAGACTGGTAATGATGAGCTGATAGAAAAAGGTTGGGTTTTTTTTGGTTTGTTTTTTTTTTTTTGTTCCTTAATTCCATTTATCCAAGTCATGCTGCAACACCAATCCTCTAATAGTTGGCTGTGCCGACTTCAAGGGCTTCTCTCTGCTGCACTGTCAGTCAATCTTACGAACCCTTTGCACTGAAACTGCCATCTCATGGCTGAAACACCAGGGATTCTGGTTCTATTAAAGGAGAATTTACTTTTCCTTTTAATTTCAGTGAAAGGAGTAGGACATTTTAAATGCTTAGTGTTTTTAAGACTTTACAGAATTCTAAATTTGATGCCTCATTCATCTTAGCTGATGATTTCTCTGTTGACAATTCACACAGAGGTGCTGGGTGGATGATGAAGGGTTTTTCTGAGCTGAACAAGTAATGAGGAAATATTCTGGCAAAAAGTCAACTACTTCATAATCCATTAGAGAAGATAGAAAAAAGTTTCTGTCAGTTTCACATGCTGTGCAATACATATCATGCAGGTTTCAACATTATTATTTCTCATTCAGAAATTTTAAAATCGAGATACAGAGCACACCCTTCCCATTTCCCAGGTATTCACAACTTATTTCAATAAAATCATTTAAATGGCACATCATGTTGGGGAAAAAAATTGTTCCGATTAAGCAATTGTCAGTGTGTCATGAAGGTATATTCATAGACATTGTTTTTATTAGATGAATTTCCAGAATACTACTGTAAGTATCATCCAAAGTATTTGAATAATAAAAGAATGTTCTGTAATAAAAGTGACTATATGAATGATTTAATATAAATAAGATTTATGGAGAACGGTAAGCCCTGCAGAGGAAGGCATACACCATGAAAACAGAAAAAAATCTTGTAATAGTGTTTACCAATCCATGTAAGAATGAGGTGGAATTTTGTCATTCAGTTATTTCCATAAGTATAGCAGTAAGTTTCACTCTCATAATATAGAAAGGCTTATCAAACCAGGTGTTTCATGTTAATAAAAAGGACTCTTACTTGTATAAAATAACTACATTGTTAGTCATAGTACATTAAAATAGTAATCCACTATAAGCGAAACACCCATACCAGAGTTTCTCCCACAGGAGGAAGTAACTCAAACTGCATCAATTACTAGTGCTGAAGTCACAGCTAACTCCTCTTGCAGCCATTAAATCTTAGCAAACAGCTGAGCCTTTTTTGTGCAGTAGTGGGTGGATCTTATCCCCCTCTACTGGGTTTTGTGGTTTCTAGCATGGAAACATAAAGTAGATCTCAACCAGGGAGCACATCTGAAATATACTTTTAAAAGATAAGCTTTCATAACAAATTTAATATAAAGTACATGTAGATCTCGTTTTAATCACTGAACCAAAATATTTTTTCTTGGAAAATATAACCACTAAAAGCTATCAATAAGGATTAAACCCTATTGAATCACACAAATGCATGTATAAAATTGGTAACCAACCATGAAAAGAATCATTTGGGCCTTTATATTTTTCATTTGTGGCACAGCTTTGTGTCATATTTACTATGTTATTTGAAAAAAATGTCCTTTTTTTGCAAGAGTGTACTCTGTTGTTTGCCCAGATATTTTTGTAAATATACTCTGGACATTATTGATAGGTTGTATAGAACACTCATTGTAGTTTGGAAAGAAGTTGTTTTGCTGGAAATTAAATGCATGACTTTAAGAGTTCTACAAACACTGTAAAATTTTGTACAGTTTAAATCTGTCACAACAGATTTCTATAAAAGGTTGTTTTTTTTGATGTGCACTGAAATTTTTATTATAAATTGAGTGATGGGTATATGAAAGGGAATATAACACTTTGCAGTTCTTTCCAATACCTGACAAAAAATAAAAGTAAAATGAAATGCACAGCTAGAGTACACAGATAATGGAGAAAATAAATCTTTGAAGAATTGCAAAAACAGTTGTAGCTGTTTTTCTAATTTCATAATTATTTTTTTTTTTTATCTAACACTCATACCATTACAAGGAGGTTCACAGAAAATACAGAACACTCTTATTCAAGGTCGCTAAACTTTAGTACAGAAATAGTATTGCATAAATGGTTTCCCCATTAACTTTTGCGAAGCTCTTCTACCATGACTTTTAAGATCTGGGACTTCATGCAAACTGACTCTTCGTGTTGCCAATGAAAACATAATCCAGTGGAGATGCATGTCATTAGTGGCTATAATTTTCTGTCCTGGTAGCAGTTTTAAATCTGAATATTTCTTAACCAAAACAAGTAATTCTCAGTTCTGGAAAGAGTCTTCTATAAACATGAAAGAACCATCTCATATGAACAGTGGTTGCCTCTCTGTCTGCCTTCTTCACTATAAGGAAGGTAGGCATTATATGTTTGCACTTTCCCAAAATAATAGTATTTACTAACAGGTGAATACATTGCTAGTAGGGAAAACAGTACCAGCTGACTCTAAAGACGGTAATTTTTTTACCTTTTTCCATGGACTTTTTTTTTTGTTTTCTAGTACCTAGTTAACATCCAGGCAAGGCACTTGTCAGTTAAAGGAACAGCAGTGAAGATTATGTGTGATTTTCTTGGTTTAGATACAGAGAAAAGTCATGATTTAATTTGTCTGGTGTGAGAAAAAGAAGAGGAGGTGTTATTCAGATATGAACCCAACGCCCATGTCAAACTAGTACTTAACTTCTGCAGCTGATCAGATGAGATAAAGTATCCAGGCAAATGCAGTGGGTGCAAGAGGCCTACATGCTATAGACTGAGAACCATGTACTTAATTATCTTAGGGGACATAATGATAGCAGGAAAAGGGAAAAGACACTACAGCATGGGAGTGCTAAGGTTAGACTACACTGAGACCATTCAATCACAGATCTCTTAGCATCTAACATTTATGCTCACTTGCTGCTTCTTACCAATAAAACAAATGATGGTAACAAGTATGTGGCTAGAAAAAGGCACGCACATACTGGAGTTAAAAAAGCAAAATGTATGGAAGGAGACAAGGAAAGAAGAGAAGTAAATGTCCAAATAGCAGAAATCACCGCCCCTCAGATACAGTTTGCAAAGCAGAATTTCAAAAGTTACCAATTCCCTGGAAAGTAAAAATCTGGAGTGCTTTAAAACATATAGTTGCAAATGTTTCTTCAGTAAGAATTGAATGGATTAGCAAGACTGATGGATCTTTCCATAGAATTTTGCTGACTGAGTGAGTTCAGTTAAACTTAGGTAAAAAAGCTTTTGTTTTGGTGTTTAGAATTGGTTTGCTTGGTAGTATTCCTACGGTGCTGATCTCTTTGCCTGAGATTCTCTTAGTCTGTGGTTATTACATTTGAAAACAGTGAGAAAGCCACATTCTCCCATCGGTTCTAGAATTATTAAACACTGAGTTATATCTGTCCATCCTCATACCATCATTTTAATGTTGCAATGGTCTCTCATTTCAAAGATCAGTGAAAGAGTCTGAAAAGAAAGACGAAGTGACTGCTGATGTGGAAAGATGAGTGGAAGGAGAAATAAGGGATCACTCCACATCAGATAGTCTGAAAGAAGAAACTGCTTGAGGTAGAGGAACTGCCTGGGCAATCCCTTTCCAGACTTGAATAGCTGGGATGGAGAAAGATGAGTTGTCAGAATCATTGTTAAGGAAGAGGAGGAAGGAAACGGCATGCAACGGTTCACAGTTGAAGAAATACATTGTGGGAAACGCAGAGACATAAAAACAGCTCTAACTTGCTAGGTTGAAGAAGACCTCAAAGCTATAGCAGAGGAAAACAGAACAAATGTTGAGAGAAAAAGAAATGTATCTTGGAAGGAGAAACAAAGGAAACATTGCTATCATCACCGATGTGATGCTTTCTGCTGTTTGTTCTCAGCTGCGAGTTTCAGGAATACTGGCTCGGAGCACCAATATGGGGACATTTCTTGGGACTGAGTTTGTTCACTGGGAGTATAAGTTTTGGGGCCTTCAGAAAGGAAATAAGAGAAGGGAGATCCTCCTCCGAGGAGCATCAGGTACCCCGATAACTCTCAGAGATGACTGAAGGAACAATCTGGAACATGCCATGTTTGTTACAGTTTCGAAAAATTGCCTAAACCACGCCTGGAAGGAAAGGCTTCACAGTCAGGATTAGCTGTAAGCTCTTTATTTCTGTTCAGTCTGATCTAATTTGAACTTCCTCTATTTAAAAAGTTAATTACTTTTCTATAATAAAAGCTGGTTTTTCTGATTTTAACCTTTCTAGTCTGCATTGAGGGCTCACTACAGGGTATCTACGTCAAAGGTTTGGTGATTCAGGTTACAGTATCTTTTTGAAAGACACTGAGTTAAAAGGAATGGAAGGCAAACGTCTGTGGAAAGAGGGGAGAGAGTTTGGAATATAAAAGGTATGGTTTTGCTGAGCTGTGATCTCACCTGGATACTTTGCTTTAAATCTTACATTGAATTTAAATAGTGTGGATCCTTATGCAGAGTGACTTTGATTAAGTCCTCAGCTGGATTATTCTGGATTTACATTATTTTAACCTATGCTCACCTGTTACAATGCTGAGTTGATGGGAATAAGGTTTTGTTTCAGCAGGATCTATTAAATGTAGTTGTCTAAGACAAAGCTGTTCGCTCATACACCAGGGTTCGATCCTGTGTGTCAGAGGTCAGCAGTATGCATTCCTGACACAGCAGTAGATAGCTATATATCACAGTGCCATCTCAGCTTTTTATCTCTCCTTGGTCTCAGGGTCATTGTTGTAACACTTCAGATAATTCTTTATTGTGGTGGTTTGCTTTTCAAAAATGATGGCTATTACAACTCAGAAACATTTATCCAAACGTGTTTCCTCTGTTCATGTATTTGTTATATCCAGTGTAGCACAGAGTAATGTTTTTCTAACTATGTATTTATGATCAACAATCTTGCAATATTAATGAAAAATATGTGTATAAATTCCTTTGTGCAATGATGGCATTATATTTCCCAGAATGTATATGTATTGCATGCCTTTGATGCTTTGCTTGGCTAGAATCCTCCCAGCCATTTCTTTAAACCTCTAAAATGCAACCCATTAAGGTACCATCACATGCACAGATATTTCTGAAAAACTTTCACATAGTTACTGTTGCTAGGTAAATCAGTCCCTTGACATCCATGTATTTAGATATGTTTCTCACTTTCTTTGTCTTAGATCTGATACAGTGACATGAATTTGGGCAGGGGTAAGGCAAGATGCATGCAGACAAAGCAACTGCTGAACTGTGGGAATAAAAGAAATAAAGTTAATTTCTTTAAGGTATTTTAAATATGTTTTCATCTTATCTGGACAGGACTTATACATTGGCAGAATATTTATCAGGTATGAGGGTAAAGAACAGAAGTTACATCTAGAAAGATATTCAAGCATAGGTCAGTTCTGACATAACCAATAGTTGGTAAATTACATTCCCCAGACTGAATTCATCTTTAGGTTTTTCACTCCTAATGTACCTCTAATTAATACTAATATATGTGTTTTAAGAACCTATGTTTCTGCACATCTGTATTTAGGCCAGTTTCAGATGATGTAAGAAATACAACAAATTACTTTTCCGTGTCCTCAACAAGAAAGCTTCACTTTCAAATCTGAGAGGTGAGCATTGATTTCAGACTCTTGAGATTTGTCAGATGAATGCATAAGCTAGGCTAGAGAACAAAACAACAACAACAACAAAAAACAACAAAAATTGATAAAAAAATTTATGGGGGGTGAACAAGACAAAGGAAAACTTTATCATAAAAGGAATGATATAGTGAGTTGAGCTTTGATGTCCTACAACAGTCTTCTAGATATTATCCTCGGAGCCTTGGAACTGAACAGGCTTGCAGTAGTACATTGGTTTTAATACTGACTTTCTGTACAAGGAAAGATAGATTTTAATCTATCACTTGTGAATGTTCAATGTACTTTCAACTCTACTGATGTTATTTCTAATGGATAAGTTACCATTCAAAGAAAGCAAGCTCACAACTTTTATGGACATTTTTTAGCCAATCATTTTCAAAAAGTACGTGAAAACCTTAGGATTTGGCTCTCAGTAATA
The DNA here is from genome assembly GCA_035222235.1 of Margarornis squamiger. Taxonomy (NCBI): domain Eukaryota; kingdom Metazoa; phylum Chordata; class Aves; order Passeriformes; family Furnariidae; genus Margarornis; species Margarornis squamiger. Next base: position 77,357,458 of record JAWWTY010000077.1, read on the forward strand.
TGATGTTATACAAACAACAGTGGAAAAATATTTTCTGGAACTAATAGCTAAAATAAAGGTAAAATTCTAGACCAGCTCATCATTTAAATAAAGTTTTAATGAATGCATGACAAGTCAGTTTATGCGATTTAAACCTTCTGTCCTGAGAGTTTTCTAGTTTTACCGTGAACCATTTGATCAATTTCTTCTTTTTCTGTAAGCTTAAAATATTTAATTTAGAAGGCAGAATATAGGTTGAAAGACTTGGGATGTTTGATTTGCAGAGTCAAAAATATTATTAGTAAATAAGTTTCTTTCTGTCACTGTGTTGCTGACCAGTACATCCCTACAATGGCAGAAGGCTCCGAGGAGATTGGTGCAAAGGCTGTGCCCATGGAGCTCAGGGGACAGAGCAGGGTGTGACTGAGCACAGCTGGTGCACAGAAGCTGTTCTGCATCTCAACACGATGGGAACCAAAGAAAGGCCTTTGGTTTAGATCCATAGCTGTCAGTAGTTCAGTGGGTCAACCTGTGGTATAAAGGTTTGACCCTGAGTTCCTTAAAACACCATGAATGTCTCCTGAGTTAACCAGACCAGTATGGGGGAAGTTCATACGTGGCCTAGTCCAACCCAGAGGGTAAAAACTAAACAACTAACAAAAGCATTTCAAAGACAGCACTGAGCATAAGCTGACTTACAACCGGCATTTTCCTTCCCAGCAACTGGGGACACCCAGCATTGTGATGGTGAGTGTATTGTAGTCTGATGCCTGGGACCGCACTGGTATTGGGATTGGACTGTGTAATGCACCTGTTATATTTTGTAAGTGTAGCTTTCATTTCCATTATTTTTTCAGTATATTTTGTATCATTCTGCTAAATCAGAAATTTCATTTGACATCAACTATCTCCAAACAAGTAAACGTGATGTTCAATATTAACTCCTCCACTCCCAGAATATCAAGAAAAACCTGGCCAGAGAGTATGGTGCTCTAACACACAGATTTCCTGCTTATTGAGCATTTAATTTCTCTCTGGTAATGTTCCATTTGCAAAAATGTAAATTTTAGTTACGCAAGTCGTATCATAGCTAGTAATTACATAACTATTTTTTATGCACACACACACACATATAGCTAACTATGAATTAAAAATGTTAATTAAACTAAAGTCCAATACATTGATATTTCTCTTCATGGTCTCTCAAGATGACATTTTTAGACAATCAAAGCACTACCATCAGAATTCTTTTTTTTCTGCTTTCTCAGTGTCTACATTTATCTTTGCAAGCTTCCCATTTACAACAAAAAAAAGTAGGTAACTTTTCAATGTTCAATCTCACCTTCTTCAGGTTTAATTTCTCTTATAGAGTAATATCTCAGTTTGGGGTTATCAATTTTTTTTCAAGCTTTAATGATTAAAGACATCATGCTCTTTCCAATATAAGTCTCTTAATTCAGAGCGTTTATCCAATTGAAAAAAAAAAAAAAAGAAAAAAATAAAAAAGTTAAAATAAACTGGGGTTGTATAAAAACAACTGAATAACTTAAATGCTCATTAATTTAAAAGTGTTTTGAAAAATGCTACTCACTAACTTACTTGGGGCATAAAATATTTATTGATATTTAAAAAAAAACCCAAAAACTAGAAGGGAAGAAGATTCTTTAAGTTAACCTTTCAGCATTTTCTGCAACACAAAGTATCATATTACAAATAAGAAATCATTCTTCTAAATATAAATAGAAAAAAAAAAATATTTGTCCCTAAAGTACTATTTGAGATTTGTAAAGATCTTTCTAAGGTCTTCAAACATCCATAAACTTATCAGCAAAACATGTGTAATGTCTTTCCTTCCCTCCTCTCCCCCACTCTACCACTTTCTTTAGAAACCTTTGCCTTTTTATTACTGAAGGACAATCAATTCTGGATTTGAATGGAGCTAGATGTTCAACTCATGTCTGTTGAGAAATGCTAAAGGATTTGATGTGAGTATTACCCTGAACCTGAGTGGAATATTTTTATAGGTACCTTTACACACACATAGATATATGTGTACACATCTCTTTGCCTTGCATGTGAATTGATTATGGCATGAATGTTTTTATTTTGCATCTATAATTAAGTCAGAGTTATAATTGTAGCAAAACTTATTAAGCCCCCTTACAAATGTCAAATTCTTCAGTGATTAAATGCAGATAAACCTTTTTGCATGCTTATCTATCTGTATCCTTTGCACTCTTACTCTTTTGCATGCCAAGTCTCCATATAAGCCATCCTAAACCAATTCTAACCCAATTTTCCTATGTATGATTCATCTATCTAATAAGTAAAGGAGTGAACATTGGCCTCAAACTCTGATAAAGTTTCACTTTCACAAATTCCTACTAAAATATGCTTTTTGCCAATATGTTTGATGGTGATTCTTTAGAGCAGACCAAACGATTCATTCAAGGCAACAATTTAAGACAATTTAAGAACAAATCAATATTTCTCTCAGGTGTGGCAATGCTGTAAACCAACAAATGTTACCATTTAGTCCAACAAGTAATAAGAAGGTAGTCTTCACCTTTCTCAAAAAAGGATCACAAAGAGAGAGGTCTCCCAAGTTTGAAAATCCTGTGTTATTATTTATAGAGGAGATTGATAATCTTTAAAATAGTCCTAATTCAGAAGACAGGACCGCAGAGTATTTAATTCCTTTGCTGAACATTTTCAGGTACACTTAATAGCAGCAAGTTAGACAAAGAAGTAAAATGGTATCATACAAGTTTCCCACTTAGTATTTGTGGCTGACAGACTTCAGTAGGAGCACAAAGAAATTCTTTATATTGCAGCAATCACAGTTCTTTTTATGTAATAGGAACTAGAAGAGGCAATAGAATGGAAAGGATAGGAAATAAAACCATATTTGCAGAGACTGAGAATTCTCCATCATTCAGGACCTTTGGGAGAGTCTGTATAGTTGTATCTGTAGGTACAGCTGACCCTGCTTTAGGGTAAGGGAATGAAATACAGGACCTCGTTTACACATTTACATTCACACAACAAACAGTCATGTCTCAGGAACTGTAATGCAGATTTTCCAACAACAGACTAGAAACAAAATGAAAAACCTAAATGCTGGATTAATTTGAATGATGTGTGCCAAGTGACAAGAAGCAACAGCATTTGGCTTTTAAAATGTAGTGTGGCATTAAACCCTCATAATGCTTTTTAATTTATGTAGCACCTTTCATCTCGGAGCACTTTGCACATTAATAAGTGCATCACTGGAAAAGGGTTTCTTCTAAATCGGCCTGTAGCAAAGATAGCCAAAGCTACTATATTCAAATGAAACCCTGTGCATTTCTATAATTATTATTGTTTTAGAACCTTCCAACCTGCACTGTCCTTGGGAACAAAAATATCTGTCTAACAGACATGGAATAAATCAGTTCTGCTTGTATATTGATGTTTGTATTCAAAGATATTATTCAGCATTTGCTTCTGCTGAAGAAGTCATCATAAGTTGTTTGAAGCAATGCTAGACATAAAAAAGATGGGTTTTAACTTTATTTTAAGCCATATATATGTTATGAAAACAGAAAACATAAAGCAACAAAAACATTCATGAATGTTCCAAGAATGAGCAATCATGAGACACCAGCTGTGTATCTCTGAGTATTTCTATAGCAAAACTGAGTTTTAAGAAGGGTTTTCACTGTGGTTTTCAAATAGGTTGCCCATTTTTTTAAGAGTTTACAAAGAGCTTTCCACAAACCCAGGAACAGAATGTCAGGAAAAGCAAGGTTACTCCTTAGAAAGAAAATTGTTAAATTGACAGTAAAGTTTCTGCAGTGCTGAAGGGGAAGGAAGAATCAACATCACAGCAGTGTGCAAGAAATGCTGGGTAGATTATGCTCTGAGAAGAAAAGGTGTTAAGTTTGACATATTTGACAGTACCAGTCCTTATGATTTCCATTTGAACAGAATAATTTTCATTATCTGTAAAAGGGAATTTCTTGAGATCAAAAAAAGAAAATGGCAGCACAGAAAACGTGAACTGATGAAAATGTTCTCCATAAAATTGTTTTTGGAAAAAAAAATCAAGTTTTAATTTTAAATATTCTTTCAGAGAAGGAACAGATTCCATCAGAAGTCTCATTCTCAGGGAGCATGGTTTCACTGTAGCATTTCCACTTATCTTGGGCTTCAGATGCATTTCAGAAAGCTTTACTTTGAGTTGTTTTGGGTTAATTTTTTTTTCTTTTTTCTGTGAGACCCTATGCATATAATTATTTCTGTAGTCTGTTCTTGTATAGTATCTACCTTACATATTTTTTTTTTCTTCATGTTTTTAAGTTTATGCCTCCCAGAAAAATTTCTCATTACTTTTCCAGTCTGTAGGATCTCAATCTTGATTGTGTTTTGGGCAAGGTGAATCTTGACTACAGAAAGGGACAACAGTCTTACTGTGTAAAACGCGTCTGTCATCAACCACACAGAAAAATGACAGGATAATATCTGTGTAATGCTATATTTTCCCAACATCCAAAAATTCCTCAACTACTTCTTTTCAGCTCCACATGTTCTCAGTAGATGCTACTACCTAGTGAAAAGGGTCTATCGTGGGGTTTGGGTTTAGGGTTTTGCAAGGAGAAGGTGTAATTCCCTGAGCAATGGACTAAAATCACCTGGGTTTTTTCACCATTTACTTACCTATTTTTACATTTCCAAATAACTGTAGAGGCAATTGATTGTTATCCTCATTTTTGTTGGAAAAGCTATTTCTGACATTCCAGCCTTTAAAAATCAAAAAGAAATAGTGATTAATCAGTTAGATTTACTCCACTGACAGTTTCTGTGCCTTTCTGTGCTTAATTACAGGAGCTGTGACTTTGATTCTCTTCTAAAGACCCATTTTAGTTAAAATAAACTTAGCCTAGGATGAATTAAAATGTTCTTATTCTCTATTTTGTCATCAGATTGAGCCAGTGAAATGAAATCTAACATATTCTCATATAGGTACCCCTTAACCCTCTGCCTAAAATGGCAACACAGGTAGCAGATAATGTACATTTATCTGGAGATAAAGAAGAAAAGTAATTTACAGTATCTTGGAAAGTTTGATATTTGATTAGGATTATGATTGTATAATTCTGTTTCATAAAAGAGAATGAAAATAGCCTTTTTGGGCAGCAGTTTCAGATGATATTTGTTCTGTTTTCTCCAGCCTTGTGTTTGATATGTTTGTGAAGTTGTTTCAGGATAATTTGTTTTTCTTAGATATCACAGTTTTGGGGGGTTATTTTTGGTTTAATATTTCCCAAAAAGATGATATCCATCCCTTAATCCATACTATTCTTTTTCAATAACTCCTCTTAAAAAATGTCATATTAATAACTAGCAAACACTTTTCGCCACTTGTGCCTCAGATAAATTTCCATAGAATATGTGGGGTTTTTCTTGTGAATTCAGCTGATTTTTTTTTTATATATTTTTTGTGTTCTTTCCATTACTTACTGGGGATTTTATTATTCTTTAGTGCTATTTTTCTGATTAAAAAAAAAAAATAAAATCTCAAGATCACTTAGAAAGCACTTAAAAACCTTGGTAAACTTATCCTCAGCATCTGTGGTGCTCTGAATTAAAAATTGTCAATAAGCAATCAAGCTTTGAATATTTAATAGTAATAATCATGACAAATGTTACCTTTCTACTAATAGTTTGTATTTGTATCTGGTTGTCTTCCAATGTATAAAATGTATATTCCTGGTGGCCTCTTGGGAAACCTGAGGAATTCCTAAGGCAGAATACAAAATAGTATATGACACAGCACATGACTTTCTTTACCTTGAGAAAGGAAAAATAGACCATAGTGAAGTCTTTGAAATTTATCAGGTACTGCTTTTTCACACACCAAGTGAGCTGGATACTCTTCAAGAATGTTTAAAAATGCCAGAACTGCGAACAGATTTTACTATTATACAGCCCGGTCTTCTACTCCCTCCTCTCTTTGATTAAAGCAAGTAGGAGTTTTGAGTGAACAAGAGTCGTAGGGTCAAGCCCACAGTGCTATCAAAATACTGAAGAGAAAAGAATGAAAGTATTTAATGACACAAACACTTCTGTGAAAGCTCCACCATCATTGTGCTCTTGGACAAAAAATATTCCCAATCAGCTGTGAGGCTTTTTGTAAGTGTGCATGAGCTGGGAAAGGTCAAAGGCTGCCCTTGATTTGTGTACTTCCAGGTGGAGTCTGGCCGAAGTCAGGTCAGAGTGTTTCCTTTAACAATGTGCTAGATTCAGAATCATAGAACCATTTAAGTTGGAAAAGAGCTTTAAGATCATTGAGTCCAACCATTAGCTCAGCACTGCCAACTCCTTCAATAAACCACGTCCCCGGATGTCACATCAACACTTCACTTAAATACCTCTAGGGATAGTGACTCCACCACTTCCTTGGGTGGTTTGCTCCAGTGCTTGATGACCTCTTCAGTCAAGAAATTTTTCCAAATATCCAATCTAAACCTCTCCTGGCACAGACTGAGGCCATTTCCTCTAGTCCTGTCTCTCGGTACTGGGCAGAAGAGACCAAAGCTCATCTTGCTGCAGCCTCATTCCAGGCAGCTGTAGAGTGTGATAAGGTCACCCCTCAGCCCCCTTTTCTCCAGACTAAACAATCCCAGCTCCCTCAGCCACTCCTCATAAGACTTGTGCTCTAGACCCTTCTCCAGCTTTGTTGCCCCTCTCTGGACACACTCCAGTACCTCAATGTCCTTCTTGAAGTGAGGGGCCCAGAACTGAACACAGGATTCAAGATGAAGCTTCACCAGTGCCAAACACCAGGGAATGCTAACTGCCTTAATCCTGCTGGCCACACTATTTCTGAAGTAAACCAGGTCACTGTTGACCTTCTTGGGCACCTGGACACACTCCTGATTCATAATCAACCACTGCCTGTCTACCCTTGGGGTGGAGAAGCTGAGCCATTACCTCATGCCTATCTTTCAAAATGGTCAGTTAACCAAGGAGGAAAGCATATATATGTTTTCCAAAGTCTACAATTCTAAGTTAAAGCTGGTTAATTATTAATTAAATCAATTTATAATTACTAAAATAGTTTTGTCTTCCTGATTATTGGTAGCTAATCTGAGTATGAAGACTTCAGTCCTAACCTGGAGGATCTGGAACTGTATGAACAGAACAGCCTACATGCCTTCCTCGTGGAATACTCTGCAGAGGTGCCAAAGGACAAGTATTGTGCAATTGATAGCATTAGAAGGCTTTCTTATTTTCTGTTCATGAGGTTTGGACTTTATTTCCTGTCATGATGAATATTTTTAAGAAAAAAAACCCCTAGAACAGCCAAGAACTGCAAAGTTTCTAAAAGCATGATAATAGAATCTATTTTAGCAATCCACCAAAACTGTCACCCTTATTTTAATATGTATCTGAGGTTTAGATAAGTAGTAAGGGAACAAAACTAATTCCTGACAACTCAACCTGATGTTGGTTAGCTTGGAAAAGTTACCAAATAAAGGTACCATTATCTGCATTAGTATATCTTGGTCATGCAGCATAGATGACTTGCAGTTTGCACAGTCCCATTTTCAGTAGGAAACTGAAACTGCAGCAGGCTACTGTGTTGTACTCATCAAAAGACCAGATCAATCTGCAAACTCAAGTTTTGTTTTGAGAAGGAAAAAAAAAATACAGTCTGAATGCTGGGATAAAATAAGTGCTGCTACTGTAAATCCTTGTCATAGCTGGGGCAACTCAGGTTTCAGAAAACAGATAAGGTTTTGTCAGTTTGAACAATGTTCATGCTATTGAAGCTATGCCCTCTGAAATAGTTTAACGTGCTGTGGTTCAGTTGTACTGAACACAGTCGCTTCTTTTCATCTAAATTAATCATCCTCACTTAGCATTTAAAGCAGAATAGTTCAAGCACACTCATAAAAGTACAGGTTTGTTGTTCAGCCAGTTATGACTGTCTCATAAATTTTCACTTAACTGTCTGTACTTTCTTAAGTGTATGCTTTGCAATGGGCTTGTTACTGTAGCAATATAATTTTAGTTTTAAGTTAATGCATATATTAAAAATTGCATTCTTATTTCATGATATTGACAGAACTTCTTATTCCCCTGTATTCCCCCATGCCTGCCTTAATGGAAGCCAGAAGTGGGCACAGATGACTCTTCAGTTTTGTTCATTTAGTGGAGGACCACTAAATATGTTCTCTGTGAAGAGCACATTTTCATCATCATGGGCAAAGGCTGAATCTCTTATCAAGGTTTGCAGGGACACTGAACAGCTTTCCAAGCTTCATCCTGATCTACATATCCAGAGCAGTTATGTGAGCTATTTGTAGGGTAGACAGTTTTTCCAATTATGTATTTCATCTGATCGAAGGCAAAGTCTCAGTTGTTTGTTTTTAAGAACCTTTGTGCTTCAAGACATTCTTCACAGTATATTCCATTAGTTTGTTAAATTGTTTTGATTTCTCTGTTTCTGTGATCTTCAAGATCTGCTTATTTAATTTTTTAGCAATGGGGAAGAAAACCATTAAAACCAAAGTATTAAATGTAAATCAACTAAAAAATAAATTAAAAAAATAAGGAGGTGTACTTTTGAAAGAAATTCTCTCTGTTTGAAATGTTAAGATTTCATGAGGGTGTGGTAAGCTTCCTAGCACTCAAAAAAATAAAAATAAATCATAAAATCCTGAAGTTAGCAGTTCAGAACTGTGTGTTCTCTCAACTTTTTGTGATACTAGAAAACCTTAAAAGTTAACAACACTGTTTCAAATATTCATAGGGTAAAATATTTTGCAGTTGATTACTGTGTAAGTTTTCAAGTTACAGTAGAGGAATTGCATCAATGCTCTTACCATTAGGACTGAATTACTGCCTGATGAGAAGTCCATCCTTTAATGGAAACCTCAATGGAGCTTCAACGGAAAGCATTTCTTTACTACATATGGAACCACCTGTGAGAAAGATCTTTCCATAAAGGGTGATGTAATCTGTCTGCAGTACTTTGCCCTTTGATCATAACCCTTGATGACTATTTGGGTCTTTCCATGATTTTTCTGCAGAAATGTATTCCCTAAAAAATAGACGTTCACTGTCGTGAATTTTTAGAAACATTTTTTCTACTCTTTTCTGGAAGTTTTAATATTTTGACAAGCACAGATTTGACAGTTGTGACAGTTTTGAAAATAATGTCTACTGAAGAGATGGAGCACTGATTACAAAACGATTACTCTAATTGTTCCAATATTATGTAAAATCTATAGATTTAATAGGTAACTGTTTATATTGACTTGCATTGGCCTATTCAGAAGACTTAAACTGTGCATGTACTTGGAATACTTGCCAGTCTGTCACTCAGACAGATTGTTGAAGAGTGTGAGAATGTCCTAGTAAATAGCAAGATCTATATCGAGGTTAAGAATCACTAACATGTGTCTTACTATTTTCTGTCACTGTCCTGGTTCTTTTCCATACTGTTAGAAGTGCTGTGTGTGTGTGTTAACCTCTCTGTCACATAGACTGTTACAGCCTACCTGATATCACCTTAGCCATAGTCCTCAGCCACTAGTTAAAAAAAAAACAAAACCAAAACCACAAAAAACCGCACAACCAAACAAAAACAAAAAAAAAAAAAGGCAGAGAATTTTAAATAAATAAATAAATGAATAAATAAATACAAAAACCCCTAAAAAACCCACCAATTGAAACATGACATCAATCAAACCCGCTCCTATTATTTGAAGGAGCATTTTCACTGTTGTTTTCCTTTGTCCAGTGAAAGGTCTGAAGCATTATGAGAGTTATGGAAGATTTAAGTTTTACAAATATTCTCTTTTTTTTTTTTTTTTTTTTTAATTAAACAACAAAATTTTGCTAGGCATAGTAATAAATGAAAACTTCACTAAACAAAAATACTCTTACAAAATTTAGAAAGCTAACAAATCTTGAGCTTCACTATTATATCAGTTGGCAGATCAGTCCTACTTGTTTTAATTGATTTAGAAGTGGTAGGTTTTTGCACAGGAAACTGCCATTAGAAATTATTGTTGCTATAGTTATTGCTAAGTGTAGTAAACCTTCTTTGCTAAGTCTGGCTGACTAATTAATGAAACACAGTTTTTGATTCATTAAATAGATAATTATTAGTATTATGCTATATAACTTGTGAATCATTGCCTGTTTAATTATTATCTTCTTACATTTTGTATATTTAAGAGAATATGAAGGCATTTAATTAATATGAATTTATGTTGAGCTTAGTAAGTGTCCCTACTCTAGACAACAGAGATAAACTAATTCTTTCTTTTAGAAGTTTACTATTGTATCATATAAAAATACGAGTGTATCTTTACCTTAAAAGAAACACCTTTAAAGAATGACCTTTGAAATAATTCCATTCAGATCAAGAATTATAGCAAGCCTAGGAGGTAAAGAACTAGTAAGTTATACATTATTTTTCCTTATACTTAAAATCAATTATGTTAGTTAATTGTGTGTTTGCCATTTCTTATGTTCTCAAACACATCAGCATATTTTTTTTAGTTCAGTATCTCTTGTGAATCAAAATGTTAATAAATGCATGGTAATTTCCTATCACACACACTGGACATGAACTTCAGAGTTTTGTTCACTGTTTTTTTCAGAGATTTTAAGTATATTAATTTCTATGTATTTATCATGCACAGGTCAGCTCTCTTGGAAATAAGAATTCTTATGACATCAAACCAGGCCTTTACTTCTTTTAAAATAGTAATTAGATTTTCTGGGTGAGCTAATATTTACCTAATTTTGTCAGAATCCCATAAATAGGTATTTGCACTAAAGCATCATTTCAAAATACATCAGGCAATCATTCATGTTCATGCAACAGTGATTGTTTGAACATTTAATTGATGCCAGCAGTGGAAAATGGTCCAGATAGGTGGGTGTGAGATGGGAAGTCTGAGGGGGACTAGTATTCTTGGGTCTTATTCTGTTTCTTGCTTGCTGCTAAAAGTTTGTGGTATAGAAGAAAATGCAACTTTATTTTTAATGATAATGAAAGTACCATCAAAACTAGGGTACCAATCAGCCATCACATCTTCTATCAATTGAAAAAAAAAAAAAAATAGTACACAAAATATTGAGTTATTTTCAAATTTTTTAACACAGTACATATCATGCCAGTCAAAAATCTGTTCATTTGACTAGATCCATAAATAGAGATAAGCACTAAGTCGAAAAAATAACTTCTCAAGCCCTCCTCTTCCCAGGCATCTAACTTCCCTAGACAATCTTATATTGTCTTGTATAGTACATCATGATCTAGATAAGAGATCTTGAAGCAAACACCAAAAAGTTAGCTGTGGGCTTGGAGCAACTTTCTATATGCAACCCTCCACACCCTTCTCCTGCTGAAGTCCTGGCAATACTCTACTGTCTACTAATACATCTATTACTCGCTATTATAACATTGCAATTTACCTAAAACTGGTTGATTTATTGTTTGTTTCCCATTGATGCCAGCATTTAATATTTAACACTTCAGACTATGAAAAACGTGGATTTCAATCATTGCTACTTGCACTGTTTAATGTTTGAATGTTTCAACTAAACCAGCAGGAAAATTACCCACTCTAATTTGTGTGCTTAATTACAGTATAAATAGAATTTTAATTACCATAACCAGAAACATCGTTCCTATTCTAAGATCACGAGGTGACATCAACCAAAATCCCATGTAATACTGCACATACTGTCCCACAGCAGTTTTAAAGCAACACTAACAGCATGAACTATTGGGCATTTTTCAGGCTAGAAATACAATGAATTCCATAGGCATCAGTTACCATGTAAGGGTTGTATCATTTCTCTGTGCAGCTTAATCACTGCATACACATATCACATCTCTTGATTTATCTAGTTTTCACTCTGCACAGTTCAATCTTATGTTCTCCAGGAAATTTAGGGGAGGATGCTTATCATCTCTAACCCCAACCTAAATGAGATCTCAGTATGTTTAATCAGCAGTCAAAGACATGAATGTAATTTACCTTAAATCAGATTTTATTACTTCTGGTGTTCTATTCTCACATTACTTCTAAATTATTCTTGCAGGGAGCTAACTTACATAACAGTATTCATTGATAAATAAAAGTAAGTTGATCATGAAAGTAGGTGGATACAGTTCAGTCTGAGATGCCTGCTGTTACCAGATATATTTTCTAGCTTGAAGGGCAAATCATGTTCTTTTATTGTGTCTATTAGGCAAGTGGCAAATCTCTTGGTACAGTATTTCAGGATTTATTTTGTTGTAAATAACTGGTAACATGATTTAGCAGAGAAGTAATAAGGTAAATTATTTATTCCCATCATTAATAATAATGCATTTACCCAAAACAAAAACATTTTCTAAAATTTACTTTTTTTTCTATGTGCATCATGAATTACTAAATTTTGTTGTTGTGATAAAAATCAGTTTATTTAATTCATTGATAATAGACAGTACTGTTTGACATAAAATGATGTCTTTTCTCTTCCAATCATTTAATCATCATACATGTTCCAATGTTAACTACATCAGATATATTGGCTTGAGTTTCAGCTTTAGTAACCTTTTATTTGACAGCTGTAAGACACAGCTACTAATGTAACAGTAACATACAGAGTAACATTTTCATATTTATTTTTTAACATTATGATAAAAGAAAAACTTTATTTAGAACTGAATAAGATGTCCAAAGTACAGATGTGTTTTGCTTCAGTTTGCTATTTACCTATCAATAAAGGATATTTATATGGGACATACTTTTGTGCTCTGGAGTAATTTATTTATATACATGAATATGTGTATATTTTAAGTCTACTTTTTATTTTCTTGCCATTATTTGATTACTTTGGGATCTTTTTCTGGTTACATTTTTCTCAGACTTTTCAACCAGAGATGTTTAAGTGTAGTTAGGTGCTTAATTGCTGTGGAAGATCTGTGAAATACTCTTGTAATAGATATTAAATACAGTCTTTTTCAGTTTGGGATTTTTTTCAACATTGACTTCTGTGGAGATAAGTGAGCAGTCTGGGTCAACTTGTTAGATTTATTTAAACACAAGCATTCAGGGAAAGACGTTATGTTAAATAAAGATACAGAAGTTCTGTTCCCCTCTCTTTTATGATATGCAGGATCACAAGGAATCAGATTTTCTGTTCTTTCTTTTAGATATATAACTGTAAAAGTTTCTTTTGTTTTTACTATTTAATGGTTATGCAAGACTGGTGATCATACAAGCATTGTACTTTTTCAGGAAAGAAAAGAACTTGGAAATGGTGAGTTGTCCCTTACTGACATCTGCCTTTGATTTTCATTCATCCCAATGCACAGACAACCTGTTGGAATTGTACATTAATAGTACAGCATGTACAGAGAGATGTCACCAGGGTTTTCGCAGATAATAAGCTTTTTAAAAATATTTCTGATTTCAAATATGAAACTGAAAAGCTATTAATGACCTTGCTCCTAACCTAGAATAAAGTGAGACATTCATTTGCTGCAAATTGGTACCGCTTCTTTGGCTGTTTGGCACTAACCTGATTTACACATAAAAAGAGTCTGACCCAGTGATGGTAAATGTATTTCCTGCTCCATTTTAGCTGTTGGTTCTTGTTTCATCCCTAATCCTGGGTTTGGATGACATAAATAAGAAATTCTGAAATATTGTACACAACTTGGAGAACATTTGTTTACCCTGGCTTGCAGATTCCCTCCTTTCCCATGGGGGAATTATAACTCCCACTGAATTTTAACTCCCACTGAAGTCTTTGGAAAGAAGGACAGGATATCTTTGAGAATTTAGCTTGCAAATAAATGGGAGGGTTGCATGCTGGCAAAGGAATAATAGCATAGCTAGTTCTCAAGACATTCATTCTGTATTATTTAAAATACAGCATTGTCTACCCACATACCAAGACATTTTCAATACCTTCTTACTCACCATGTACCCAGGCAGAGGTGTGAAGACTGTATTTTTGTGTAATGAGCACGTACCAAGTATCTTGCTCTATGCAGTGGGGATCTGTATGCCTATACTATTAGGGAAGTCTAATTTATTATATTAACAACATTATTCTACCATTAAAGGAGCTGAATCATATCCTTTTGAACCTTTCCCTGTCTTTACAAGGCATTCTGCAATGCAGCTGACTAACACAGCAGTGAGCACTTCTCTGGGACCGTAGACTGAGCTGCAGTTAGCTGGAGTGAAGGCATTCATTCTCTGTGTAGCAGTTTTACAGTTTTGTTTCCCTGCCTTTTTTTTTTTTTTTTTGGTGCAGGAGGAAGGGATCAAGAGGGAATGATCAGTAATTTTTCAGAAATAACAAGCACAATTTTTCACTTCTTGAGGAAGATATGGTGAAAGACAGAAATATTTTTCAGTTTTTTTTTTTTTTTTTTTTCAGCTGTGGCAAGGCCAAGAGAAAAATAACGTGGGTTAAAGTGTATCAAGAAAGACCATTACCTTTGAAATGCAGCAGAATGTTCAAGAACCATGACAGTTGTGATCTCCAGCCTAAAGACTTTCCTGCTTGGTGGAATTCACTTAATTCTAAATTGTAAATTGTAAACAATGGAAGAGATTAAACATGGGTGGGGGAGAAATGACCCTGCAATGTAGTAGTTGTTTAATTGCTTTCAGTCAAAGTATTTTACTAAAATACTTGTTGGAACTAAATCAGGGTACAGGAGGAGACTAGATTAATCTGGATCACTTAGACTGTTAAAGGTTGTCAATGAAATTGAAAATTAATAGTACATTTTGTCATGCTAGTAATTAGATTGAGAAAGTTTTGTTACATGTCCAGAACGTCTGGCAATTTGCATTTATAAGTCCTAGGATATCATTTGTCATGCCTACTCAATGCCAAAACAGATTTTAGCAGGAATACTGATTTTGTGTTTTGACATTTGTTTTGAAAGAAGGAAAGGGAAGAGGTCACTTGTTTGAATTTATTTATTTGCAGTCACCCAAACAGACTGATCGAACTTGGCTCTGCTGCTCAGTAACTTTGACTGCTGTCTCTGTGTGACAAGACCCAGAGTTGACCTAAGTTTTAGATGGGTCTGAGTAGACTCTTATATTTAGACCAAAACTTGTAAAATCAATTTGTATTTGACCATGAGCTAAACCCACCAAAGTTTTGTAAACAGACTAACCAGATGGAATTGGAACAGGAACAAAGCCAGTTCTTTTCTTTCAAACTTGCTCTTAGTCAAGAACATCTACAATATTTATTTTTTTTTTAATTTTGGGGTTTATTGAAGCAAACTCTTTAAAGTCTTCTCTAACTCTCCAGATAAAGTTTCTTTTTTTTTTTTATTTTTATTTTTTTTTTAATCACCTCTATAATTGGCTGTTTATCTGCTGCCTGACTGTCTTCACAGTCCCTGTTGCCCTCCAGATGCAGAGCTGGTTGAACACTCATTCCTGGACTCTCTTACCCTGCACTGGGGGAAGCACAGAACCCGATGGAATGGCCTGAAGTTGTCTCAGAGGAGGTTTAGGTTGGATATTAGAAAAAGGTTCTTCTCCCAGAGGGTGGTTGGACACTGGAGCAGGCTGCCCAGGGCAGTGATCACAACACCAAGCCTGACAGAGTTGAAGAAGTGTTTGGATTATACTCTCAGGCACATGGTGTGATTCTTGGGGATGGCCCTGTGCAGGGATAGGATTTGGAGTCAATGATTCTTTTGAGTCCCTTCCAATTCAGCATATTATGTGATTCTGTGAAGGTGCTCAATTGCACTAGTAAGTGCAGCCTCAGAGCTCATTTCCTACCCTTTTAGCCATCACTTTGCTGCAGCTTCTGGTTAAACCAAATCCGTGTGCTATTGAGGAGGAGTTCATGTTTTTAATGAGTGGATACATGAATCTCATACCCTGAATACCCCTCGACTTTGTGCTCTAAATTAGGAACCTGCACTCTTTCTATAATAAAATATTTTTGTAGTTGACACGTTTCATATCCCGTTGCCTAAAAATTAGCTTCCTAAAACCACCTCTAGCTTTCAAAAGGCATAACATCCTTTAGGGTTGTTTTGTGTTGGTGTTTTTTTTGTTTGTTTTTGTTTGTTTGGGTTTTTTTTTTTTTTTTTTTTACAATGTCAGTGATTATTAGTCTTAAATTTTGGTTTCCTAAGTAAGTTGCATGTCTTGATATTAGTTTCCATATAATCATTGGATTAAAATTCCAAGTTCAATAAAAAAAATAAAAGAAAGTATCTTTCCCAATCTATATTAAAAAAGCTTTTGAACAAGTAGATTTTTAGCACTGAGATAAGCCACATTCTAGCTTTCATTGTGTATTTCTGTATGATTTTTCCCCAAACATTCAAGATTTAAAAAAAAAAAAGGCAAAAAGAGCTTTTAAATAATATTTTTCTTATTATAATAATGTGCTTT
>JAWWTY010000077.1:77373987-77430523 GCA_035222235.1 Margarornis squamiger
TTTTGGGGTGTTTCATGGTGGGAGATCCTGTTGCCTTCATCTTTCGGGGGTCGTATTTTTACTCCTCTTCATCATGAACTTCTCAACTTTCTCTGGTTTTGCTGATTCTTGCAAGGAATCTTGGACTTAGGCCCTTGTTCTGTTCTTTAGCGCATCCTCCCTATCTCCTTTTATGTCCATGTGCACATTTTCAGGGGCATGCTGACCTTAATTCTGTCTCTAACTAAGCATTTCTCATAGACAGTTCTCAGCATTAGTGTTTTAAGCCAATTTTTAACCCTCGGATCTCTTGCTTGGCTTCAATCCTGTGTGTGTATGAACTAACTATAAGTTTATGAAGCATGTTAATACTTGCGTAGTTAAGTTTAATTAGGACTACCAGTGAAACACTCCTTCAAAAGTAGGTTATTGTCACCAACATAAAGCACCTCACACTATTGGAGACAGGAAGGCGATTTTATGCCTGCTTTGTATGGGGTTCTATGGAACATAAGGCTCTTAAATAAGGCAGGAAAAGTCACAGAGGGTGGATTAATAGCTTGTATATCTACTTGTTTTTACAAAGAAATCAATGTGCATTTCAATTAATTTGTGTTTAGGCAGACAGATGAGGAAATATTAAGTTAAAAATCAGTAGGGAAGCCATTAATACAGAATGGTAAAAATTGATTCAGTTTTCTATGTAATAGCTCATCAAACAGGGTTTTGAAGTTAATAGCTAAACACTTGGGACTGGTTTTGATCAGGCAAGTTTGAGGACAGTTATTTCTTTCTTATTCTAAATCAGTTTTTGAAAAATTCCTTAAGCCTGAGAGGCCGTTCTTTGTCTAGTGAAACACATCAATCTTCTACATACTGTTAAGCTTTCTTATGTTCTTATCTTGCAACACAAATGAAGGTAGTTTGCACCTGCAGATGTGAATGTGGACACTTCATTAGATACACTAATGGCTCCATTTGCCAGGCACATTTCAATACAATTAAAATACACTTGCAGCAGAATGTGGGATAAATGAGTCACGAGCTGGTATGAGACACAGAGTAGGTTCAAACACAACACATTTTATATAGGAAACTAATTTCCAGTTCCCCAGGGTTTGTTTTTCTCTCCTCAAAGTGCAAACCTTTGGCCATAATGGCATAGTTCCTAGCTGTTTACACTTATACAGAAACTTAGGGTTTTTGGTTCATTAGATGGACATAATTCTGTACACCGTGCTTAACTTGACCTGAGAGTGCACATACAAAAGGTATCAGTGTCATGGTGATTCACTAATCCAAGAAACAGTCTTGCTGGACTGTGGTAGTCCTGCTTCTTCCATTTCCTTCTGTGGCAAGGGAGGAAGAAGAAAGTTTTCATCTTCATATAGACCTATGCAGGAATTTGAGCCCTCTAGGGTACTTACAAACAGACACTCTTTCTGAAGTTGTCCTGTGAAAACAAAATCACCCCTCAGAGTGTTCTCTACAGTTCTCTCCTCACAAGAAAATCTCTTTCGGAGGCATAATTTTATATGTACAGAACCTGTAAAGCCTTGTCATCCCATGCCAAAAGCTTTGATGTGGCTATTGTACATCTCTTGCCTGACATTTCCAATAAGGAAATTACCATTTTGGAATGGTTTTAGTACATGAATCAAACAAACCTGTGTTTTCAGATTAGTGGACATGATTATTTATAACTTGCCTGGAGATTGTATCCACAGGTACCTGTCAGAATCTCATTTTGTTGGCCGTTGTACAGTCCTACCACAAGAGACAAACTCTCTCAGAGTGTGTGTAAAATGTGAAAACACAATATGGGCTGGCAAGAATGAAGCAGCAGCAAAAGGAATCAAATTGCTCTCTCATTACTGAAGTCTCAACTTACTCTGCTTAGATGTTGTCAGTTTGCAGCACACTGTGTGCTTGCTGTATGCTACTACATAGCGAAATTTGCAAGTACAAATATCACTCCTATTCATAATGACCACAAGAGTTTGAAACCCCTTTTGAAAGGATTAAGCTTTTAGTTCTACTATAAGCACAATAGAAAAAAATTTACTTCTTTGGGGTAGTCAGGGTATTTTTTGTTTCTTCTGTTTGTTGGGGTTTTTTTTTGTGATTTGAAATAGTAAGAATTCTGCTTTACATTAGAGTCAAATATGACTCTTAAAACCTTTAAACAGATTTAAATTGATCTAAAAACTAAATGCATCTACACCACTAGGGAAAATAGAGATACCAGAAGCCATACCGATATGGTTCTTAAAAAACAATCAGGTCACTTCTTAAAACCAATTCTAAGATCGGCTTATGACTGAAATACTGGTTCTTTTTCCCCTGGGAGTCCCATACAGGAAGCTTTTCTTCTTTCAAGTAGAGTTTCAAGCTCATAGATCTTAAAATTTCACTATATTGATAATAAGCACAGGTCTTAGTTTTGATTGGGCAAGATCAGACCTTGTCACTTCTTAGTCTCGTGTGTGGGTAGTGACCATGACTGAATGAGTTTGTTATCTCAGTCCAATTACCAATGAAGTGTAACCTTTTCACATTAAAAAAACCAACCAAACAAACAAACAAACAAAAAAAACTAACAAAAAAAACCAAAACCAAACAAACAAAAAAACCAAGAGTATAATCACCTTTCCAAGTAACTGCCTTAGAAAAACAAAGTTCTGAATGAAATTGTCAGGTGGCACTTCCTCTGAGTGTTTTGATACCTTAGACTTGTCCCATATCCCACAAAATATTTGTTATGCACAGCTTCCAATATTTTCTGTCTATAAAGACTCCTCTTGCATAAGAATGTTTTTACTATTTATATAATCAGATGAAATATTCTTTTCTCTATGGCTTATATTGTAGATAAAACATGGACATATATGTTTGAGCACTAGCAAAAACTGGAACACAAGATTTACAGTGTCATCCCACAAACATCTGACTGATGTCAAATTGTTGCAGGCATTCGTCTTATGCCATTAAAAAGGCACAGCTGTAATGCAATTATTACATAATCCTATCTTTGTAAGTATATTAAATTGTAGTGTACTGGGTAATCTCTATTGTTAAGGATAATTCACCTTACTCCTTAGGCTAGCTATGCCAGATTAGTGATCAAACTATGCTTTCCTTTCTGAGAAGTCTGAAAAAATATATTTTCTCTTTCTTTTCTGTTCAGGCTGAATTCATTTCTATAAATACAAAGACCATTAAATCCCTGCCTTTTTCAAAATCTTTTTATAAAACTTGAAGAGAACATTTGAAGATAAGTCTTCTAGGAGTCTCCTATGGTCACTTATCAGTTTAATGTTATGATTAAAGATCTTTTTTTTTCAGAATCCTGCTAGGATTTGGTATACCTTGGGTTTAATGATTTTAAATTCATTTCAGACTTCTACCTCAGGAGAATCATTGCTTGGACTTGAAATTTAAGATTAATTGGAATCAAATATGATTAATATGAAATAAAATAAAATAAACAAGCAAACAAATAGGTCTTTTTTTTTTTTTTTTTTTTTTTTTTTCCCTAGACAAGCTCTCTCAAAAATTTTAGGAGCTTTCTTATTGCTTGTTTGACCCAAGTATCCTAAGCATCACATATTTTCATATTAAAAAATGAGCATTGGTTTGGCTTGTGTACCTCTGTTTGGATCCCAAAAGGCTGTTTTATGAACTCTCAGGAGAGATGGAATCATTGAAAAACAATATTGAAAGCTAAAAACCAGGAAACCAATAGTGGGGATCAAGACATTTTACAACAGACACCTATTTGCCTTTTGCATTATAGTTGAAGATTAACCATCTCTTATGTGAAGGAATAAAACCACTCAAGAGTGACTGAAGTCCTGTTACGTATTCTGGATATTAGTCAACAATATTTTCATGATAACCAAGTAGAATCAACTGACTTTCTGAAGAGTGTTGGTTTTCTTTCAGAAAGATTGTTGCATTAGAAATCTCAAAGGAAAAAATACAGTATTTCAGTTACATTGGTGAAAATCCAAAAGTAAGAACTGATGCTCTTCAAAGGTAATTTCATTGTAAAGTTCTTTTAAATGAAAAGGATTTTAGCTGCTTAATTTAATAATTGCAGCTATGCTTTTTGTGGAAACACAAAATTGTGCAAAAACTAAGTAAGTAAATCAAATTTCCTGATACTTTAAGGGACTCATTCTAAATGTATAACCTTAACACCTTTTCATTTTATTTTTTTTCTTTTTCTTTAGATGTCAAAGCGTATAAAGACTACAGCAAAAAGACAGTTCACTGCTGCAGACTGAGAAGCAACTTTGTTTCCATTCCCTTCAGGAAAGTCAGCACCGTGCAGGCATCGCTGTGAGCACTGTGGGAGTATGGGCTGAATGCTCAGGGGCTGCCCCTGTGAGGTTTTCCCACAGCTGAGGTGAATTCCTTCTGACCAGGTGTTAACCATGTGGGCTGTGACACTCCGGTCGGTAGGACTATTTGTTCCAAGGTTAGTATGTGCACAGCACTTTGAGGGAGCTCTATGCTGCTCTAGGGTCTACCACGGTATCAGTAAAACAGTACCCAGGGTTCACCTCCTCTCTTCCTCTAGTATTAATAATTTCTTCTTGATGAGAAGCTTGCTACTACTGGAATACTAATTAAAGTCCACTGTTATGGTTTTTGCTAATGTCTACTTTCTACTTATGTATTTGTATATAACTAACCATTTTGGGTTTACTTTTTAAGTTTTCTTAGAAATGCTGCCTATAGTTTACTGACACATACACAGAGATAGAAATGGCTGGAAAGTAACAACAAATCCATTCCTACTGGCCTACTGTAATGCAATAATCAGAACAAACACCAAGGAAATAAATTATTTGACTGCTGAATAGACTTGACAGTCAAATTGCACAATCTTTGATTTTTTTCTCCCTTAAAATAAAGACAATAAGGCTCCATGATTATCTCTTGTGATGATGCTATTTGAGATGGTTTTGGAATAACATTGTAGAATATTTTGTACTTTCAGCTTTACTGTTTATTCTATCTGTGAAGAACTGACCTCTGAAACTAAAGAGGGGGCACACGAAGAAAAGTTTCCACATGTCAGTTGAATTAAAATGGCTTTGTCAGCTTCATAAAAATTACTAATACACAAACTAAACTGTATTTAATTCATTAATCTTGTGGGTGCTCTGAAGTGAAAGCACAATATCAGTCAAATTACTGTTAAAGTACTATCAAAAGAGATGATCTCTGTATTATGTGATTAGTGACTATTTCTAATACGTAAACCTTTTCAAACTTGATTCATAGTCATAAGAAAATTTATATTGTAACTATTTTAAGCATCACTACAACTTCTTTTTTTATTTTTTAAGAGGAAACCAAGTTGCTCCATCTTTATTGCCACAGGTTAACTTCCTTCAAAGTTATGAAACAGTAAAATTAATTGTGGAATCTTAAAATCATAGAAATATTATGTTGAAAGGGACCTTAAAGACCATCTAGTTCCAACCCCTCTGCCATGGACAGGGACAGCTTCCACTAAACCACTGTGCTCAAAGACCCACCCAGTATGGCCTTGAATTATTATTTTTTTTTGTTATTCTTAACTGTATCATTTCAAGGAAACATTATCACTTCAACTTGTTATGAAAAGAAGAATGGTCTCATAATAGCAAGTCATCACATGTCAGAATGATTCAAATCTACTCCCTCTGTAATGCCAATCCTGTTTTCCCAAAGAAGTCTGATTTGAGAGACTGACCAGTAGTTCTATGTTCTTACATGTTAGAAATTCCATGGTCTGGGATTTTTCTGCATAATTACTCTTCCTGTGCCAGTGATAGAAAATAAATTTAGATCACATACATCCAAGTAGATGTTAAAAAGAATGTTTATGAACCTGACAACTGTTAAAAAAGTGTGCAGTTTTCTTCACTAAGTGCCACAACTGACACAATTTGAAATTTTGATATACCCATAGCTACCAAATAATTTTTTTTTATTCATATAAATTTCCAAGAACATTTTTAAACCTCTCAATCGCCTGCTTTCTTTTATATTTCTTTTTACTTTTGCCATGGCATAATTCCACTCCTAGATTTTGCATTATGGGAGAAGATGTAGTAGCAACCATGATATGAAAAATGACATAGGGCTAAATTAAAAAAAAAATAATAATAAAAAAAAAAAACTCTATGACTATATATTCACCTTTATGTCTGAACTATTATTTCATCCTCCAGAGAATACTGGTGACTGAAGGTAATGTTTTCATACTCAGCATTCTATGGTATGTTGCATTTTTTTATTTCATGCGCTTATTCTTTTCCTTTTTGACTCTTGTTTTTATTGATAATTGATCATTCGTGTTATATAATTTTCGCAAGACCATGCAAAAATGTAACCACAAACATTAACATAAAAATCCATCAGTAATTGGACAAACCTACCAAAAAAGCAATCTGCAAGAAAGAATCTGGTTTGGGAAACAAACTTGAAATCAAGAATTCCTTTAAATTATTTTGTAGGCTGACTCACATAATTTAGACCTACAGCACAACCGAAAAATACCGGTAACATGGGAAATCTGAGTTTTGGATCAGTTCACAGATTTTGGTATTTTCCCTATCTTGGAGGTCAAAGTACTTACTTTTTTAGGAAGGTACAAACCGATAGGAAATCAAAGCAACTACTTAAACTTCAATGAAGCTAAATTCTGTAAGAGTATCTCCCCTTGGATTGTAGCAAGCTGTCATGCCAGTTCACTCCCACAATCTCATTGTAAGTGTTTTGGTTCCAATTCCCCAAAACACTTTTTTTCTTGTTCTCTATTCACCTTAGACACATCTTCCACTGTAAGAGTGTAACTCATGCCTTTTTTTTCACCCCTAATGTGAAAAAAAAAAAAAGGAAAAAAAGTAAATAACATAATCCTAGAGCAAAATTATAAAGGGTTTGCTCTTTTCTTAACTCTCCTGGAAAGATTGTTTTACAGATTGTCCCATATCATGTTACTTAAAAATATCAGAGAAGACTAAAGATGTTCAACACAAATGTAATCTCCATGGTAAAACTGTAAGGTTACAATAAAGCCAGTTTATCCTCTGGAAATTTTTGTTCTTGCATCTTATGCTCTTTTTCCTGCTTCCTTTATCCTTTGGTTTGTGTCACATTGCAGGTAACTCAATGCATATACTCAGATTTCTTCCTTCCAGAAACTGTTTGGTATCTGTTTGCCCTTGCTGCTCATCCCCCCTTGATTTCAGTGATGTCATGAGCACCATCTGTTGCCAGGGCAACGATCAGCGGTGTGTGGCGCGATCTGCCATGATTACAGGTCTGCACCGCTCCACTGTTTTTTCCAGTCACTTCACAGAGACATCTTTTCTTTTGCCGTATATTCCAAGTTGTGTTATTAACATGCTTAACCAATTTTGTGTCTGTGTAGGTGCCTATCACTGTAGGAAATGCATTTCCCGAAGGGTTTCCCATACACCCTTTTGTTTATAAGCAGAAACACTACTTCAGCTGGCATTTATGCCTTCGAGAGGCGTTACCTCATACGTGTTGAGAAGAGCATATGGAAGGGTTAATTTCTGATGAGTGATAGCACTTAATTCTTCTTCCTAAGCCTAGGGGCAAACAGGCCCAAGCAGAAAGAATAGGGCAAGTTGTGAGTAGTCATTAAATGAGGGGGTGAATGCTGTGTAGGGGATTTTGCTTTAACAAACACTGTCACAAAAATCCTCCTCCTCCTTCTCTTTTTTATTTCTTTCCTTTTTAAGAACAGAGGTTGGGCTGTTATTTACAACCCACATCCATGTTCTGTAAAGGGAGAATTTCCTGACAACATGTCTGCCTGTGGAAGAACTCTGATCCAGCTTTTGGAGAGACAGCCATAGCTCAGCTCTTCTCACATGGCATGTAGCAAACATTTCTTTTTAAGTTTATTTAGTTGCAGTTTGCATCTGGAGAGAAGGTGGACAGAAGAGATCATTCTGCTTAATTTTGGGTCTTAAATGTTTCATACTAAGATATAGCTGTGAGCTTCTCATGCACAATTTATTAACATGAATAAGTTCAGCTAGCATTTATCTCTACTTTTGCATTGGACTAGTAAATTCTTATGTTAATTTTTTCCCAAATGCTGGCAAAGCACAGTAAAAATCAAAAAGATTTCTGCTTAGCAAGTATTTACCTAAATCTCCCTCTCTAAATTTTATGATTACATTACTATGTGTAATATTTTTAGAAAAGTTAAGGGGAAAAATAGTGCAAATTTTGTATCCATTTTTTTATCCTCCACTAAGTGCATAACTGAATTTCCCTTTCCATGCCCAAATCACAAAAAGTCCTCATGAAAAGTATTGAACAAAACCTGCAGTGGTGAGAAATGAGATGAGTGTGAGTTCTGCTACACAGTACAGATGTGCCATAGTCCTGTGCCTGGGAAACACTGTCGTGTGATGGAAAGGATCTGTGCCTGACTTTGCATAAATCCTTCCTGTTTTCAGGCTAAAGGGACTCTCAAATTATGTTTAGTTTAACAAATCATGGTGCAAGAGTGGATGGATACAGCAAAAGAGTTTGTGTGCTCCTGGAGCACGTTTCAATTTTTGGCAAGCAAATAAAAAAAAAAAAAAAATTAAAAAAAAAAAAGTGAGAGTTTGCTCATTTGACACAAAAGGAGAGCAACAGGGACAACAAGATTCACTTCAGAAATATTTTTCTCATCTGAATTGCAACTCAACCCTGAACAGAAAGTTGCCCAGGCATGTTATAGCACTTGTTGTAGGTGCCTTTCTTAAAAGGAAAGGTAGTTTGTTGTTAGTTTTAGTAAAAAAATAAAAAATAAAAAAGGTGTTATGTGCTCACATTCTTTGGATAATATTTGAAGAATCCTGAACTGTGCTTCATCATAACTTTTGCTTCTGTATTTAGATTATAGGCTACCTAGTAGACTTCAAATATTCCAGGGATTTCCTTTGTTCCCAAAGAACAAATAAATATATTTGAAAAAATATAGTGAAATAATATATTTAATGCTATATAAACATTCTTAACATAGCATCTTGAAATACTAATTGAACAAAATATTTTGTATTTATTTTTTTGCTTTCAATATCAAAGCCTCGGGGAAAGAAATCTGTTTAAAAAAAAACAAAAACAAAAACAAAAAAACAAGTCAACAAAACAATTCCTCTCTATGTCCTTTCCCTTTCAAAAAATCTACAAGAAGAAGAAATAATATGTGATGAAATCTGTCAATTAATTTGAACTAGATTGCATTAGTGTTTTAAAAATCAGTGGCAAAAGGAAGCATTTTTTGCTCCTTTGCTGGACTCAAATATACTTTTTGGTAAGCAAGCACCATTCTTTTTGTTTCTGAGAATACAAGTTACATTGAGATCGATGTATATTTTAAATTATGTAGTGGAGAGGGGTTTTATACATATACATATATATGTATGTTTGTATGTATGTATGCATGTATGTATGTATGTATAATTCCTGAATTAACCATTGACTTTCATTTTCTTCTCCTGTCTTTTGTTCCTTGACAACATGGAGATGAACTACCAAAAAAATTAGAGGTTGTGCAAATAATTTTGTAATGTCCAAAGGCCATTAATTTTCAAAGCACAGATTTTATTCTTCTTTGATAAGGAAGATGGATTAGGTTGTTTATTTTCACTAATCCCTTATGCTCTTAGGCATGGACAACTGTCTGCTCCTGGACTGCAGGTAAAGGCTCCTTTCTGTGATTCATTTCCTTCCATCTTCTCTGTCTGTTGCTTTTTTAAGGCTAGAAATTTTGAAGGAAGGCTGAAGAACATTTTTACATGTCCTATGGTGAACTGTCTTCTTTCTTCTGAAATTAGTGTGGTTTACTAATCTGACACTATAGATTTGGCCAAGTTCAATAGGACTTTCACAACACAGATTCGCTAATAGTGCAGTTTATTGAAGCAACAGGACAAAAGATTCAGAAGTGCTGGTGATAAATGCACTATCTAGAGAATGTTAATATGTGCTGCTACAGAAGGTATCAAAAGGTATAGTAACACAGATATTTTAGTACCATATACGTACATACGTACATATAAACATACATATATACATATATATACACATACATATTTACATACATATAAAAATAAATATTCCTTGTTCTGTTATAGTGCAGTGGAGACACAAAGTCCACCTGAAAGAAGGAGGAGAAGGGGCATAGGCTGTCAACCAATTGGAAGCAAACAGGGATGTTTCCTTTTTTTTCTTCCTCCAACCCCCTCTTTCTGTTATACTATAACTTTTGCCTTCTCCCAAAGGGACGGAACAATTGCATGTTACAGGTGACACCTTGGTGACTGTGGTCATACATGTAAGGCATACTCGCTTTTCATTTGCATTCTTAGGCGTATGAAAGTTTAGGTGTAAATGGGTCTTAATGAGAGTCTCAGTTACTTTTGGTCATAATTTATAGTCAATTCAAAAGGTAAAATAAATAAATAAACACTTTGTTCCGCTTTTACCTGTTTTGGAGGCAGTAAAGGCTGTCTGACCTTTCCCAGAGGGTTTTTGCACTCATCCTTATCTCCTTAATAGACCAGATTCACAAACAAGGCTGGTTATGCATGGTAAAGAGGAGAAACTAATGGCTTCTCTGAGTCTCTGAAACAACATCTGGCCATGAGGCCTCTGCTTCACTTCAAACATTATTCATTATTCATAACATATAGGACTTGCTTGAGTGAGGTGTAGGATAAGTGAGGGGCCTGGCTCATATTTCAGTTAACCAGACTAATCAGTTCTCTGATTTAAGGTTCCAATTTAAGGCTCGGACTGCAGCAAGTCTGACAACTTACCACAGGTAAAGAAATACCTGATGCTGATTGTGCACCTGTACTGATGAAAGCATGCACAAGAGAGTGAAGTGCACATCAGTGCTCTTTTTCTTCATTCTGTTAATATAATTTCAACCAAATGATTCTGCACTGGGAAAAGAGGACCTAAGAAACTTTCCATGTCTGTTGTGGCTGCAATTATCTGGAGTTCTGAGTGAGGAGCAAATTTATGTAACCAATTAGCATAATTAATACACAAACAATACTAAATATTTTGCATTTTAACAGGCATTTTGTCAAATAGAATAAATGAACCAGTACATATCTGTTGTTAAAATCACAGCTGTTTCAATAATAATTGTGACAAGACAGTTTTGCTCTTTGGTTAACGAAGGGTACTTCTCTCTCTTGGCATTGAGCATTTTATTATGCAAATATTGCAGTGTTCCTAGTCCCTGCTTAATTCCACCTAAGACTTGCTGAAGGTCTGCTACATCATAGCTTCATTGAAGTTCCAAAGCATTATTAATATATCAGTTACTTGCTTTTGGGAGGGGGAGATATTGTGCTGAAGGTTTAAAAGTTTTTTTCTTTCCATGTCAGAGCTAGCTTAATTCACAGGAGAGAAAGACTTGAAATGTATGCTCTGTTCCTCTTATAATGATGCTTTATCTCTTTCAAATGAGGAAAATGTTTAATGCAATATCTGTCTGCATGAAACATACTATTATATGGCACACTTGGGATTTCCTCAGAGACCTGTACACTATAACCTCAGGTGATGTTAACTTTTTGACTAAAGTATTGAAATGTTTTTCTGAAGAACAAAGGGTACCATTTCAGTATATTTGTATGTTTCACTGGGGTTTTTAATATTTAATTTGTCAAATTCTACTTTGTAGCCAAATACTTTTACATTGAAGTTTTGGGGTTTTTTGTATTTCTTGTTTTTTCATCTTTCTAGCTTTTTTATTCTGTTTACAAAACCTGTCTGTCTTTTTCTCATATAACTCAAATAACTGATAGTGGTAAATAAATATTTAACTTGCAAAAAACTAGTCAAATAACTTCTAATCTTGCCTAAAATGACAGAGGTAAAATAAATAAAAATAGTTACACACTTCTACTTTCAGATATTTTACCTTTTTTTTCCCTAGATCTTCATCAAGGTACTATTCCACTGGTACAGACATATATCCTGAAGAGACATGGCAAACACATCTCATGCAATATGGGAATTGTGATGCATCATAAACAAATTTGATTGCAATTAGTAGGATCTTCTGTCTGTACTTACTATGAGAAAATGGTTGGGGTTAAAAATCAGAGGAGACTAAGAATTATAGGGTAAATGCAGTCAACATGCTCCACAAAGTTTCCCTATACAATGATAAGCACCTGCTAAGATGGAATGGAGCATGGAGTGGAGTGGAGACACCATGGTCTTCCTCCACAAAAATCTCTGCAGGGGTGGAGAATACAGTGGTACTTTGTAATTCATAAGATTGCACAGCACCCCCTGTCAACCAAGGGAGATAGACGAAGAAGTTCTGCAGCTGAGCCAACAACTATGTTGAAATCCCTCTCCTCAGATGCCGAGATACAACCATCCCCATTAGACATGGGAAGTGAGAGAATTCTACATCAATGAGAGGTAAAAGTAGATATGACTAAAGTCACTCAAGCTGCACCTAACCTGAAGAGAGAGTATAAAAGTAAGAAATAGAGGGAAAATTGAGGTAGACTCCATTGAAAGTGCTGGGATCATTTGACAGGCTGAACCTGTCTTCCCTGCCTACAGGGATACCTATTACAGTAAGAATAATACCTTATGTGCATTAAATATTCCTGTATGATTACATCTTGCTTTGTAGTATAGTGGATCGCTTTAAACTTGTTTTGCAGTCAGACATTGTCACCAACAACCCTTGAACCTTATTAACCTGTCACAATTTGTATTAATAAAGAGTGTTATTCCACAAAGTATTAGAATGAGTCCTTTTCAGGTGCTGGCAGTTACCAGCAGCAGATAGCACATTGGGAAGGCCCACTGAGAGGTCTTCATGCTGTTGGCTTAGCCCCCCTGTAAAGGGCAGTCAAATCACCTTCACCTTGGGGGAATCTGTTCAGTGCAAGGTTCCCATAACGAGACACTGACAGATTCCTTGGGCATATGGGTCTCAGCTTTCCTCTGGAACTAACAGGCAAATAAATCACTAAGGGTTGAGAAAATCTCCCCTCACTAAGGGTAGGGTAAACCCATGCTTTTCACATGACACTTGGACTTCAGGGTCCCTTTCAACTTTCTATCTTTCACATTTGTCAGAGTAATTTCAGTGAGTCTATCAAAAAATAGATCTATACTGCAGGTTACACCAATAACCAGATAGTAAGCAGTTCTAGCTCTCTCTTCTTGTTTTGAAATCTGTTCAGTAATTTACTCTCTGCTGTAAAAAAGATTCTTTTTCTTTTCCCTCTTAATTATAATTGCATTCAGCAAGGAACTATATGAGTTTTATCTGTAGAATGCATATGTTTATTTTTAATACTTTATGCGGTTTTTTTCCACCACCAGGTATTAAGAAGCTTTAGATCCTAATGCAAATAGAACCTCAGAGGTAGGTTAGAAATTAGACTGTTTTCCTGTATCTAAGAAAAGAGTTAATCAGCTCTATGGGGGTAAAGTGGAAATGTGAATCTAAGTAATTAGGATATTGTCACCAGCTAAAATTTGCATGTATATATTTTCTTCTCATTATTATCAAGGAAAAAAAAACCCAACAAACAAACACAAACCCCCCCACAAAAAAAAACAAAACAAAACAAAACAAAACAAAACAAAAGCACCAGACCAAAAAAAAAAAAAAAAATCAGAAAACAAACAATTAATATTCAAATTGCCTGAAAATTTTGTTCTGGATTGATCTTAAACAGATAATTGAAATTTGATGATAGAATGACTTTATTTAAGGAAAATAATTAAAAAAAAACAGTAAATAGTTGAATAGCATTTTCTGAATTAAACATGCATAAAATAAAACATTTCATTGGGCTGATCAAGTTAGCTCATGAAAGCCGTTAGTATTCAGATGAGTTCTATGCTCAGGTCCTCATGCCTTGTTAAGAATTCTGATTTAGCTGTGAGGGACAGTTAGGAATGCTGGGTTCTTGAGATCCACGCCATGAAGAGAAATGGAGTTAAAGCAGAAGAGTTGAACTTCTCTGTTATCTTTTTCAGCTTCACACTCTTGTTATGATGTTAAAATCTCTCTTTAGTGAATATCACTTTGAACCAAAAAGCAAAACAAAACAAAACTGCTTCAGCCTTATTTGGCTTAAGCCCTCCTATTAAGAAATAGTAAAAAACAATGTAAGAGATAAAGAGATAAAGCAAACATGACCAAGAAATGGCTCAATGGAAGAATTTTCTGCTTTGATATGTGACAATCTTGGCTCTTCTTTGTTAAGATAGACTATAAATTTAAAAATACTTATAAACAAATGTATGGAGTGAGTTTAGAAGCCTAGCTGCAATAATTCAGGACCTGAAGAGGAATAATAGATAATTCCAAATTTAATCAAAAGTAAGCATAAAATAGTCTGGACTGTAAATGTGTCCAGCCATTTACATTCAAACAATTTGTAAACTTGGAATGAAAATATACATTAGCTGTTTTTAAAGCCCTTTAGAAAGGAATAAAGAGGATAAAAATTTAAGTCTCAGGGCAAAAAAAAAAAAAAAAAAAAAAAAGCAAGACATACCTACATACAAAAAAGAAAGCCAACCAACCAACCAACCCAAAAAAACACCAAACACAAACCAAGTTTTTAATGTGTTGGACTTATTATAAGTACTTTTTTAATCCACAAGCTTAATATATTTTATGGCATTTGTTTCCCTCATTAGGTCTTGACACATGTCTGCAAAAATAATCAGAGGTCTGGAGCACTTCTCCTTTGAAGACAGACTGAGAGAGTTGGGGCTCTTCAGTCTGGAGAAGAGAAGGCTCCAGAGAGAGACCATACTGTGGCTTTTCAATGTATAAAGAGGGCCTATAAGAAAAATGTAGAGAGACTTCACCACAACATATAGTGACAGGAGAAGGGGCAGTGGTTTTAAACTGAAAGAGAGTAGATTTAGATTGGACTTCCGGAAGAAAGTTTTTTGCAATGAGTGATGAAACACTGAACAGGTTGTACGTGCAGCTCTAGAAGTGTTTAGGTTGGACAGGGATGATCTTAGAGAAGATGACTCTAACCATGCCAGGGGAGTTGGACTAGATGATCTTTAAAGGTCCTTTCCAACTCATACCATTCTCTGATTCTATGATTTTAATGACATTTTCTTTTTTTTTCCAGTGAAGCTTGAGTACAAGAAACAGAGAAATTCCAATAAAAGCAAACTTTCTCGTGTTCCTTTGAAACATTCCAGTTGTTATAGATAAAGAATAGATTTCCTGAAATCCACTCACTGGAATCCAATGAATGATTATGAGAAGACAAAGGATTCTTTGCTTTCAATTTTCATTTGTTTGGTTGAGGTCCTTTAAAGGAGCATCCATTTAGCCTCTGGTATGTTCCATTTTTGTGTGCATGGGTTTCTACAGAATTGTATTATTCTATAGTCTAAGAAAACTGAGCAAATAGTTTTCTGGGGATTTTTTTAAATCTTTTATTCTTCAATTTGATTGAGGAAGAAAAGAAAATTGAGAGTGAGTGTCAAGTGTCTGAATGAGCTGCATGTCACTCAGACTAAAATAAATATACTAGAACTGGGGTTCAGGTTGTGTACTGGGTTTATATTGAAAGGCTGCAGTGTGGGGTAAGGGCGTGTGCAAGAACAGCTTCTGTCAGAAGAGACCAGGAGCTGACCCCATGTCAGAAACAGCCAATTCCATCTGGTTCCAAACCAGACCCATGACTGGCCAAAATCTGAGCCCATGGGCAACTCCTGTAGTCACAGCGACTATGTATTTAAGAAAGGATAAAAAGTGCTGCACAGCAGCTCTGACAGAGAGAGGAGTGAGAAAAATGAAACAGCCCTGCAGACACCAAATTTAGAGAAGGAGTGAGAGGACGTGCTTCAGACACCTGAGCAGAGGCTTCTCTATAACTGCTGAAGAAACCATGACGGAGAAGGTGTTTCCTGGCAGCAAAGAGAGAGTCCATATTGAAGAAAATACCACACTGCATCCAATGACAGACCGACCAGACTGGAGCAGGTGGATATGTCCTGAAAGAAGCTGCAGCCCATGGAGATCCAATGCAGGAGTAAACTCCTGGCAGGAACTGCAGCCCTTCAAAGGGAGCCCACACACAGCTTCTCTGGCAGGATCTGTGGCCTGGGGAGGACCCATGATGCTGGAGACCATTCTTGGAGGACTGTATCTCCATTTATTAGGTCTATTTATTAGAAATAAATTAATCTTCCCCAGTGTTCATGTTAGTCCTTCTTTCTGAAGATCTAGTTGTGCTTGAAAAGAGTTATGTTGCATCTTTTCAGTCTTTCACAAGACTCTTTTAAAGTAATGTTTATTTTAGTATTGGTTTGTTTTCTTCACCAATCCTTACTCTTTCCATTAAAACTTCATAAATTACTTTTATTAGTTACAGATTTATAAGCTTGAATAATGCAGTATGTATGACAGAAAGAGCTTCTTCTTAAGAGTTGAAAAATTAATCAATCTCTTGATCACTGGGTTGAAATATTGCAAATTCTTTCAGAGTTTATGTTCTGGGTTTGAGTCTTCCTCATTTTTCTTTCATTATTCTTCATTCTCACACAGATATAATGTACTTGGTAACCATTATTATTTCCATTTTGCCTAAGAAAAGTTGAAAATTTTATTCTAATACAGCTCACACTCCCACATTCAGCTCTTCTCAGATGAAGAATTGGTTCTGCTGCCTCACACCCGACTCCTGTGTTTCATTCCATGTCTGCTCCACAATCCCAGTGGGATACATTCTGCCTCTCCTGACTTTTTTCCTCTTACAATTCCTTCTTTCACTCATTTCTGGAGGGATTAGAAGGACTCCCCTTCCCCCAAGTCTCTGCACTGCAGAGTAAACAGAGGAAGCAGACTGAAAGTGAATGGAGAGACTGGGTGAGCTACTGGGCTCTTTTTTTTCAGCTTATAAGAGCAGCGCTAGGCTACTAAACTGAAGTGCATTCTGCTTGCCAAACAGCTCTAATCAGATGCCACCACCTCAAGAGGCAGTAAACTGGGACTGAAAGTTAACATAAGAAATTGCTCTTCTCCTTCCCAGTGGTTATTAAAGATTTATTCACTTTCCACAGAAATGCAGAGGTTTTTTTTTAAAGTTTGTTCACACTAACAGAAAGTAATTTACATTAGGTATAAGTAAAAACTGCACAGTTTTTCTAGGTGATAAATCCTTTTGCAAATTAGTATTTGAAGCAAATACAAGTTGCCTATTAAGATACAGAAACACAGAAAGTAAACACAACTTTGTTTTTAATATTTGGTGCTGGTTGCACCATTCTTGTAAATCTGTTTAAATATTCAGTCACATTACATGAGAAAAGATCACTAAGTCAGACAAGGAAAAGTTGTCTGCTAAAATACTGAACTGTTAGCTTTTATCTCAGTATTTGTCACTCTTAACGGGTGCCCACTACAACAGACAAGATGGTAGAAAATTTGGGGTATTGGCCAATTCTGCTACAGCCATTTCTAATTCTGTTTACCTCCTGCCTTTTGCCATCAAAAGTTAGAAGTTGTAAGTGCATTATCTTTAGGTCATATCTTGGGCAAATGTATTTGAAATTTAATAGCAGTCATGAGGTAAAAGGGACTTCGGGATGTTTGGAAGCAATAATGAAGGGCAATTGAATTCAAAAAGTTAACTATTAAAATGTGTTCATAAGGAAAAGAAATTTAGTTGGAGGAACCATTTTTAATAAAAGTATTGCTTGCAGGAAGAAAATTGTAGAAACCAATAGAAGCTTAGTATGAACTTAATTCTTAGAATGAAGGGATGGAAAATATAAGAATGTAGGGCTTGTCATATTAGGAGGGACAGCTAATGTGGCCATTCCAGATATACATCCACACCATATTAATAATTGGCCATTTGTCAAAAGAAAGAATAACACTTGTTCCTTATTAAAAAAAAAAAAAATGCATTTTTCTATTGTGTGTTGATATTGCACTGTCTCTAAGGATTTCAAAGTTATTGTGAGAAAACTTAAGATTCCAGTACTTCAAGGATTTGAAATGGCAAAGCTGATTCAGAATTTGTGGAAAAAAGCACAGAAGTTGTAAAATTAATTTAAACATTAATAAATATTGCAACCAGAGACAATTACTTATGTTTAGAAATCAGATAGGAGTTATTTCTCTCCCTTGATGCCTTACTTGAGTTTTGCATTTTTTTCTCTTGATTAGAAGTGCTACAAATGTGATATAAATTGGACTGTTAAATGATGACCTAGGACTCCAGTCAAAGGATGTTTCCCAAGTGTTTTTTAATCTGTCTTGCTAAAATTGTTGGGGTCCCATCAATTCTAATACATGTTGCCTTCCTACATGGAAGGTTTGTGGCCACCAGAAGATATGTCTGATTCCTATGATGTCAAACCCTCCTAGACCATAGGGTTTCTTCAGATTAATGGGAAAATCATGCTGGGGATTAGCACCTTCTAAGGCTGTTCAAATACCCCGTTTATTTAACATTCCCATTTGTGACAAATGGCTTGACATTAACCAGTAATCATGAAAATCATCCTTAAATAAAATAAGGTAAAATATCAGTGAAGTTATTAACTTACCACTTATCAAATTTAGAAACCTCCATTAAGAAAAAAGTGAGCAATTAAAATAAAAACAAACAAACAACCTCCCCCACCAAAAAAAAAAACAACAACAAAAAAACAACAGCAACAAAAAAAAAAAAAAAACAAACCCACCTTGCTATTCAACTTAAGCCAAGATTGTGCTTAGGATGTCTGGTTTTTTATTTGAAAAATCAAACGGGTTTTCTTTTCACAAATGCCTTGCCCTGCAGGCTGCACACCTCAGATAACAGCATTCATTGATGAAGCATGCTGATTTTACAAATTGGTTTTGGCTTCTTTTCGAAATCATCCAGAGGATCTGCTCAAATTTGGTGTTTCACCATCAAAACATACCCTAACCACCAGCAAAACCTCATAAAACCCTTCACTGGGTTCCTTTTCTGACAGATACTGGTTTAATATCATCTTTTAGCAGCACACTACCCAACTCCCATAATCTTCTCCAGCCACTTCCACATGGCAGCATCTCCAGTATTTCCAGGGTCTTGGCGGTTGAGGCTGCACAGAAGTGATGCCATACCCTTTGAATGGTGGAAGAGTTTCCATAGGTAGTTTTCAATGTTTGCTGTAGTATGGGAAACGATGGTTCCCTAAGATTTTGCCGTTGTAATTTTATGATGCAACTGTCTTTCTATGAATCCTGATTACAGATCAGGATGGTATTTTTGGCCTAGGTGGGACTGACAGGATGACTAGAAGGGGTTTTGTTCATTGCTATAGCAAGTAAACTGCTGTTCAGCGTTGCCTAACAGCTTTTATTAAAACTGCCATCAGCTTTCACCTCTTGCTAGGCTGGCATCTCCTTAGTATTCTTAAAACTGTAAAGACAGATCCCACTGATACTTTTTGTGTGCTTTTTCTGGTGAAAAAAAAGAAAAAACAAACAAAACAAAAATACAACGAAAAAACGCCAAAAAACCAACACAAACCAGAAACTTTGGCAAGTCAAAGGAATATAGGATATTGGTGAGGATATTGATCTGTACATTTTCTTCTAGTATCAAGTATGGTAGTGGATTATGACGTATTGCTATAGTTTTTAAATACGATGTAAGGTAATAAGAAGGTTTTGGCAGCCTATGTTGTATGCAGCTGGCTTTATGTGAACTAAATTTCCACTGCACAGTTGTCTTCCATGTAAAATAAAACAATTTATTACACATATATCTCTCCCCATAGACTGAAGTTATATTTTGTATGCAATATTTAACTTGAAAGGACATATTTGGAAATAGTGTTTGAGAAGTGTGATGAGTATGAAGTAAATACAGAAAAAGAGGAGAGAAAAATATTCAGATTGCTTTATTTTGGACCATGTATTTGTTTTAGAATAATCAAGAGGGATATATGTGCAATAAATTGTTTTATTTTACATATTGCATCTTGCAGTTATTAAGGATCGTATATTCATAGCTACTTTAAATTTCACTAACAAAGACATTATATTAAAGTCTCTGAACACCGAAGAAGAGAATTAAAAATAGAAGAGAACTGTACAGTATGACCTATCAGTATAATATTACAATATAATATTGCAGTGATAAATATTAACTCATTGCCTTGGGACTGGCAGTCCCACATGGGATGGAGTGTTCTGATTTATTTCAGCAGAAGGTTTTTGCACATCTTTAATGATTTACATCTATGCACACTGGCTTGAACAACAGCAAATTACAACTGTAGCATCTAAATACTCCTTTATGTTGAGTTTATAGTTGCACAACACCTGCCACAAACCTGGGAAGAAAATTAGACTAAGAAAGAGGAGGCATATCTGGAAGGATGTGGTACAGGGAAAAGGGTGGATGTTGGTGCAGGGGCATACGGCTGGATAACGAGACAGGAAGAGAAAGCTTACATTTGCTATATAGAGAGAAAAGATACAAGAATATGGCCTAGGTTTCATTTAGTAGTAAGTGAAAATGTGTCTTTAAGAAGAAACATGAAGCATATGCAAAGAGTTGCAGCTGAGCTGAACAGACTATTTTGTTTCTTGATTTTTCACTTCTTTGCTACCTCAATTACAGACAAAAATCTATAGAAAAGTAATATATGACTTTTCTTGGTAGCCTGGTACCAGTGCCAATAACATGCTGAGAAAGTCAAAGAGGCAATGAAAACAAGAAAGCACAGTATCAGTGGAGGATTTAACCTACCTTGCTAGAAATTGGAGGAAGGTGACACTGAAGCATGATGATAAGTCTGAAGTTTTAGATATGCATCATGACTTTTTCATTAAGTTAACGGAAAGAGAAATAAAGCATAGATATACAGTTTTCAAAAGGGGATCCACAAGAAAATGAGAAAACTGGCAGGAGCAGCCAAAAAAAGAAAAATACTTGAAAGCAGCATAGAAACCATATTGGAGCTGTACAACAAAAGCATGCCAGCTACCAATAAAAACTTTAGGAATGTAGAGAAAGCTAATAAATTAAGAAGGTATTTAAAAAGGATAATTTCTGTCCAGGAAAATACCATACACTCCAACAGGAAAAGTGTAAAAACTTAGGCAAGATGAATCACAAAATCACTTGAGAAAAAAACTTGGAAAGATACAAAATCTGATACTACATCTTTTTTTGTATACAACAGTAAGAAGAAGCTTTCCAGAGAATCTTAAGAGATAGCTGAACAACTGAAATATAGAAAGAATGTTCTGAAGAGAAGTGTAAAAACAGTGACCCTTCTTTACAGAATGTGTGTCAGAGGTTTTGTCTATTGGCAGAGGGTTTGTGCTGGCAGAAAAGATTATGGATCAAGCAGATCAATAAGAAATCACCAGGAACAGATGGCTTCTGCCCCACAGTTCTGAAGGAACTTGAGGGTGAAATAGCCAAACTACAAACGGCGGTGTGTAAAAAACTAGCTCAGTGTCAAGAGATTGGAAAGTGGTTAAAATAGTGCCAATTTTTGAAAAAGAACTCCAATGGAACTACAGATGAGTAAAGACTGGAATTAAGGGACATATGGATAAATATGAAATGTCACAAAACTACTGGAATTCTTGGAAAAGATTAACATCTATGTCTAGTTAGATAAAGGAGATTTGACTACCGTTCCTTTGAATTTACAGGGTGCTTTCATTTATGTACCTCATCAGAGATTTTCAAGAAAACTAAACAGAGAAAGAACTTATAAGGGCAAAGGCTAATAGAAAATGGGAAACAGAAGTCAGGAGTAAATGACCGACCACCTTTGCAGTGAAAGACAGTTCACTGCAGAAGCTCCACAGATATCTTTGCAGGGTTACTTGGTGCTCATCACACTCGCATTCTGGAAAAGGGAGGAGAGCAACAGAAGTTGCTGATTCTGTTAAGCTATTAAGGATAGCAAAGATGATTTCCAGCTGTGAAAAACTGCAAAAAAGAAATCACTGGGAGCTGAACTGACAGCTGAAAGACAGTGTTGACAGCTGCAAGTCAAAATCCCTGCCTGAATTACTTTCTTTCAAAGATGCAAATGCTATCCTGCAGCAGGAATAATGCAACATAGGTTAAAAAATCACCTCCCTGATTGTCTACGTCCCAGATTCTCAAATTTCATACTCCCTACTTGTACTGCAACTGTCTTGAAACAGCTGTAAAATAAATTTACTCTAGGATCAGAATGCTGGAACACTTATTCTATGAAGAAAGACTGAGAGTTTGGGTTGTTCAGCCTGAAGGGGGGAAAGCTCTGGGGAGACTTTACAATACCTAAAAGGGTCCTACAAGAAAAATGGAGAGGAACAATTTACAAGGTTATGTAGTGATTGAATAAGCAGGAATTGCTTTACACTGAAAAAAAGTAGGTTTAGATGAGATTTTGTGAAGCAACCTTTTCCTGTGAGGGTGCTGAGGCACTGGAACAGGTTGCCCAGAGAAGCTGTAGATGGCCCACACCTGGAGGTGTTTAAGACCAGGCTGGATGGTGCTTTGAGCAACCTGGTCCAGTGAAAGGTGTCCCTGTCCCTGACACTGTGGGTGGAACTAGGTGGTCTTTAAGGTCACTTCCAATTCAAACCAGTGTATGAATCTAGGATTCTCTGACCTGTTTTTTTATTCATGTGGTAGAAAAAACATAAGCCTTAAAGGGAGAACAAGCATTTATACTAAAGCTTGCCTATGAAAGCAAGAAAATTATTTGATCTTTTTCTCCATCCTTCACTTGTGTCAGTTGCAAACATGACTAATTCACTAGTGACTGTGCTAGTCATAGATAACCATGGTCAGAATATTTTTGTAATAGCCAAAAAAACAAATCACCAATAGATTTTTTTTTTTTTTCCGTCTTAAAAGTAGAGAGAATATGCTGTCAAATTACATTGCTCTATTGATTGGAACCCAAACTCTGTGAAAACACTGCAGAAGCAAAGTGCCATAGGGTAGAGTGAGAAAAGAATGACCATCAGGTATAAGATTAGAGTGGAAACATTATTCATTGACTGTGCTATTTCTGGAAGAAATTACTTTATAGATAACTTTCCATACCTATTTTGAAAGCAACATGGAATGTGATGGTGTGAGATATTAAGACCAAACAGACTGCTCAGGTGTAAAAACCAACCTGAGAATTTGATTTGCCATGCATTTATTCAAAACCACCACGGTTAAGTTGCTGGATTTTCATTACTCTTTTAGAAGAATTTTGACAGAAACTAAAGCTGTAAATAAAACTCCTAATGTTCCTACTTCTTACAGTATAACTGCAGGATTAAACTCAGTTGGATTATCAGGAGCTATTAACTGTGGAGAAAATACTCTGAATATTCTGACCTTTTATATATCGCCATCTTCTCATTTTTATAGCTCATTATTTGTAGGACTCAAAGACATGCTACTTTAACAGGTATATCTGTGTTTCCACAATGTGTGAAGTTTCATAATGGTCTATGTAGATTATGACTGCAGTCAAGCCAGGAGACAAGTGCCATACACAATAAGCACACATGCATACAGTGATTCAGTCATACATTGGAAATTAGTTTGAAGGATGAAATCAAAATTTCTCCTATAGTTTTAATTATGACATAGCTGTGTCAGTAGTGTGCTAATGTCCACCTCTAGTGCACTTAAGTCATTAACTCTGTCAGCTAATAACTTCCCAGTTATTCATCTGCATAAATAGGGCAATAAAGTAACTCGGACAGGGGACCAGAATCAGACCAATGGATTGAAAGCCTAGCCACTTTCATAATTATGTGCTTGAGAGTTGCTACAGCCTCTCTGACTGCCCTGGAGATCCACCTCAGGCAGCTCCTGCTTTGCTCAAACCAACCAGTATGTTTCAGAGCGTAAATTAACATCCTAGGTGAAGAACCTGGCCAGCCCAGAGACACACGTGCCATCCAGAAATTCACTAAGAGTTTCTGATGGAAAAATTGCCACTGTATACAGGTCAGATACTTCAAAACAGTCAATAAAATTACTCATGGTTTCTGTGCATTAAAGTAGTTAGGGCATGTTTTGTACATTGTTTAAGTAAATTACTAGCATTAAATCATGCATGTTAAGAAGTCTCACAGAATTGTGTGGCAGAGTAGGTATGAGTTAAGTGGTTCGTGGAGTCTCTCAGTGATCCAGCTAAAGCACCACGACTTTTCTCGCACTGTAGTTCCTGTAATATGTTCAACAGCTGAGTTTTTTTCAGCTAGAAAAGAGTTGTGAAAAATCAGTGTCCATTGTTATTGTTCCTTTCTTAAACAGAAAATACTTACTTCTTTAATAGAAATTACTTGTATTCTATATTATGAAGTACACTTTAAATATTAGTACCACAGTTTCCACAAAAACTAAAGCTAGTATCACATATTTAAGATGGAAATTTTGCAATCAATTAAAATAAAAATACTGTTACCATTACATTTTAAGAGTACCCACATTTAATAGCACCAGTAATACATTTCAATAGAGAAATATTCCATTCTTTCTTTTCTGGTTCAAGATATAAAATCTCTTTCAGAGATATTAATCTGAAAGTGTATAATAGACAAACATTGTACAGGTAAATGTGCAAGACAACAGTAACTGAAAAAGCAGTGCACCAACCCATATCACTTCTAGTGATAATTGCTCTAGAAATAATGCTGAGCAGAACAAATAGAGATTTTTCTTGATTGATTTTTAGTATTTCTGATTAACTCTAAATTGACTTTTCTTTTATGTCAGTCTAGCACCAGGAAACAGAGGTGTAACTGGGCAAAGTGGCATATTACTCAGAATTGAAATGTTTATAGAAAAGGAAGAATCAAGTTCAGGAGATGAGGCAAGATGTTGCTATGATTGTTAAGCTAGTGTTGACTAAAACTGATCCTGTTGGGAGAGAAGGATGTGATAAAGATTTCACTTTTAAAAAGAAGCTGAAAGCTGAAAGCAATGGCATAAAAATGTTTTCTGCTGTTACTTATAATTTCAAATCCAATTAATAAAGCTATTAGAAGGCAAACCAAAACAAGCAAAGAGGTGAGTCTTCATGAAACATTTAGCAACCTTTCCAAAGGTCATCTTGAAAATAAGATTACATTAGTTCTAAAAAGTCATTCATGGGAAGATAAATCCTATCAGAGCCCTGAGTTCATGACACTTAAAAAAGGCTGGAAGATACTGAGAAGAAGTATCTTATATTCTTGTCCAGTTTTTATACTTACTGAATCATTAGTACATACCTACTCTGCTTATTTGTTTTCTTTTGCAGTTGAAAAGGAGATATATCTCTAATAGATCCTTAGAGCCCTCCTTGAGAATGAGGTTAATAAAAGATATTGGGAGGTGGGTGAGGAGGAAGTGTTCAAGACAGCAAATTTGGTGGGAGGGGAGCAATGGGAGACATAGAATGAACTGAAGGTGAAAGACTCAAAGGTGGAGAAAAGAGGAACCCAAAAGATAATTTGGAAAACAGGGACACCCCCAGAAGCACCTCTGCTTCCTGAAAACAGTCTGAGGAGCTGGCTGAGAGGCATGGCTGGGAGGAAGGCTCTGAGGTGCAGGAATCATTGGTGACCCCTTCCTGTGTAGCTTGCTGACGTGTGTTATGAGATTCAGCTCTGCCTGTTTTCTGTGTACAGCTCAAAACAATTCCCAGTGGGAGACAAAATGTGTGTGTTGCAAGATTCAGCAGTGGGCCTGCAGGCTGAACGGACTATGATGAGAAAGAGAACTTTGGTTTTCTGCACCAAAACAGGATTTTCTTTCTTAGAAAGGAGGTTAATAACGTACAGAACTCTGAAGGTAAGTAAAGCAGATGTGAAGATGTTTTCCTTGGTTATCCAGGTACCTGTTACAAGTGGTTGATATGCCTAGACACATAGCTTTGGGCTTCTTGTGATTGTTTGGGTATTGTACAGAACAGTAAATACAAGTTTTCCAATGACTCAGAGAGGTCAGTTCATTTTAACTTACTTCTAGGGGTAATGTGTGAAATATATAATACAGTAAAAAATATGTAGCCAGATTTCATTGCTATTAATAAACTTTAATTTACACCACTGAAATCTTTGATTCTACAATATCAGGTAGGTAACTGCAAACTGTCCTTCTTTAAAGATGAGACTTTTTTTACTCTTATAACAGTCAGACAGTAAAAATACTCTTTTGGATTTTTTTTTTCCTTTTTTTTTCCTTTATTTTTTCCTTTTTTGTTTTGCTGAACACACATGCAATAAGAAGTCATTTTGTCATAAATTAGGTGCATTCTATTTAACATTATTTTTTATGGTTTCTTATTTTTCCTTTTTTTTTTTTTTTTTCCATACAATAAGTCTTGATTCATACAAGAAATCTGATATAAATACAACGGACTGTTATAATGAGACATTCAGGATTGAAAGCATTGCAAGTTTAGCTGCTTTACAGGCAGGGTAGGAATGTTTTGTAGTACAAAATCTTCAAATCATTTATTTTCAATTTTTATTCTGTTCATTTCTGTTTATTTCATTGTCAGGCACAAGAAAAAACAAACTACTTTCAGTTACTCAGGAACATTCTGTTGCTTATAACAGAGATGTTAATACTAAGTGTATTGCATTTAGTTCAGGAGCCAGTTGCAAGTGCTATTTGATTAATAGCAAGTAATGTTGTTGTTGTTGCTATTGATATTGATCTTCACATACTTTTGACTCGGGGATCAAATGAACACAAGGTTGAAGAATCAAAATATTTTTGAAAGAAATACACTGAAACATATCCTTGCACAATAATAAAGTGTACAGAATAAAACTTTTATATTAATATATATATATATATGGGAAAATTATATTAAACAATGTTGTAGAACCCTGTTGTTGGCCCAGTTTCTATGCATACCCAGGTTACTTTATTTAGGTTGGTTTGTTTTTTTTTTTTTTATTTTTTTGTATACACTTTTCGTATAATGTTGGAACTGTTCTAAAAGGTGTTCAAAAAATAGCATAGAAAAAACTTTGTCACTGACTCCTTGAAACTGAGTCTTCAAGCAGCAATTATCTTTCCTGTTTACTTTG
This sequence comes from Margarornis squamiger, assembly GCA_035222235.1. Classification (NCBI taxonomy): domain Eukaryota; kingdom Metazoa; phylum Chordata; class Aves; order Passeriformes; family Furnariidae; genus Margarornis; species Margarornis squamiger. The sequence goes on from JAWWTY010000077.1 coordinate 77,401,076, forward strand.
ATTTATTCAATGCAAAATATTGTACAATATTTTACTATTGTACTATATTGGTCTTGCTTGAGTTTCTTCAAGCAATGGGCCTTCCACCATTCTGCAGTTTGACAGAAAAAGCTGTGGTAAGGATTTCTTTAGTCTAAAAATCTAGTTAATGACAATTACCATTTGGACTAGACACTTAATTCAGGAATTATACAATTTAGAGTATTTTTTTTTATATTAAGTAACATACAATAATACTTTAAAGTGTAGTTGTAAGTTCTATTTTATTTTTGTTAGTCTCTGTCTTAAAGGGAACTGCAGGTAAGGTAAAATCAGCTCACTTGAACAAGTTCATAAGCAAGGTTGAAAGTAACAATTACAGATGAGAGACCTCGGCACTTGATTCTGCACTGTTGGAACACCTGAGCATTTGGCTTTGAATCAAGCACCAAGATTTATATTTAGTGCCAAGAGGCAGAATGTAGAGAGAGTTACTGGAAGAATTTAAAATAGTGTTTAAAAGTAGAAGAAAATTACATGTAATGTACTAAATATCTAAAACATTGTTTGAATATGCAATCAAAATTTGCACCACAATCAGTGCTGAATTTTTTTCTCCTTAATATGTATAGGAAGAGTGAACATCCCTCTGTTGCAGATTTTAATCAATCTTTCATGGTGCTACAGTTACTGTGAGCTTAGGCATCCCAGAATAAACATATACCACCACAAATTCAGGTATCACCTGTTGGTTTACAATTTCATAGTGGGTTTTTTGGGTTTTTTTCCATTTCTGCATTCCTCTTATCATTCAATCAGAGTAAATTGCTGCCATATTTCAGTCTAAATATGTGATGTACTTCACTCCCAGATCACTCTCCCTCTTGTGTTTTTTTTCTAGTATTACTATATTCCGTATTTCCCTTCCTTTTTTTTTTTTCTGAGTAGTTCTCTTGGTTTATTAATTTTAACCATAATTCTAACCTTTCTGGCTCTTTTATTTATTGAACTCAGAGTGAAAAACTAATCCATTCAGCCTTTGTTAGAGGTTCTTCCATTCCTGGACAATGTTCTATATCATTACACCTTGTATTCCACTGTTAACAAGATTTCTGTATTTTCATAATATGAGGATACAATGATGCAATGATACAAATTGATCTCAGTCAAACTGGTGAGGTGATATTCTCTGATATTCAGTAAAATTTAAGTAGTCTGATGCATTTCATTTGTTCAGTACTTTTTTCTGTAGTGTGTTGAAGAAGAAATTATTTACCCATCAATTAATATATAAAACTGTACATTCCCTTACTTAGAGTTTATTTTCTTTTCTCTGTTCTGATTCTTTCAAATAAACTGTATTTAAATTTATTACCATGACTGTTTTCATAAGAAGTCTTTTAATCACAGTATCAAAGTTATCAGAAACCTGAATATTTCAGGAGGAGGAGAAACTAACCATTAAAAGTAGTCTTTCTTTTGGCAAAAACTGATGAGGCAGTTGCTTTTCTGTCTCATTTTGTCTCCATTCCTGGTATTGTTTCAGTTCCCTCTGTCACCAATATCATTATACAACCCAATACATTTGTTTGCCATTTTAATAAAACTATGACCCTTGTTCTATTTTAATAGTATTGTTTTCTAGGAACTTCTTCTACAGTCTCTGGAGCAAAAAAAAAAAAAGTGCCTTTTTCTTTCCTTTTGTTTTGAGTGCTTTTTACAATGAACATTGAGAAGAAACATTGGCTTTTCAGCATGTAATTATGTTTGTCTTTTGTAATGTAGTTTCAGTTTGTCTTTTTTCATCCTTCAGTTTTATTACAAGTCATTTCAGTACTGCTTCTCTTCCACGTTGGTGGAGTTTTACTGAATTTTGATGGATATGTAAGTACTTTGAAATGCTGATATAGTTCAATAATTATTTTAATATTTTTAATATAGTTACTTATTTATGTGCTTGCAAAGGAAATACCTCCTGTTAGTATAGTTTCTTGTAATAATGTTGATCAAATGAAACCGCTTTTGGTTTTTCAATATGTTCTTTTCAGCTTAAAGTAATTTGCAATATATTTCAGAAAACTGTACTTTCCACAGAGGCAACATATCCTACATAATGCTTTGAAGCAGACTGAATTGGCTCCATAAAAATTCATTCTATGCTTTCTAAACATTTTTGTTTAAACCACATTTGAATTTCACATATGGAGGATCATTGTGTTAGATCTATAGGGGAAAATAAAGCTTAAACCAAAAAGTCTATTTTCATGAGAAAAAGATGGAATCTGATCCATAATGAAGGAAAGATGTCTGTAAGAAATGTGCTCTGTTTACTGAGTCAACGTAGCAACAGGGTGAGAATGAGCTTTTTCCGATGTCATTTTAATTTAATTGTTCCTTTCAGTGGAATCAAATGCCTGAAATAATGTGATGCATCTGTGAAGAAGGCAAATCCAATCCAAAGGTGCTCCAGGGCAAACATTTCCAAGAGAAGTAAGGAAGTTTTCATGCCATTGTACAAGGTCCCGCTCCAGACTCATCTGGAAAACTATAAAGTTCTACTCAACCATATTCAAAAAAAAAAAAATTATCAAAATGAGAAGAGCTACACACTAGGGTAAAAAAGAACATCAGGAGAACGAAGAGTCAGTACTTGGAGAGAATTTTAGCAGAACAGAACAGCTTGTTTTTATGAGCAAAATAAAGATTGAAAAGGGGTATGATTACTATTTTGGAATATATCATAAGAGAAGCTCTTAGAAAGGAGAGAGGCTGTTAAAGCTAAATATTGTTGTTGGCACAAACACAAATGGGAATGGTCTGACTGTAATTAAACTTAGCACTGATATTGCAAGATATTTGACTATCAGAATAAAAAAGTTCTGAAAAAGCTCTCAGATCAGAAAAAAAAAGACCAAAAATTTTCGTCAAAGATTTTTGCCAAATTTTCTTCCTTGTATCATCATGGTGTCATACAAAAAACCGAAAATGCTAAAATAATTTCACTCTCAATATCTTTGAGTGATTGTTTTTTAGCTGCTCTTATTTTGAATTATTCTTGTTTATTTACAATTGATATATTTTGTCCTGGTTTTACTCTGAAGAAACCTAAGAGTACTTTTAACTTGCTTTCAATAGCCAACATGCTTTTTTAAACTCTCATTCCATTTGCACCTTATAAGATATGCTAGTTTGCCATCACTGGTTCCTGAAGGGTTTTGTTCCCTTCTTCCCACATGTTGAACTGATGGGAAGAATATGAAACCTCAGGCAACATGTGGAATTTCCTCCAGTGGACACAGATCACCGTCTTTGAAGAACAATGTTATCCTCAGATTTAATCTTAATTTTGTTTCATATTGAAATTGAGAAGGTATGTAGCCAGGTAGCAGCCAAAGAGCAGGATTATGAAAAAATTAATGCATTTCCAGTAGTGATGAGTAACCATCATTTTGTACTGCAATCAGGATTACATTTTGGATAGTATAATTTTGTAGTGAGTAGCTGGTGGTTTACTTCTACATATGAACCATATGCGGTTTGGTATGTACAGGAAAGGGTTTTTATTATTGATAATAATTTTCCATTGTATAATCCAATTGTCAGTAAAGTGGCAAGTCAATGAGTAGGAAGGATCTGTATGTTTAACAAATAATGTTACAATTTTTATTTTTAATAATTTCCAGTGCACTTTGCTTACCAACTAATCAAAACCACTTTAGGAAAAAGAACAGAGATGAATTCACTCAGTTTTGAAGTGAATATAATAATCTACACAGTGGTTATCTTCAGAATTGTTTAGACATTTGCATTAGCAAATACATTGAATGCATCTTATTTAAATTGGGTATCCTAGGCCTTTCACATACACGTCACCAGAACAGGAGTAGGGGGAGGTCAGCCTTCTGTTGTGCCTTTCTTTCTGTTCAGCATGCTGAAAAATACCAAGGAAACAGAGACTCCAGAGGCCAAACATACTGTTGATATACATATCACATATGAAGACAAAATCTGTCAGATTTATTTTCAGCTCTTCCATAGAACTCAATGGCTGAGCTCAGTCAAATATCATAGGAATGTTTCATTCTTCAAGATCTTGCTTCTGTAAAATAGTTGAGGCATGTTCTGAAACTTCAACAGAGAGTAGAGACAACTGACTGAAGTATGATATCTCTAATGGCTTCTGAGAAGTGCAAAGGCACAAGACAGGCAAGAGCTCCTCAAAAGTTCTCTGTCAAAAGTACAAAACACAAGAAAGTGCCTTTTATATGGTGCCAGTTCTGAGTGGACAGAAGACACAGCAAATATATGCCACACTGCAGGAGCCAGCTGCTCTGAACTCCACCAGCTACCACTAGGTCTTCCAGTACTGCTTAATTCCTTTAAATTCTGTTTTAATTCACAATAATATCTCTAATGTGTTGCTATCTTTGAGCTACTATGAATTTTTGAGTCACCAGTAGTGCAACGTCAAGTGTCGCTTGGCAGTATTGGCTGAGTCTTCCACAAACTGGATCCTTAGGCTTCTGTCAGGTAGTTTAATTGGCACAACAGAGTGATTTCTGTCTGTCCTATTTAAACATTTCCCATTTATGTCTATAAAGCACCGTGCCTTGAAACTAGTTCATTAACTTTTGTGCAGAAGTCACACAGCTGTGATAGCAATACTTGTGAGGAATGGAAGGTACCCAAAACATGGCTAAACAAATTATATTCAAGTTTAAGTACTATTCCTACTAAGAAAAGTCAGATCATCACATAGTTAGTGCCTGTCTCTCATATATTGCAGCTTAGACTTAAGTATACAAATACAGTAGTGTTCAAAGCAGTAATACATTCTAACACAGTGTAGCCTTTCATAAAAATGTGGAAGGAAGTTCATGAACTGTTTCAGAAGAGAACAAAAAGTTTTAACAATTAATAAAATGGAACATATGATTTGACAGATATTGATAAACCTGAGTTTGGAATGTTTTGTCAAACATTTTTGATTGTTCACAAAAATATAAGAATGAAATCAGTCTTCAATGGGCAGAGTACATTGGTAGAGTTGAGGAATAAATTCTAACATGGCAGAATCACTCCTCTCTTATCCCTTCATGTTTCAGGTGGAGGTTCTGGTGGGTTCTGTTTTCTACCTCATTTCTAATCTGGTATTTCTTCTGTTCACATCTTGTCATTCAGTGCTAATACTTTTACTTCTTTCCCCCATATCACCCTACCAAAGATTACACTTCTATCTGTGACTCCACTTCTCTTTCACAGATTCCCATTATATCAAGTCAGTTCCTTTCCCAGCCTCTTCATCCTACTAATAACTTTCTTTTCCTCTCAAAGATATTATCTTATTAATTCTTCTTTCTAGAATTCCTCCCTACGTCTCCTGAATTTATACTCCTGGACAAAAAGGAATTGGATTAATTAAGGTAAAAGCTTTTAAATCATAGAAATTTAATGTGTGTCTAAATGCGTATTTTAAAAACTGTATTTGTGCATGAGGCAGATTAAAGACAGTCATAAATCTGTATGTGTGTCTGTGAAATCACTTTATTTTTACAGTTAATCTCCCTTCAATATTCTCATTAGCAGCAATGCTCCAAAATAAAACTCCACATATATATCTCATAGCTTTATGGGGGGGGAATTTTACCTGTTAATTGGGATGTAATTTTTTAGATAAATCAAAATGCTTGTAAAGGATATGCATCAGAACTTCAAAAAGAGCACAATTACACATATGATGTAAAGCCACATCTAAAAAGATCATAGAAAACCAGACTTCAGGATACTTCACAATTTAAGCTCACTCTGAAGATAGTTGAAATTAAACTATGAATTATATTGCAGTTAAGTTGCTCAAATTTTAACTTTTTCAAAATCTTCATTGCATCAAACCCACTCAAAATATGTTTGCCACAGATTTTCTATAGTGTCAACTCACTTCTTCATGCAGCATAGAAAATTATGTTGGGAGGTGTGTGTAATGTGCATTTGATCCTGATCTTTTCCCAAGAAAGTTTGGTGTTCACATGCAGACATATGAGGTGAGTCTGTATGATATCAGGTGGCTGTCCAGTCCAGCATGTTGCCTACACCCCTGCTTCACAGGAACATGTAGAAACTTCACAGACAATTATTATGCAAGAAACTTTCTTAGGAAAGAAAATTATTAGGGGGACTACTGCTTTTTTTTTCCTGTTAAAGCCATAAGGAAAACAATGCTAGAAAATTCTGTGTAGTTTCTTGCAGTGAGTTATATTGCACAGATTACTTCTCAACAAAAATAGCCATTCAGCAATGCCAACTGATGTTAAACACTTTATTTTTTTTAAGTATCTTCCTATATCTTAGTTGACAAATCTTTCTTAATGTGTGAACTTTTAGAAAGCTGGGCTTCATGAAATGAGAGTATTTTTCCTTTAAGCTACATAAAAATGTTACTTTCCTCCTCTCAGCATGCTGGACAGGTGCAATGGAAGGTGGAAATGAGATCTGGGCCTTAAAAACAATTCTGTCTCTACAGGATTCTCAAAAACTGAAATATGTGGCAAATACCTTGATGACAGGCAGAATGAAAGAGAGGGGATCTTTGAATGAAAATTTTATCTGACAAAGGTGAAACTTTTAAAAAGGCAACCTAAGTTTGAATTGCAAGTGAAACACAATAAATTGTTTCCTTAATAAATAAAAAAGTATTTTTAAAACAGTCTACTAGCAAATTATAAACTTTTTTCTCAATACATTTTTAAATGAGATTTCTAAACAATTTCTGTGACTCACTCTTAGGGGAAAATAACAGGTACAAAGGTCAATTAACTTTATTAAATTAACTTTAACAGTTTAAGAATTACAAGTTTGTTTAGAGCTGACATTTCTCTGACAGTATCCTCTGTCTTGGAATATTTCTATGAAATGAGGTTGAGGTACAATAACCTATTATTAATATATGAAAAAGCATAGGTCTTAATATATCTTCAAAGTTCTTAAATTCATTTAATATTAGTACATTTTTTTCTAAAACAATTTCCTTAGAATTACTAATCCTGAAAATTATCTGTATCATCTGTTAGCATCTTAAGAAAGACACCTATTTCCACCTATCTAGCTCTTCAACTTACACCCTATAGTTGCACTGTACTGCAGTCTAAGAATGAATTGCATCATAATAAATTAAAAATAAACCTCCAATAGTACACTGTAACTTTACATGTGGTTTTATTACAACAAAGTTCTATTTTAGCTATTGCTGAATGCAAAGCTTTTGGACAACTTTCCAGCACATGCTTCACAGTAACCGTATTACACAAAAAAAAGCAGTACATCCTGCTATTTACTGCAACTTTTAGAAAAGACAGCTGGTCAATTAGAGATAAATGCTCTCAGTCTTTCAATACATTTTTTTTTTTAATTAAAGCTAACTTAGAACATGCTAATAAACCATACAGAATGTACAGGAAGAAGGAAAAAAGTAATTATTTTTAAATGCTCTTTTCTCTGTATTTTTTTTCCTATGCATGTTTACAGAAATTGCTTTCTTTGGATATTCCCAAGAGAAACAAAGCCATTCCTATCTCCATGAAACTGATTCAACCATAAATCTAGGAACTGATTCCTTTAATTTTTTTTACAGGTTTGTGGGGTTTTTTGTTCTGTTGGTTTTTTTGTTTGTTTTTTTTTTTCCCATTAATTGCTAGAATAAGGAAACCTGCTACTCCATTTGGTACTTGAACATTCTTTTCTATGTAGTGATGAAGCTTTGCCATGATCAAGATGAGCAATGGTCCACACTTAAGAAATCATAATTGACCTCTCAGCCAAATTGTTCAAGACTGTGCAAAGATGAAAGTTCAGGTGACATTCATCTACTCTGTATTTCTTACTGCAACTGATGCAAGTATAGTGACAGATGCATTTTTCCAGCTATGATTTACGTCTCAGTTCAGCACTGCAGTACCCAAGGGCCTTAATTTGAAAGCTTACATAAATCTGTCCTCATAACCTGAAAAATGTGGAAGGGTGGATAAGAGCATCAAACTGACATCTGTTTGTAATGAAACCAAAGTAATGGAGTTCACCATTCTTGAAGTGAAACATTAACCCATCCATTTCCTTCCTCTGCATTTTTTTTAACTCACATAGGGAAAGAGTGAGATCTTACTAAGATCATGAAATATGTTGCCATAATCATATACACTAAAAGAAAATAAAAAATCTTTGTAATTTCTTTTTCTGGCTGCAACCTCTGTTTAGTTCTTGTTGGGATTACAAGGTGCTTCTACTCCTGCTGGTTCTGCAACTGAGAAGTGCTATCACTGCCTGAGTTGTGTTTCTGGGAACTATGATGAATTCAAGTCATTCTTCCACCGAGAGAAAGCTTTTTTTCTCTATGGAGAGCATCCATCTCTTGGAAAAGGCTGCCTAAGGATATGATTGAGTTGTCACTCCTTGAATTATTTAAATGACATGTAAATTTGGCACCTGGGGACACTGTTTAGTGTTGGTCTTGACAGTGCTGGGTTAATGTTTGGACTCAATGATCTTAGAGGTCTTTTTCAACCTAGATGATTCCATGATTCTGTGATTCTGTAAGAGTGAGTATGCAGAAGAAATAAATATGTGCTTCACTAACTGGGGTTTAATGACATCTGCCTCCCTCTTATGCAAAGGCTGCAGGTCAGTACTGCTGGAGACAACACTTTCACTCTCATTGTTGGCATGTCACCTTACTCTAGCACTGAAATATTGCAGAGTCATGACTGCACTGAGACAGTGGCTACAAGATGGAGAAGCCTGCAGGACTTGTCACATGCCACTACACTGAAAAAATGTTGCATCCTTTAAGAACTTGTATGAACCTTGTGTAGTATTTGCTTCTTCAGCTTTCCCTGCAGAAGAGGGTTCTCCAGCACTGCTGAGCCCAGATGGGCTCCACTCACACGTCCACCCACAGCTCACAGCATGCGACATGCCCAGCTCAGCAGAGGCGTCTTAATCAGTGTAGTAGCGATGCTGTCTGGGAAAAACAAACAAACAAACCTCCAAAACAGCAACAACAAAACAATAAATAAATCCACTTTGCTTCCAACTTCTTTCTCCTTGCTTGGAAAGCATATTAGAGTACTACTTGCTCTCTTTGTCTCTTCCATCCAGTCTTCTGACAGACCACGTGCTTTTGTTTTCACTCTTACACTTTACCCTTTTAAAAGTTCTGCTCCCACTGACATGTTGCTTCCTGAATTTTATCTCAGGGTATGTATTCACAGAGGCCTGGAGCTTAGAATATAATATGAATTCTTTTCCTAACAGGAAGAATCAAAGGTGCTGTACATCCATTTTTTCACATATAATGTTTTTTGGAGCTGGGATTCAGCCCTGACTGCCTGGAGTAGATGCAACCCACTTTCACTGAAAAGCTTCCCCTCTTTCCTCCCTTTCTCTTCAGTAAAGAGGATGTTACACAAGTTCAGATTTTTTTGCCTGAAAGTGGCTGATGCTGGTGACTTTTCTTTGAATATAGTTGGGAGGAGACATTAAAAAGGCTTGTTCTTTCTTTGGCAGTATCTGGAAACAGAAGAGTGCACTGCTCCCTCATCCACCTTTACCTCAGCTGCTTGCATTGTAAAGCCAAAGCTCACAGCCTATTAAGAGACTGGGATTACACTCTTTCTCTCAGATTTTTATGTCCCAGGGAATCATAGAATTGTTTAGGTTGGAAAAGACAGTTCAGACTACCAAGTTCAACCATTAACCCATCACTGGCAAGTCCACCACTAAGTATTTATTGTTAGTATATAGTGTGAATGTGTGATGGCTTCCTGTTGAGAAAAAAATGATTGTGTGAGAGTGTGGCATGTCAAATGACATTCTTAAAGCAAAAGAGTTATGTTAAGTTATGTTATCACTATGTAGCAGAATCATTTCTTTAGAGTATTTATATATTGAAGACCAGCCACTTGTAGCACTGGCAAAGTTACTTCCTATATGAAGACTTGTCTCTCATCATTCTGAATAGTTTGTTATTCATTGGGAGGATTTTCTGTATTTGCTAGGCTTTTCTGTCTTTTCTGTCTTCAGCTCAGTGCCTCTCCAGAGCACCACAGAATAGAGTCCTGGCTGAGTTTGGTTTGCCCAGGACATCTGGACATCATCTGGTCCTGATCTCCACTCAGAGCAGGACAATTTAGATCAAGTACCTCAGGGCATTCAAGGGCTTCGATGTGCCTAGGTTGGCATTCTCCTGAAAAGAAGAGTCACCATTCGGATTCACTGGTGAGAGTCAGACTGGGGAGAAAGAGTCAGCACTAATAGTTAGTCATAGCTTTTCTGTAATCATTTTTTTCTGCATAGGAAGAAAGGAAATAATTCTAAATATCTATATACACATGTGTTTATGAATATATCTTACATATACTCAAATTTACAGTATATTCATTGGCACAGAAAATTGCTTTGAATTGTCCTTTGATTTGCATTAATTTTTTAATCGCAATTCTTTAAAAGTAGCTATTACAAATGGTCAGTTAGAATACATAACAAGAAAACAAGCTACCAGACATCAAAGCAATGAGAATATAAACTGCAGTATTAACTTTCAATTAACACTCAAATTTCTTAGAATATCTATTATTCTGCTTACCAGAATAAGCACTAATTCTGCTTACCAGAATAAGCTCATGTTCTAGTCATAAATAATCGTAGATGAACAGATATATATTCTTTTAAGAAATAATAATTAAACATACAACAATCACAGGAGTAACTAGGGGGAAAAAAAACACATTCGAAAGCACATAAAATAAATATTTTTAAATTTATGTATTTTTCACTTTATAAAGAATCTGAAATCTTGGGGTTTTTTTTTTAATTAATTAGAAAAAACATTTTTACAAATAGCACTTGCTTTATACATCTTTGATGTATTTTGAGTAATGTGTGTTCATTATGGTATGCATATGTGATATAGATGTGCAAAGGTATAGTATCTATCTTATGCTATGGATATGTCCTGTCTGATATAATGTATATGTGCATATAAATATATATATTCTCTGTGTTTATGTTTAAATATCAGAGCCCTGTACAGTACAAATGTTTAACTTTTACAATTTAAAAATAGTTGCATGATTAGCAAAATTCAAGACATTGCCATGCATTTTTGTTGGTAAACTCTTGAAAGAAAGCTTATTTCTGATTAATCAGTGTTACCTGTGAAATTTTCTTATCAGGAAATCATTACCACAGTAATTTCAAAAGTAATATCATATCTATCATGTAAGACTGGAGACACAGATATTATCTTGAATATCAAATACATATATGTTTTAAAACCATAATGTAGGGTACTATGTGTTATGTTCTGATAATGGTCTTTGTGCCTCAAAAAAATTAAGGTGTGTAATCGAACCTCTTCAAATTCTCAGTTCATAATATGCAATTAATGAAATTATTAATAGAGGAAATCTGAGGAGATTTCAGGTTTTTATGGGGTTTTTTAGAATATATCCATTCAGAAAGTGGCAACAAAACAGTCATTCTGAGTAGAATTTAAAGATCAGGATGCCTGCAACACAAAACAATCAGCTAAACTTCACAGTGTAATTTTCTTTCCCTTTGTTCTTATTTGGAATCTGTAATTCAGAAAAAAAAAAAATACAGTAGCTTAATCTCTGCCCTTCATGAGAAAAATCAGGGAAAAGATGTGAGATTTTCAAGAAATGAAGGCAAAGAATAGGTAAACAGGAAATACATATACTGATACGAATTTTAACTGACTCAGGATTGCAAGAAAAAGAGCCATGGAGAGAGGATATGAGCTGCATGGCGATTTCACAGTGTGCAATTTTACTGAGCCACTAATAATATCTACTTTCTCTGTCTTTGCCACTTTGGCCACATTTTTCACCATTACCAGCACTTCATTGCTTTACACAGAGAATGACTGCAAGAGGTGAGAATCAGTGGAACAGAAAGCCCTTTAATGTTAATTGTTCAAAAATTAAATATGTAAATCACCATGGCTTCTATTCCTTCAACGATAAAGCAGAACATAAGTTACCTTTTCTCCAATTTTTTATGCCAGTAAGCTGATATTTTGCTTCAGTTAATTTATGATTTGTTTCTTGATTATGAACCTTTGAGAAAGGCTATGAATTGGTGTGAAACAAATGGATTAGCTTGGAAAAAAAAAAAAAAAAAAAGCATTCTTCTTTGAAGATGACAACACCAAAAAGTTAAAAACAAAAAAGCTGAGTTGAGCAAGCTCTACAATCATTTGACATTCTGGGTGTAATGTATAGCTAAGCCCACTGCTCAACCCGCTGCTCAAATGTATCGTGGCCACACTTCCCACTCTGCCTTGCCTTCTGTTCAGTTTTTACACAGATCCCAAAACCTGCCACACTCGTGACTGCGCCACTGCTGGAGACTTAGGTGTCAGATTTCCCTTCAGCCCTGTGTTTGTCATCATCTTCCACACTGCATTCTTAGGTTTATGCAAAAGCTGGGAGTTAGATAGCTAGCTTGTAAGGTTTATTAGACAGCTTTCTCCCTCCCTTCTCTCCTCCCTTGTCTCATCACCCACTTCCTCATACACACTCGCACACCTAACTAATAGTGATCCCTTTGTAATGGGATGAGCTTCTAGCACACATGTAAAATTGGTGATTTGGAACCTGCTTTGCTGGAGTGTCATAGGGATACAACTCTCTTCCTTTTTGTCATTTTCTTCACCCCTTTACCATCTTTTAGCTGAGGCTTCCTAGCATCCTATGGTATATCTCTCCAGACATTTCTGTTGTTGAGTGTAGGACTGGCCCTATGTTCAAAAGCCAGTACTTCCCAATGGGCCTACAAGTGGCTAATGCACACTGCAGTCATGTTACCAGGGCAATGTGTAAATGCCAGTCAGCTCAGAAGTTTCAGGTCACCTTGAACTGGGAAATACAAAAATAGTTCTGTTCAGAAGCTCTTACGTCTTTGCAAAACTTTCAAACTTTTACTGGAAATGTTCAGTTTCTTGAGCCCACCTACAGATGTTCAAAATGAAGCCATTAACAGAATTGCAAATAATTTAAAAGTCAAGAAAGTTACCTTGAATAGGACTTGCCCTTATTTTGTGACACTTCAGGATTTCATCAACACTATTCTTTGACTTAGTAAAATCAGCAGAAAATAAACTCATCAGGGTTAGCCACTGTGAAAAAACTATTAACCTCTGTTTGAAAGCACACTGATTTAGGTCTCAAAGTGGTAAACAGGAGTTATAAGTGATTGCTATGAGCATTAAAGAGTGGAAGTTTAGCAGTCATTTTCTACATTTAGAACAAGGAATTCATGCTCTAAGTTCATTTAACAATTATGGGAGCAGTTCCTGAGGCTTCAGTGATGTTGATATGATTGAAAACAGTTTATGAAAAGCTGCATTTCATTTATTTTGGAGCCAGAAGGAAAACGTCAAGAAATCAAATTATTAAATTTTTAAATAAATTTTATTTTTTTGGACATGTCAGTTTTGGGTGCTGCAATTTTTGCCAGGCTTTATGATTAAGTGATCAGAAATCTTAGAGACATAAACAGCTAAAATATGTTTCTCTGACCATGTTACACATATGCAATCCAGTGCAAACATTGGTACAGTAAACTAACATGTTCAGTACTCCTTGTTTCTTTGGGGGTTTAATGAATCTCTGTCAATATTTGTCTTTTATTAAGCCCAATCATTGCTATTTTCTGTTTGTGCTTTCATGAGTACTAGGAAAAAGAGAGTGTCAATTGTTTCCTTAACTGCAAATTTTTACTACCCCCATTATTTAAGTTGCTAAATTAAGTGTCAAATAAACTTAAGTCATTAATTCTTTGGATAAGAAAAATTTATTAAAGGATATTGGTTGTATTTTGAGTGCTTATCTGAAAGGTGCCTTGAAAAAAACATGTCTATTGTCAGTCCAGTGAAAAAAACAAATGCTGGTAGAAAACAGTTAACCTGTACAAAGAGATTCAATGAAATTTTAGAAGCATAGTGCTCTGCTCACCCTTGCAAGCAGGAGAGCGTTTTGTTGACAAAGTTTGTCCTGAAGTGCCTGTTCCAATGAAATGAGAGCTGTGATAGACACTGAGAATTGCTTATACACTCTCTGTAGCAATTTATTAAGCATTTACCAATGACCTTGGTTCAAACAATCCAGATTTCTTAAGCATGAAAGTTTAAATTTACTGAAAGAAGTTCAAACCCCAAGACTTTTGGTTTATCCCAATTTAATGCCATTAAACAGGGGCCATTCTCCTGATTTGCTGTTTAGAAGAGTGGCTGTCTAATGATACAGGCTATATTTTATCACCAGCAGATTTCAATTATTGTCTTCAGAACCCCATGTACAGGTCTCATGGAATATCATCGTTACTTTTTCCACTGAAACAGAATTGCTCTTGATTCCAGACAGATTTGGATGAATTGTGAAGAACTTTTATCCAAAAGAGCTTAAATGAAAGTGCTGGTGTTTCTGAGGTGTTTCTGATAAATCTGGGATTCAGCAGTCCTGTTTACAGGAAGGAAAAGAAAATGTCTTCCTGCAGCATAGTAGGCTTAAGGAACAAGAAGATTAAATGTATCATCAGGCACTATTACAGAGTGAGGAGAAAATCAGGAAACACTCAGATTTCTTTTGGGTCATTTAGCCTGGCAATAAGTCATGATTAATTTTTTCTCAGAAAAAATTCAATGTCTTCTCATTTCAGGTGACATAGAAATAATGGAAGATCTTCATGTTATGCTTTAAGTTATGGTTGTTTCATGATTTAAGAAAAAAAATCCACTCCAGTTTATGTCTAAATGTTTTCCCCTTATTCTCTTAGTACACATATGAATGTACCTGTAAATCTTTACTCATTAAGGCTGACAATTAGAACTGAGTGCCTTGCACGATGGGTAGATTTTCTTTTTGGCAAAGAGGGCAGATTCACTAATTTAATTGCCATGTCACATGTCAGTGCTACAGTACCTGAGATCATATGAGTAGCTACCTGTCCAGAATACAGACAACCAAAAGAAATTTTAAGCTCCCCCACAGAATTTTAAGGAGTGATTAACTCAGCTGATTTACAAGTGGAATGGTATTGAATGGTTCATGGAGATTTCAAAGAGAATATGTACTCTGTTATATATTATCTACATCAGCATTTGAAAATGAATGCATTCAGATGAACAATTCAGAAGTTTGTGTTTCACTTTCGTACTACCATTCTGCCCCAAGGACAGGATGTACACTGTTTTTTGGTTTGTTTTTTTTTTTTAACATGATAGTAATGTGAGGGGTTTTTTTTCCAAGCTACTCAACAGTTTGGACTTCAGACTGCAATTCAATAACTCTAAAAATATTCCTGAACAGATTTTACTAAATCATATACATGCTTAGTAATGCCTGTGAGTCCCAGTCATCTCTTAGATACAAATGAATATAGTTTGATAGAAAAAATGTCCTTAAAGCTAGAAAGACATTATAGGATTTCTTTAGAAAAGTAAAATTTGCTCAGCTATTTCCAAACCAGCAATGAGAAAAAAATAATTTACATTTTGAATGCTGACCTCTTACAGTTGTCATCATTTCTCTGACACACAGAAAAGTCCCTTGAGATGAATTATCTACTGTGAAATATCACTGTGGGGTTTTGTCCTTCTTTTGTTCCTTAAATAACCAGGTTTAAAGCAATAATAACTGACCAAGTGGGGTTTTTTAGTGTCCCTAGACAGCTCCATGTAGTATTCTTCAGTTCTTTTGGTAGCTTGTCTTTAGAATTTCTCTTTTAAGTACTTTTCTTTAAGATTACTATAATGTACTTGTTTTGATTAACATCTCAAACTCATGGTTTCTCACCAGGAACCAAATTTCCATAACAAAATTTCCATTATCCCCTTATAGCATGAGTCACCAAAGCATGTGACATTCATGTGGAGCCCAAATTATTCTGTCAAGCATTCAGATTTTAAATATCTGAACTTCAATTCGCTGTATTTCGTATCATCTTTTGCAGTCACCATTCTTCCTAGGTGTTCCCTCAATCTTTTTAATTTTTGTAGTTGTTGAGTTATTCTACATAAATTATTAATACGATAATTTTACTATGGAAATTCAGATGAAGGGCATACCAGGGAAGATAAAGAGAGTATCTGGCTTTTGGAATTGGCAATGAGAATGGAAATCTTTTGCTTGCTAAAACACAGGTGTAAATCATGTACAACATAGTCAGTTAAATGTCTTGATCCAGAATCACCCTGGATGTGTAAGATTCCTGAATCTGTGGAAAGCCTCATTTTCTTCAAAGTAATTCTGCTTCACTGTAGGACAAACATTGCATTTTGTGGTCAAAGTCATCTCTGGGATGAAGGAGAGAGGAAAGAAAGAGGGAAAGATTTTTTGAGTCCTGCACTGAATGCTGCTCAGTTGAACCTAGAGATAGAGCACAACGTTATTTGTAACAACATGATATATCAATAATCTTATTAAGTAGCTCAGAATATGCTAGTATTAATATTTTTATTATTTTTTCAAATGAATGTTCAGCTTTTCTGCTGTATAAAAAGATTCTGCAGTATAAACAGATTCTTCTTGCAATTCTGTGGTTCTACCTGGAAAAGAAATGCAGCAATCTCCTGCAGTTTTGTTTGGATTCAAAGAAAGCCCTAAGGTTTCCTTTGAAGGGGGATTCCTGGAGACGGGCTGGTGGTTAGTGCATTTCAAAGTGCGGGGTTTAAACTGACAGACAGTCTTGTAAGAAGGGAAGCTCTTAAATCATACTCTTTCCCTGCATAGATCATAGTCCAATATGAGTAATTGAATGTTTTTACTTTAGATGTTTCATAAATTGCAACTGTATTTAGCCTGGCAGGTTTGGTTTTCCAGTTAAAATATGTAGAGCATTTCCTTCATTACCGCATGTGCCCAAGTTCTATATTCTAATTACATTAGTTTATTTTCTTATTCTAGTGATAGTTGTCATAGAGATCCCTCTGAGATATGAGCAAAAAACACTGTTGTATTTCTCTTCATGACTATCTATATCACCAGTGTATCCAAAAAGTGAAATATTATCTCTACTTTTCTGAGTGATTGAAGAACAAGTTCTGACAAAATTAAATTGTTTCATAAAAATACTAGACTTTGCATATTTGAAACACTGTATGCAGAACTTCTTACACTCTTAAAGAAGTGCAGGACAAAATCTGTAGCCTTCATAGGTAGATATTTCACTGTCTTATCAGAGTGCCTCTGAGCAAGTAATTCACACTTTTCCAGGAATAATCTCATGTGCCTTCAATAATGCAGTAAATATTTGCTTTTCTCTACAGGCAGTATGTTGCATTGGTGAATCTGGGCAGGTTGAGTCATGGAAGGAAAATAATAGTGAGGGGGCAGGAAGAAAATGGTGCAGTTAAGATACTCACAAGTGCTTAAAAAAGAGGGTGGGTAACAAAGTCATGAACTTTGCAGTGAAAAAAAAAATCTACCTCATGACAGTCCAAGCTAAAACTGACTCTGAAAAACTGCATCAGCAACTTACAATACTGAATAAAAATTACAAATAAAGCTCTATATTACATGAATAAAATAAAATATGGGAGCATGGAAAACACCATACACAGACTATTATAGTTCAAAAATAACCTACCACTGCTTATGAAAGAGATTGGGATCATGATGGGTATTAGCTCGCTCTTCAGAGGGTGTTCAAATCCTTACAAAGAACAAAATAGAAAGTAGTGGTATCTCACTATTTAAATTCATTGCTGCACTACTTGTGTACTGCTTGCTGTTCTTGATTACCTATCTTCCCCTTCAACCAGGGCTGCAGATAAGATAACAAGAGGGGGTCACAGAAGAGGAGTGCTAATTGTAGTGCTTCCACCTTAACAGTAGAAAACTAATGGATATAATAAAACCACTGATATGGAGAAAGTGTATAAGGAATTCTTCCCTTTCTGCTTAAAACTATCAAAGTCATACCAAAAGGATGACTGAGTTAGATTTTTCTCCTTTTCTTAAAGTCTGATAGAACCAGGGTGTGCTAGTTAGACCTTGGGTGTGAGAATCAAGATACTTCTCACTAACAGCAATGTTTCACAATAAACCTGCTCCAACAGGAGCCATGGTCCTTCAGGGAATACACACACACAGTGGGGTTCTCCAGTGTGGGTACCTGCTCCACCATGAGCCATGTCCAGGGGCTGCAGCAAAGCACCTGCTCCACCAGTCTCTGCAGGGGCTGCAGGGACATCTCTCCTGGGGCATCTAGAGCACCTCTCCCCATCTTCTGCTTTCCCCTCACGTCTCAAAGGGCCATTTATCACATGTTTTCTCTCACCCCTCACTGTCTCTAATCATTGAGACCTTCCATGTAACCTCCCGCTGCTAACAAAACTTTGGCACTGCACTTAATAGAATTATTTACTTTCCAAGTAACTGAGGTCAGAAGTGTTTAAGGACATTCCTTATGTCCTTTATATTGGATCATGTGACTGAAATGTTCATACCTTACAATTTTAAATGATGAAAACTTTGTAAGCCAATACATAAATCTCCTGGTTTACTTTTAGCAAACCATGAGTAACCCATAGTTTTTAAAAATGCTACATATTATTGCACAGTTCTCCCCCCCTCCCTTTTGCTGCACTCACCTTCTTTGACTGTATGTTTTTGTTATTTTGTTGGAACAAAATGTTTAGCTATTTGGCAACATGGAACATTCTTTGCAAATATTCCCTCTCATCCATATGATATATTCTACTCTCATGTTTTGTAGAAAAATTATGTCATGGAGCAATAATGGCACAGAATAAAGTAGCTAAAAGATATTCAGGTATAATTTTTCAACCTTTCTTCTCAGTATTGATGATATTATACTCTCTAAATGACATAGTAAAATGCAATAAATCTCTACAATTTTTTTTTTTTTTTAAATGTTCAAAATGCCAGAGTGCTGGCTTATGATGAATTCAGGATGCTTTTTCTACAGATTTCTCTTAAACCACAATTTTAATCTGTATAGGTTCTTCAGAGATACAAGCATTAATTTCTTGACTTTTTTTGTGAAAACAGCATTCATGTTTTTCTGAACTTTAAAAAAAATAAAATAAAAAGGTATGTTCACACAGGAAACTTCATTGGAACTTCCTTTCTTTAATGTTTCCATCATTCTTTCAGAGCAGATATGTCTAAAGATTGTCTAAATGCTCCGGGACTAGTCACAAGTCATGAGAAAAGCCAAGACTTTTCACTACTTATAAATGTCAGTGATATTGAGATCTTGGTGGCCTACAATTCAAGAAAAGTCTCTGACTATTTCAAAGAAATAAACCAATAAATACACTGAGATTATTAATGAATAATGTATTAGAAGAAAAAGAGAAAGCATCACTGCCTTTGAAGAGCTAGTCAAAGATGTTTTTTAAAGATCACTTACTGTACATCAATAATTTTTTTTAATCAAATACCACCATCAGTTACATGAAGGTCTCCAGTAACAAACAAAGTCAGTAATTTACAATAGTGAACAGCCTGATCAAGAGGTGTTTGATGGAAAGTCAAAATCTTTTTAATGTTGTACAACACTGAATTATAGGAAAACACTAATTGAAAATATAAATTTGGACTTCAGGACTAGTGTACAATCAGAGGGGTTTTGTAATTGCACTTATGTTTTCCTTCTCAAAGTCTTCAGGCTGTAGGAAGAACAGGAACAGCTCAGTGCAGAGTTTTTCTTGCATCTTGCCAGAACTAAGTCTTTTATATAATGTATCCTAGGAAAGAGCAACCTGAAGAATACATGCTGTGATTTCTTGTTTTACAATAATGTGTAGCATATGTCTCCTTTGTTGTTTCTAGTTTCCTTTATTGATAGTTTTAATTTCAGCACATTTCCTGCCCAAAAGAAAGCAGCATTTTATATTCATTACCTGCTAGAGCTGTGACAATTTAGAGGTGCAAAAGAAGCATCTGGTAAGTAAAGAGAGTATCAACTAAGAAACTTGTGTTATTCCTACATGGCAAGAAAGTAACCTGCACAGAACTTACCAGATCAGGACATAGACTTTCCATCTGAGGAGGACATAGAACAAAACAAAGTCTTTTATCCAGTTCACAGATACCAACATTTGTTACAAATGAAAGACTGACTTTTTCCTACGTGATCAGGCCTGATTTTTCTGACTTTTCCTTGGAGAGGTAACAATATAATGAATAGTTTTCTCTTTTTTTTTTCTTTTTTTTTTTCTTTTTTTTTTTTTTTCTGCCATGACTTTTGTACCTCTTCAATACTTTTGGGAAGAAAGCTATGAGACTCCTATATCTGGTTCATCCTCGTGTTCTGTGGAAGTTCTACTGTTTTCTGATACTTTTACAAAAGTTTAACAAAGATGCAGCTACAAACTGTGTAACTATAAGCAACAATTGTCTTTAACTTTTATTTTAACTCTGTGTTTTAATCAGATCAGAAAAATCCCGAATGTTTGAATTTTTTCTAAGATTTTTTTGTTGATTCAGTGAAATTTTAGGAACATGTCTATTCATTTACCCTATGGAGTCTCTCACTGAAGCTGGAACAACCAACTTTTCCTGAATCAGCATCTTCTTGTCAAAGCTAAAGATAGCAAATACAGAATAATTCCAGCTGGAAGGAACTTCGGGTCATATATGCTTCAGCTCTATGCTCATGATATCATTGAGAAAGGCTGCAAACTAAATTCTTGTGGGGAAGCCATACAAAGAATGCACTTGACTTGTTCAGCCTGGAGGAGACTGAGGGAAGACATCATAACATTCTACAGCTTAGGAAAGGATTCTTTACCCAGAGGATAGTTGGACACTGGAAGCTCCCCGGAGAAGTGGTCACAGCACCAACCCTGCCAGCTTTCAAGAACTTTAGGACAATGCCCTCAGGGTGTGACTATTGGGGTAGGCCAGGAATTGTCTTCCATGATCCTTGTGATCCCTTCCAACTCAGCATATTCTGTGATTCTATGATAAAACTTCCTGTATTCTGAGGACTGTTTGAGCTAAATGTTGGGATTTTAAAGTTGTTTTTCAAATTTTGAGAGTTCTACATCCATTTAAAGAAAATTCAAAAGCTGAAGTTGTTTTACTTATTTTCTTCAATATCATCTGAGCTACTATCATGTTTAATGGCAATATTTTGAAGTGTAGAATCAGCTGTTTATATCTTGCTATAGAAAATCTAAGGATGTTCAAATATTACTGTCTTTTGGGAAGTTTTTCAGGTACCTAGGTTCTTGTTTGATGAAACCTGATGCTTATTCACTAGATGAAAAATGAGAATGTTATTATACACCTCTGATTATATGCCCACCACTCTCCAGTGTTCGGAAATTCTTCTAACTGTTCATTTTTAAAGTTTCACTAGTATTTTCTTTAGATAAGGGAGGAAATTATTTTGAACAAAAAAATTCCTTTTAGTTCCTACAAATAGTATTAAAAAATGTACTTAACAAAACAGACATTTGCATACATTAAAAATAAATGAGATTGGGGTATCACAGAAAATAATTTCTTTCTCTACTGTATACATATCTCACAAATACCTTCCTAAAGCAGAGTCAAACATTTCAGAGCCTAATGAAAACCAAAATTTAGATGTATATACATAATATCGTGGAGCTGAAATTATTATTTGTTTCAAATATTCCTTTCATAATCTATAATACTAAACAGATTCTCATTCGTTAATATATTATATAGTCTTCAAATGTGTGAGGGAGAGATGCTGAGTAATTTTCAGAGCTTCTCTGACTTCTTTTCACAGGCCTGATCCTTTTAGATAGACTATAAACTAAATCTGGCCTTGTTTGGAAGTTCTTTCTCTCCCTTCCTTCTCCATTCATCCTAATCCAGCAGTATCACTAGGAATTTCGGGGAAAAAAGCTAAATTTCATCATAGTGCCTAGACTACAAATGAAGTTAAAGGACCTTCTCAAACTCTGGTGAGAAAGGGTAATGCAAGTACACCGCCAAGTAAAATACTGAATAGCTTCCAGAGGGACACAATGGGGATAGTGCAAGTATTTACTTAAAGCAGATTTTGAAAACATTGAAAAGAACATAATTAAAAATCTCAGATCTAACCTATTTCCATAACTCTTATGGTGTTCTCTGTGGAGCATCTCTGAAATGGCTGAGATAAGCATTTGACGGATCTGTGTAGCATCCGTGGGGGTTTGACAGCAAAATGACAGCAAGAAAAGGAAGTTTGATGAACTATGGGATAATTTTCGGTATTAAATCACAGGATAGGTAAAGAGTGATTGTGGAAATGGAACCTTGAGCTATGAGAATACTAGTGCACCAAACATGCACTAGTCACACTGAAGGTCTCTGCAAAGAACATTATTTTGCAATAAGAATATGTGGCAGCAGAACACGTCATTGCTCAGTGATGCAATGATATACCAGTGAAATTGGCAAGCCAGTAAAGCTTTGCACTACCACTCTTCTCTTGGGAAGCCAGAAGCAATTCCAGTTCTCATTCAGTAGAAAGTGATGTGGATTGAGGACTAGCTGCAGTGCTGGGCCCAGAGGGGGATACTGAGTGGAACACAGTTGGAGGTCTGTAACTAGTGGTGTCACCCAGGGGTCAGCACTGAGTCCAATCCTGTTCAAAATCTTCATTAATGATAAGGATGATGGGGCAGGGTGTGCACATGATGCTGCTTCACTACCTCACATTGCAATATTTTTTATTAAATAACATGCACAGAGACAATTTTTCTTAATTCAAATGATGTTCATAGTATTCTGTACATTGCCAGATTTTTTTCCCCTACACTGACAGTTAGTACAAGTTGTGAGGTAAATTTCATCTTATTACTTAAACAATTCTCAGAGTAAACATCTGTTCATGCAATTATGAGGAAATTAGTTATATATTTGATATTGATCTTTACTTTTTTTATTCCCCCCCCCCCCCCACGCCCCAATGCACACTACTTGATTCCCAAGATAAAAGCAATTAACAGTTAGGATGTTTTTTATGCTTCCCTATTCCACTAAACTGTAACATTGCTAAGTGTGCTCTAGAGAAGTAGTGATTTAGACATCAACTAGTTCTCTCATGATCATGGTTTTTGACTCTCCCACGTGACTTTAACTGTGTTTTAAAGACAAAGTTACATTCTTCTGCAAAATCCTGTAGTGCTCCAGTGGGTGAAAAAGTCCTAAAACACCTTCTTAAAGGTGTTTTATTTTTCAAGGATTTTCAGTGAACCACAGGGGACAGCTGTCTGCCTCTAACCTCAGTCCAGATCTGTAATGTTTTCACTCCCCAAGGACTCCTTCCTTCTGTTCCAGCTATTTGTCTAGACCCATGGAAAGTCAGAGATGTAGAAAGGCTGACACAAGAACAGCAGGTCCTAGGCAAGGCCAAGCCTGGAGAGAATAAGTATGTGGTGCAGTGGTGATTAGCAGAAAATATCCCTTTCAAAATGCAATGTAAGAATTACTAAGAAATATTTTTGGCTTGAGTGAAAACACATTCTTTCTTTCCACTCAACCCTGAACATTTCTGAAGTACCTGCTAGGTCTCCAGTGGTACACACAACAGGAATATGTTCCTATAGAACCAAGAGAAAATCCCATTTGGAATTCCAGCTGGGAAGATATTTGAGAAATTAATTGCATCATGGACGAATTCCTTATTTATTCATTTACTTTTAGAAAAAATGTGAAAGAGAAATATATAGTGCTAACTGTGTGAAATGTGTTCTATAGGGAGTATTTCAATAAATGTGCAAAACTGAGGAAATTAACAACTGAAAATCTAGACTACTGTTTCTTGGCCTTTGCCTTGGAGACAAAGTTGCTTGCAACGTCTTTTGAAGTTGTTAATTTTCACTGGAAATTAGGATGAGGAATAAACTACAATTGCTCTTTATGCGTAAGTTTTCCTTCATGTTTTAAAGCAATTCAGAGAGCTGAATTGGTCCTTGCTAAATTGCATACATTTCTCTACATGTTAATTTTGATGGCCATTGCAATCACCAAATGGAACCATCTTTCACATTGTTCTACAGTTGTCTGCTTGTATACCTTGCTATGTCATTACAGAATTATTACACAAAATTGATACTCTGCAAACTTTATCTTATAGCTGCTACCATATCTTCTGAAACAATTTTCTCCATTGTCATTGCTTCTGTTCTTGCTGTGTAAACCATAAAAGTCTTCTTTGAGAGAGCACCAGACAAGCCTAGATATGAACATCCCTCTGCTATTATGGCTATCAGTCAGGTGCGTGCTGGCCTATAGTGTCCTAACCATATGGGTAGCTGGTATGCTCTACAACAGTTCTAAGTCCAGAGTTTCATGGTGCAGTCTGTGGCTGAGGCAAATCACTGCATGTTGAAATGGAATTTCTACACCTGAGAGATTAATTTTGACAATATCACTGCTCTCTGTAGAGTGTGAGAGAGGTGAGATCTGTCATTTTGACATGTCACATGTCATTCCTTCACTCCCTGTGGCAGCATCTTGCACTTTATGTGGCTTTTTTTTGGTTGTAGCACCATGAGGTTTGTAAGACACCAGCAGTGGTAAGAATGTGAACAATGTTGTACACTGATGTCTCTATGGATGAAGTTTTATGTAACAGCATTACAATAGGAGCATATTAGACAAATTTTCCTGGGCAGTGGTTGTAGTTCTTGACCTTCATTCCACTAGCTCTCATTTTCCTGAGACAGCACTAATCTCTGTTTCTGTCAGAAGTTATTCAACCATGTTTCTCCATGTGTTTCTACTGGGAAATTCTCCAGGCAGTAACTTTTCCTCCAGCCTTATCAGACCAAAAATTCAATTTATTCCAGTCCCTAGGTTATCCTTCTGTGCTCCTAGGATTGGGATTACAACATCTTCTTTTTCTTCAGTAGCAGCTGCAAGGAGTAAGAAAATGCTCTGCAGGAAGAAGATACTGCAACAGTTGTTTCCCAGCATGAAAGACCTGAGTACTTATAGCTCTTTTGAAGCTGTAGGCTCAGTAGGGTAAAAGAAACTTTGGAAGAAAATGTTGTGGGGCTCAGGTAGGAAGGAGGGCTAGCATTTGCAGACTATTCATCCATTATAGAAACCAAGCTTTTCACTCATACATGATTTTTTGAGTTTGAAGGTGAATAGAAAGTGCGGTTTTGTGCAACTTTCTTCCTTAACATGTGACTCATTCAATATGGGTAATAGGTAATAGGATACTCTGAGTAACTCAGGTACCTTTATTCAATATAATTCTTAATGTCACAGTTGAAGTTGGGAAATGCTAATCATATAACTGAGATTGTAAAATCACACAAAAGACACAGAGGAATCAAATATATGAAATAAAATTATCAGAACCAAAATAAACTACATTTCAAAGCAGGTAATTTTAATAAGTGAAGATACATTTCTTAGATATAAAGAGATTTCAAAGAGAACCGTTAGAACTTCTCAGAAATTTTACAGAATTCTTGCAATAAAATTTGAAACTTCATTGGTGTAGAATGAGTCATCTGGTACTGCAATTTACAGTGCACGAAAGTTTTCCTATACCATGACATACAGAAATATTATTGTGAGTTTTACAAAATAGTAAAATGAGGGGAGCACATTTGTTTAAAAGGATTATCTAAACAAAATTGTATAGACTGAAGGATAACATTCACTGAAATTTGTACTTAAAGGATTTAGGCACAATCACTGATATTTAACTGTCTGTTTCAGAGAATGGTTCATTTAGTAGTCTGTGGAGCCAGTATTCGGGGGGGAGGTAACCTTTCTGCTGGAAAAGAAAGGTTGCTAGAGCCCTCCAATGTCAGAAGTAATTGGACAGTGGAGACACTGATGTGTGGCTGACAATGGGCTTAAGTTTGACTAGGTGTCTTCATGAAATCAAACCATCAGCAAATGTCTCATGGTGTCACACAAAACAATGCCCCTCAAAGAGTTGCAAGCTGAGCACGTTCAGAATATTCTGAGCTAGAAGGGATCCACAAGGATCATCAAATCCAGCTCTTAAATGAATGGTGCATATGAGAATCAGGCTCACAACAATGGTGTTATTAGTGCCATGCTCTAACCAACTGTTCTTGGGGCTTGTCAACATACAAGAGTCAAAGAACTGAAATGGCTAAAAAAAATAAAAAATAAACTGTCTCAGTGGTTTCCATTGTGCTATTTTGATTTAGCTGAACAGAGCCCTTGGTACCTACAGTTGCTACAAGAGGCCAGCTACTATAAAAAAAAAATCAAGAAGTTATTTGAAGTTATTACACCTTTGGACCCAAGGTGTTTTCACAGTGTTCAGAAAAAGGAAATACTGCAGCTGTTTTCAAACCTTGCTCTAAACAGGTCAGAGCACAGACATGTACTGAAAATGCTAGTGCTGGCAGGAGGTTCTGGCAGTGGCATTAAGCAGATTTTGGCACTGCCTGTTTTGACAATATTCAGCCTTCTGCATGCTTACTGTCTGTATGAATGTGAGAAGTACCTCTTCAAGGTGTCACGACTCTCCTGAGTCTCCCAGATTCCCTGAGTATTCCTGTCTGAACCGCTTCATACCCATATGGCAGAAAAGCAGCTTTCTTTCAGATAAGATGACAGAATAAATTTAAAATCCTGGAAAAGGGGTCTGTTTTAACCTGGTTCAGATACTATCCCAGCTGTCAAGCCAAAACAATGACAAAACAATGCAGAATTTCAGAGTTTTGATACTCATCCAGAAACCATGGCAGCTTGGTTATCAGTAAAAAACACCAACAGAATTACCTTGTATAATACTCTACTGTACTTGGTGTAAGGCCTTGAATATTTGTTAGGGGACAGTATGCTGCCAGTAACAAATATCTGCTTTCAAGTTTTGTTAAATATATAGAAATAGTCTGACAACAAGCAAGTAGCTGTGTTGTCTCACAATACATGTAGTTAAGGCTAAGAGGATTGTAATTTCCAATTTTGCTAGCATGGTAGATGTTTGTTTTTATTTATCAGAAGGATGACTGAAGACTTCAAAAAACTCATCTAACGTAAGTACTAGTGTCCTAGTTACAGTGGTCAGGACCAGTTTATCACTATGTGGGTGTAACCAAAACTGTGTATTCTACACTCTCTGTGTCATTTGTGATGGACTGTTAATAAAGGATCACTTGCAGCAGCTTCCCAGGGCACTCCTGACCCCTCAGGCTACAAGCTGAGTGTTAAAGAACTTTGTGAGACAGGGGAGTTTGTCTTCACACCAATGACTCCGCTGTGATAACTCCCCTCCAGGGAGGTATTAGCACCTCCACCCCCAGCCTGAGGGGTCATGTCTGCTAATGGGCCATTAGGGACTGGCATAATAGGCAGCTGCAGTGACCTAGGCCATCAAAGATTCAAAAATACCCTATGACTCACAGAGTTAAATCACCCATTGTGAAACTCCCTGTGTTGGGGGAGGTACTGGGCATTCCCACCTGAACCTGTGCATGTATAACCTTAGGGTTTTGAATCATCAGAGGAGGACCAGAACCTCAACAGGATTGTGACTGGCACTCTTGACAAGACTGCAATCATTACTTGATTGGAAATATTCAGGATGAATTAATGTAAAATTTGTGTTTCCTTCACATCACCAAATGTGTAGGAGAAAAGTGAGAGGAATTAGTACATAAACCTATGAAAAAAAGAAAATTAAATATCATCTGTTTTTTTTTTTCTTTTTTTAAACTTTGAAGCAAGAAAGTATAAATTCTTAAGTGCTTGAAATGTTGGATTTTCCACCAACCTTATTTGTTTTGATTCAAGCTTATTTCTTGTGAATTAATACATCTTTATCAGAAGAGCAGCTACAAGATCCTCTATCCAATGAAGACATTTTCCTTGTATATTTTATAGCTCTGAAACCCAATAAAATCACTCACAACACTACATTATGTTGTCTGGGCAGCCCTTAGGTCTCTCCTTATAGCAGTTGATGTTGGATAGATGGCTTTGTACTTCTGTCATGGATACATTTTATCAATGTGGTTTGGTTGCAAGAAGCCGGAGTCCTTCAAACGGAATAGCCAGTTCTGTAGGGAAAAATGTAACACAAACTACAGTCCAAACTGATTTATATGCAATATAGAAACTCCAATATTCAAAATCCATGATTTGAGAGTATTTACCAGTATGGTGAAATTCTTCACCTTGTCTTCCTGTATAACTGAATCTTTGAATTCAAAATTTATTGCAATGCATGCTTATAAGAAGTCTTTCCAGTGGGCAGAAATGCTAATAATACTTGGAAAACATGAAAGGCAATTGGAACGAAACTGTGCAATTAATGAAGATAATTTTAAATCTGGTGCACCTTTAAAAACAATAATTCCATGGATTTCCATAATATTGCAGACTTCAGATTGTGGTTGTTTAGAAACCTGAGCATTTGAATTATGCAACTGTTAATACATAGAATAGTTAATTTTAAGCATAGTAATCAGAAGAATGTTATAAATACACATACATACCTTAAAATAAATAAATAAATTTAAAAAAAAGAAGTACAATTGTGTTTCTTCCTCTGCAGCTCTTTTTTCATCATTATAGCTGAATGCAAGAACATTTGTGGAGAAAAGTTATACTTTCTATTAGCTTTATTGATGTTACTGGGAAAGACAGCCACATCTTATTATGTTATTAGGCATACAGTCTGAGACATCAGACATGCCACTAGTTAGAGGAGGGAGGAAGTAAAAAAAAAAATTGGAGTTATTAGGCAAACAGATCTAAAGATTGCTTTCCTGAAGGCGCTCTCTTTTTTGGAGTCATTACTTAATACATTTCACCTTTCAAATATGAAATTCATAAATGAACTATGGAGTAAAGAAGATGAGTGCCATCTTGTCCGATGGCTGCACACGATCCAGTTTGTTGTGATAAAAAGGGACTGGGAAAAGACAATAAAGTGGAAAGCATGGAAAGCCTGCCAAGCAGGAAGGATAACCAAGAATTAACTTGTTTCTTTACAGGGGGAATTCAGGAGGAGGTGAGTAATCCATCTGAAGTGTGCCAAAATAAATACAAAAGATGGGTGAAGATAATACTTTGATAAAGGCCTGTCAGAAACTGCTGAATTTACCCTGCTTCTTCCTTTCAGATAAATTTCTTGCAATTGAATTTCAAAAGAAAAATGAATAACAGGTTCCAACAGTGATGAAATATAATTTTTATTATTCTTTTTCATGGTTTTAACTATTTATGTACTTCTTAATGAAGGAATAAAACAGTTTATTTGGTTTTCTATTTGATTTTATAACTTCATGAAAAATTTTGAGTGCAAAATCAAACAAAATTTAAAGAAGACTGTCACTGTATTTGTTTGCAGTAGATCATAAGGAAATTATTTTCAGTTTTTCACAATATGTTTTTTTTATGTTTATTTTTTTTAATCTGTGGATGAATACTTTACAAGCATTTTTTAGGTATTCCT
>JAWWTY010000077.1:77430623-77450527 GCA_035222235.1 Margarornis squamiger
TTCACAATATGTTTTTTTTATGTTTATTTTTTTTAATCTGTGGATGAATACTTTACAAGCATTTTTTAGGTATTCCTGTTAAAATAAACCTTCAGTGATGGTTTTTAAAAGATGTGTAGATGTGGCACTTGGGGACATGGTTTAGTGATGGACTTGGCAGTGCTGGTTTAAAAGTTGGACTCTGTCTTAGAAGTCTCTTCAAACCTGAATGATTCTATACTTCTATGACTCTATACGTCTATGACTTAAATTTTGAACTCCTTATTTTAAACAGTATAAATACATGGTGAAGTGAGACCGTGGTGAGGTCAGGATAATTTGACTTTTAATATGGGTTAATCTTACACATATGTTTATAGAAATTGTACATATCTATGCATATATATTGATTATTAAACTTCTATTTCACTAATATTAATTTTTAAATGTTCATTACACAAAAGAAAGGGGACCCTTTTTTTTTTCAGAAAAATTGCCATCTGAATCTAGTTTTAAGCAACATTATTTACAGAACATTCAATATTGTTGTGAAAGTTTTAGATATGAATCAAGTTTAAAAGCTTCTCATATTTTCTCTGACAGTTGTAACAGGAGAATGCATGAACTGTGCTATACAGAATGAGTGTAAGCATATATTTTCTTCTTTCTCTTCAAAAACTGCATGGAAGGGACATACTGTGGTGATATCAGCCATGACTCCTTTAACTACATGAAATTTCAATGAAAACTTTGTTGTAATGTATTTATCAGTCAAAGTTTATGTGCAGCAAGCTTCCTGTGTTGTTTTAAACTGGTATGTGGACTACTAAGAGAAATCCAACACATTGTGCTTAAAAAGTTGCTGCAGCTGACTAAATTTAGGATATTCTTTCATAGTAGGTAAAATGGTATTCCTAGACATGTGATGTAAGATGCTGTCCTTTCTGCCATGTGTTCAGGAGATAAACTGGTTCAAGATATAGAGCTTAAAGTACCTGGAATAAAAAATAAATAATAATAATAATAAAAAAATATACTTTTTTCATAAAACAAAATCCCTGAGGCACTTTGATCTTACACATACAAATAGTAGTATATTGTTGGGAAAGGCAATGTATAGGGAAGGGAATTGCAACATATGGGAAGGAATGACTGAAAGTAATACCACACTACTCCCAGCTTAGACTGTTGTAAACTGCCAATCAGATTTTCCTTGAGACTTTTTACATCAGCTATTGAAGGGACTCTTCTAGTCTTTATGACATTTTCTACATTAAAATAGCTACATAAAAATTCACTCTTCACTTTTTGTAAAAACAATAAATCTATATACCCTACTCCTTAAAAAATCAACAGATCAACAAAAACCAAAAACCTAAAAAAACACTGCAAATTCTTTCTTTTTTAAAGAAAAAACTTACAAAAAGCAAGCTGTCATCTGTAGCTAGCACATGAGAACTGAATTAAACTTATGTAGACAGGAGAAAAAATTTCTTTTATTCAATAATTGTTACTGAAAGATACAGAGTGAGGCCAGCCAAACTTGTTATATGTTCTTTTTGAATGGATTTGGCAGGAAAGTGCAATAAAAAAAAGTAAAAGCCCCTTCAGAAGTTATTTAAAGTTTTAAAATTTCATCCTGGCTGTTTGTTAGGCTATCCTAAGTAGCTAAGCTATCTAGAACAGCTACTAACTTTTGACTGTGTGTTAGCATATGATTATGTATTAACTTACACAATTATTCAGAGTTGTTATAGCTATACAGAAAAAATTTTAAAAATTGGGGCGAAAACCCCAACCATTTTTAAAATTCTTTCTTAGAGAAAAAGAAATATTTAAAAAAAAAAATTAGTGCACACCAAGAAAATAATTGTTTTCTTCCTTATTTTAATTGACCTTTCTTTCTTTTTTCCTTTTTTTTGTGATTGCTTAATTGCACAGTTACATGAAACAAATTTGACATATTTCTAGCAGTTGCTTATTATTAGTCACAAAAAAAGACTTCCAACAAGCTATATTTCTTAAACTATCTAATTAAAATACTCTGACAGTCACTGAAACATTCAAATTAATCTGAATATAATAAATGTTTTATATAGACACAGTAAGAAATTTAATTTTAGGGAGAATATTCTGTGATTGAATGCCCAGATGAAATGCAAACTTCAGTTTTGTCCAGAGAGCAGCAACAGTCTTTCCAGGACATACTGCTCATGTGTGATCCTTTGTATTACCTATTAGACAATGCATATAGACAGACAGAAAAACTGAATGCCTTTAAAGCTGCCTTTTACTTTTAGATGTGTTTTAAGTCTCAGAAAGCTCTACTAAACTCCCCTTAATTTTATATATTGGGGATATTTTTGAACCAAAGGACTTCTTTTTAACATACTAAATGATCCTAATGGAAAGCTTAGCTTTGAACAGTTAAACCAGAGAATTGGAAAGGCCTCTTTGTCAGGTTTTTGCTTAGGAGAGTGTGCATACATTTCAAAAGATTTTGCAGTCTAACAGGGGATGCTGTACCAGGCCCTGCTCTTCCAAAATGGAATTGATGGCACAGATCCTTGAGTTGTTTAGCAGCACAAGCATCTGCCCTGCCTGCCACCACTGCTCCCCTCCCAGAATTCCCGGCACAGATTCTTAAAGAACAGACAACAAGAAGGAGAAGGAGAAGAAGACAGAAAAGCAATTTCTTTGTCTCAGATAAATTAGTTCTTAGGAAGACACAAGGCTTTATCCTAATGCTTTTGAAGAGACAGTCACTGCCTGTCTCTACAGAAACTAAATTAACTAATTTAGCTTAAAAACAATATTTTGTTTTGATGGATCTCATTCTTCTTTGCTCACTAATATGTATATTCCACAAAAAAAAAAAAAAAAAAAAGGAATGTCCTCCTTCTAAAACACAGTTTATATCACAATCTAAAGGTCTTATGAAAATCAGAGCTGGGTCTGAAATAAATCATTCTGACCATGCAATAAGTCTTGTTTCTCTATTGTGTGCAGCACAGTCTTTATTCTCTGTTCTTGTACAGCTTCAAAGGTTGCAGTTTTATACCATATTCACTGTTTAAAGTCTGATTAGAAAAGATCATGGCATACCCAGAGATGTTAAAAATTATATAAAATCAAGTATTTTCAAGATAAAAAACGTAGACTCTGGGTAACTGTGAGAAATCATTTGTTCAGGGAAATTTTTCTCTCATCATATAACCTATAATTTTCAAATTGTAATATGCATGTAAGACAAAAAGCTGTAAAAATATTGTAATTTTTTTGCTGATAGAGAATGCCCTCCTGGCAGGTTAGAGATATTACATTAGATTTTAGCATCAGAGTAAGAATGCTTATTCAAATATGATGAATTCCATTGGTGAAAAGTATGTTCCAATACTAGTTTCACTATATTCTTTAAACAATCTAACATTAGAATGATGAAAAGAGATTATCACCGCAACGTTTTTCTTTCAAATTAGCGATGTCACTAATACACACTACTAATACACTAACACACTGTAAATGTTGAGTGTTATGTATGGAAATTTTTCTCAATCAGACTTCTGGTGATAGTGAAACACTTAATAGAAAGATTAGAGATCTTGCTGTCATCATTGATTTCTGGCTTGTGCTCTCCCTTTGTTGGGTCATAGATACCTTTAATTTCCTTAATGTCTGTAAGGACTATTACAGGTCTGCAATGCAATTTGTTAATTTCAAATAGTTCTTACAAAGTCTGCAATCTAAAACTTCAGAATTAGAGTTCAAAAATAAAATAAAAAAAACACCTTAATTCTTATCTTGAATGAAAGCTTAAAATATTTCACAGAGAAAATTTGTTCATTTGGATATCAGTGATCATATTTATAAAGATCTAATCGGGAAGATGTGGGGAGAAATACTAGGTTGCTGTATAGCAATACTGATCTGCATTAGCTTGGAGAAATTCTGGGTGCACTGAAATTGCACGGCCCAAATGCAAATTCAATATACACTATGTGGATGTTACAATACAGAGAAACTATGACAGAATGGAAGACACTTGTTATAATATAGAGAAACTATGACAGAATGGAAGACACTTGTTTATAGGAAAAGAAGGAAATTTTGGGAAGCTGTGTTGATTTAGGATACTTCATTAGTTTCAAATGCATTATGTCAGATGATAAACTGATTGATTTCTAGGGGATTAAAGCTCCACTCGTTTATCTTTGAATTTGAAAGATAGAGCAGTGCATAAAGGAAGATATAGTACTAACTAGGCAAAAATTGTTAAGTATATTATCAAGTGCTTTACATTAAACAATAGCCTACTGAGGCATTGGCAGTTAAGAAGAAACAAAGTAAAAATATGTCAAAACTGAAAAGGAAACAAATAAACCAGATAACATAGATAACATAGGGGGGGGAAAAATCACCAAAAAACAACAACAAGGACTATGTGTTACTTGGGAAACTGTATTTTGTCTAGGATAGGAATGTCAAAACCTTAGCTGACCAGATGACAAAAACTCAAACCCTATAAAATCACACCAACATGCTGCACAACAGTTCTGTGCACTTGAAGTCAGAATATGCCAGTGCTGAGCTAAGAGAAGTGGGCTCACTGTCATCCCTCCTCACTTCCCTTTCATTTCGTTTCATTTCAGCAGCGTGCCTTCCCCCTCTCTTTTGCTGGTGAAGGGAGTGCATGACCAGCAACCTTCATAAGGGAATTCCTCTCTTCCTGCCAAAGCTCTGCTCTTCCGCAGCAAAGAATCTCACTCCCTGGGTGAGACAACAAGTTCATGCTCAGGAAAGCTAAACCCCTGAATTACTGTACCTTACTTATTAAACTGTTTACTTGGAGAGAGCCTCAGCCTTGCTCCATACCTCCCATGCGCCTTTTGTAATCGGACCAGTGAGCTATTTAAAATAGTGCTTGCCATAGCCCTTCCTGTGGTTTAACTTGGGTCTAAGAAATTTCTTTCCATAAACTAATATGCTATAGAAGAAGACTAGTTGCAGTCACTTGGTTTTATCAAAACTTGAGCCATTAGAGCTTTTGCTTTCAATATAGATCCAAACCATGAGGTCCAGGATCTTTACTGTGCAATGATCTAGACTAAGAACAAGGTGAACTTCGTACAGGTTGGAAAACCATCTGCAACATGATATTTCTAGGGAAAAAACAAACAAACAAACAAACCTCACTACATTTTCTTCTGTTATTTTATTAATACTTTAACCCAAGTAGATTACTTTTTATTTAAAAATAAATTTCTCTTTTAGGTTAAAGCAAATTTTGTATGTCTGTGTGTGAGTATATGAGATCAATCTGTTTATTACCCCATCTTATTGATTGAAGGAATAGAAAATAAACGTAACTGTAAAATATGCGAGACTTACAAGTTCCCAATTTAGCTGCAGCAGAACCTGCGATAAGTAAGCACATTTGCATATTTGTAACTCAAAATCTTTTCTGGTAAACAGAATGAATGTTTCTAAGCTGTCAGTCTCCTTCAAGTAAGAATATTTGTACTACATATGTTTAACCACAGAAGAAGGTTAATTCTGGTAGTATTCCTGAGTGATGACTTCCTTTTTTTAAGAGCAATTAGAGAATGAGGTATTCAATTTAGTCATTTATTCGTTAGTAGACTATAATAAATACATGAAAGACATAAATTAACGTCTTCAGTGTTATGTAAATAATGAAAAGTCTATTTCCTTACTATAGTTATATTTTTGATGAGTAGACTAAGATATTTTTCGTCACATGAATATTGCATTGTGCTGCCTGACTGAAAGAATTAATCTCATTTTTTGTGAAAGAAGGCATTGTGTTTATTTCAATGAGATTGCAAAAGGTGATATGGAGAGCTAGTTTTGTTCCACCTCAGTAGTGTCTTTGCAGTGGCAAATGTAGTGCAGAAAGAGAAGCCCAGTGTTGTGCAGATTTGCAAGCACTGCACAAAAGATTTGTTGTCCTGTTCCATCAGTTTTCACTCTAGACAAAATTATTTTTGCCAAACGTTGTATGTTATATTTGAGTACAAAAAAAAAAAAAAAAAGGAAGTTAAGGAGGAAGGTTTAAAATGATCTGTTTTCTTTATCGTAGAACCTCAGCAAGTCTGTGGAGCATAGCAGTCTCAATGAAATGAATGAGTACAAAATTAAGCAGGCTAGCAGGGATAGTGTCCTGGGTCCATATTACCATTTCCCATTGAGATGTTCTGAAAGGGGATCACAACATGAGGAAAGGATAAGGCACACCTTTTCTTTACATGACTCTTCTCACATCAGCACCAAGCCTGTCTGAGTTCAAGAGGCATCTGGACAATTCTCTCAGGCACACAGTGTGATTCTTGGAGTGCCTGGCGTCGAGTCAGGAGTTGGACTCAATGTTCCTGAAGGGTCCTTTCCAACTCAGCATACTTTATGATTCTGTGATTGTATCTTGACCTTGTATTATACTGCACCTATGACAGTAGGATAGGGCGCAGCCCATTTAAAAAGAGATTATAAACTTTTGCTAAGTCTCTCAGTTTTTAACACTGCTTTTTATCCCTGATAAAACAGGGATAGGTCCCCTGCACTCTGTGGAAGGAAGTCCCACAGTTCACATGGGTGCAGAGGTGGACTTGGGTTTCATCCCATTCTTGATATCTTACAAACAGGGTTTTCTACCACTTTTGGGCCCTGATAAGTTGTAACCATCTATTAATTCTGTCACTAGTCACTCAGATAATGAAATTATTTATAAAAAATGCTTCATTTCAGGAGCTCTTCAGAATTCCCTGGATTGTTAGTTTGGTTTTTTGTTTGTTTTTTGTTTCGTTAATTGCCAAAACTAAGGAAACATCCTGTCTCCAAATAGTTGTGAATGCAGATGATATTTCCTTTTGCCCCTTCCCCTTCACCCCTGCCACCTTCACACTCAAGATCTGTGATACCTATAGAGCATCTGGTTATTTGGGAATTTTATGGATGCCTCTCTTTGTTGACTTTTTTCCCTTGAAATTACTGGGTCAGGTTCCATTTTTTTGGGACAAAATTAATGTATGTTGTTCATGTCTGGTCTTTTCTTGCCAACCCAGCATGACATATGAGATTTAGAATGCAGTAGGGTACCTGTCGAGTTCAATCTGGCCTCATGCATTTGTATGAAGCTCATTCATCTGAAATACTCCTTTCAAGAAACTTGCTGGAGACTAATAGAAATTATATTGTCCAAATCTTGTTTTACAGATGAATTTTAAGGATATTTTAGATCTAAATTTTCATTTTAATAGCATTAGCCTACTAATTGCTCTGATTTTTCAGTACTTTGGTGTTAACTTTTGCAAGTTGCAGACCCCTGCTAAATGACATATGTTTTTAATCAAATAAAATTATTAATGTATTCTTTCTGTGCCATTTCTGTAGTTTTTCCTGCACAGAGAGAGCTAAAAGCAGAAAAAGTACTGAGGCAGCTTTGTAATGCCTGACTAAACAACAGACTTCAAAATATGAATTTGCATTATTTTCTTAGAGTACAGTGAAAGCGGGAATTTATTTCATTCAAATAATAGGTTGGATTTGCGATTCATTTCTTCTGCCTGTCCTTGCGTACAGAGAGACAAACCAAGCAAAAGAGCAATACCAAAATGAGGAATGGGTTGATTGTAACAAGGCATCTGGAAGGTTTTGTAGTCATCAGATTCTCTCTTTTAGCCTGAAAACTGAAAGAAGTGAGAAGCAGAGGAACATGAGAGGAGAGGATAAGAGACTAGCCACCTGCTGTCTCAGTCTTCAGGCAGCAATGTGTAGGTGCCCAAGCCAGCTTTTAACTATTTAGAATTTAAAACTGTATGCACAACAACAATGCTGAAGGCTGATTTTCCTCTCAGGGGCAGACATGGTGAATTTCCCACCTTAACAGAGAAGATGGGAAGAACTGGATTGTGGGTTGTTTCCAGACTGGATAACTTCACTGACATTCCCTTGGTTTGCTTCGCTAAAAATGCCTCTCAGGACTGATGTTTAAAAGAGTCTCCTCAGAGACAATCATTCGCCCCTAGGTAAAATTGCTGTTGAAGCAAAGTCCAAAAAAATGCTTTAGAGTTTTCATAAAGTACACATTTGTGCCCAATGCTCCACAACAGCTTGCTCTTAAGGCAGTCTGTGTGCCATGGTCACAGAGGGGTGTGAGAAAGCTGCACTTGAACAACTGCGTAGTATTCACAGAATGGATTAATTTCCTTCTTCTTGTTGAGTAATCATTTATAAAAATGAACCAAATTTTGATTTACTTTGTAGTTTTTACTGAGTTGTTGCTTAGGATAACCTTCATTATTCATTACAGTTTAACAACTCAGAACACGTCAGGGGGAAATACATCTGGACTGAGAAATTACTGACTGCATTTATTCTTCTCTGATGGGAAAATACATAATTTGAGAACTATGCAAGCACTGTTATTCTGGAATGACAGTTAAGAGAAGTATAACTGAAGTGGATCCAGAGGACATCTGCCAAGAAAATGTACATCCTTCCTGGTTTGTAAATTTTGAGCACCTTAAGTACTTCATAAAATGCTTTTAAACTAGAGCAGGCAACATTCCAGCTGCAAAATAAGAACTTTAAAGAGGTCTGATTAATTTGCTATTCAGGCTTGTACTATATAATTATGTTTTCTCTTGGCTGTTTGATTAGAGAAATAAGTAAACCACTTCAGCATTAGAAGCATTAATATCCAATGTTTTGATCCTGGTGGGATCTCAATACTTCCTTCCATACAGACAGTGATACAATCACTTAGTAGATGAGAAATGGCATCCTTGTCTTCCAGTGTCACACTGTAAGTAATGACCACAAAAGCAAAACTATTTTGCCATGGCAAGCTCAATGGGTAAAAGAGGCTGAGTCATCTCTGCAGACAGTCAGGAGGAAGAGATCTCTTTTCATAAGAGCTCTCTTGTTCCAAAAGATTTGTGTTCCTTTTTTCTTTTTTTTTTTTTTCACAGTAGACAGAAAAAAAATCAAGTGAAAATAACTAGCTCAAGACAAATAAGGAGGTTATAGCCAATACTGAGGCCTGTGACACCAATAAACTACAAATAGACTAATCAGGATATAATTAACATTAACCACACTATAAAATATAAAATTATTAAATGCTATAATTACAGTAACATGTATTTCTAACACTGTGATGGCATAGCCAGACACAATTTTACTTAAATGTGTGAATAACATAATCAGCAAAGGGGCAAACAAAGCTAGGTCTAGTTGAACATAAAAGACATTCTGACAACTAAAGCTGCCAGAGAGAATAAGATAAGCACAAGGGGCAAACTTCCAAACACACAAGGATGACTGGCAAGACAAAGAGAAGAAAAAATATATGAGAGCAAAAGAGAACACCTTTCCTCTTTTGACAGGAGAACACTAGTGTAAGCACAGGAAGTACAAGTGAGTAGAACTGGAGGAAATGAAGGAAGACAGGCTCATTTTAACTCTGACTTCTCTTGACTAACTCTCAAGCCTGATCAGTGGGACCTCTGCAATCAAAAACCATCGAGAACTCTACCCATCATTACTAACTATATGGTTCGTGCTCCATGGTATCATATACTCACAGTTAATTTAGAATGGGACTGTCAAAAGGTGTATGTATTGGTGATGGCTTTTATTAAAATCTGACCATTAACAAATCTGTTACTAATAAATTGGGTAAAAGTTTATTTTTACACTCTAAAGCTCGCTTGATTTGTCACTCTTCTAAACAGTTGCACCATGATGATTCTCTAGCTGAGGTATATGTCCATACATATACATATACATATACATATACATATACATATACATATACATATACATATCTTGTAATACACATATATTCAGTAGGAATAAGGTATTGTGTCATTTCTCCATAATAAGATAGTTTATACATAATGTACAGAGATATTTGGTAGCATATAGTATACACATACCATCACTGGCAAAGAAGGACTTCCACCTTCTTGGAAGCCAGGAGTCGCAATAACTTATTCTTAAATCTAGGGTGGAATTTAAACCACAATCATTTTACAGCTTCTAACCTGGAAAACATATCTGAAAGGCAAAGAAACAATTTTTCTTCTTAAAGAGCATCCAAAAAAGGCCTAATTACTTCTGTCTATCCTTCATACCACTGTTAGAAACAGGAAAATCCCTCTTCTCAGCCACTCAGAATTCAAACCAGATGTAACTTAGGAGCATTCTCTAATTTACTTTCATTTTTTATTCAGGAACTACTTAATGCAAATTGGAATAGCAAGTTGCTTCATTACTAAATTAGAGATGCAGGCTCTCATACTAAATTAGAGATGCAGGCTCTCATGACCATTATTCTGACTGATGCCATGAATCTTGAAAAGATTGTCGTACCCTTTCCCCAGCTGCTGCTGTGGAGCAACCTGAACATTCTGAGCTCTCCAGAACTACAGGAATTTGGGTTTGGAAGTGTAAGCTCAAACTCATTCCAACTCAGGTGAGCATTAGCCCTTGGGGAAGTGCTATAGCCATGGTGTCTAATTTGTTGTTTTATTCCCAGGAGTTTTAAAAAGAGTTGTTATAGTGACATTCAGTGGGAAATCTGCACACAGGCTTGTACCAAATCTGCTTGGTGTCTACTAGTGGCCTAAGGCTTTGATGGACATCCATCTGCTTTCCTGTATGGTTGAGAAGGAAGAGGATGTGGTAAACACTTCTAAGTAGGCAGTGTGCAGAATGAGAAACACCAATACAGTAAAATTTCAAGGCAACCAGAAACACCTGTGAAGGGGTGGGTTTGGGTATCATATCTAAACTGTGGATTATACCTGGGTTTCTTAACTCCCTCTAAGATGATTTTTTTAAAATTGCTTAAGCTGTAGAGAAGGAGGAATGCATGTCTTTGCCAGAGTAGGCTAGGCTTTATATACAGTTTTATCCATACTTGATCTTGCAGACTGTTACACATAAGCTTAAGTCATATTTACCTGAGTAGAACTTCTTGAAAGGGACACCTGAAAAGAATCAGCTTGAAGTGAATGAGATAATTTATAAAGATAGATTAATCTTTTAAGGTTCTATTTTAAAAGTGTGTAAGCTAGAAAAACAGAATGATATGAAAACAACTCATTTGTCAAAGAGCTATCATAAAACTGAACCTCTGCCTTACACATCTCTTAAATGAAACTGCATTCCTTAACTACTGTTTTCCAAAATATACATAGATTATATGTAATTTAGTATAAATATTTAAACCCTTTGATGCCTCCATCTGTTTGAGGCATGCTAGGTTTTCTGGTTTTATTCTGGCATCAAAGATTGCTACTGAAATATTTTTAAGCTGTGTTACATTTAGATTTAAGACATGAAAGATCTTACAAGAATTTAAGAGGTCAAAGTAGGTTTTAAAATTGCTATGTACAGAGAATTTCAAATTAGGATCCAGTTTTCCACAATGATGGCACAATACCCTGATCTGTAACAAGCTTGAAACAAGCATAACACTAGTATCATAGCTGCAGCTTTGGACATTTAAAACCAGAGTTTCATCTGTGGTAGTTGTATTCTGGTACCAAACTTTCAGAAGTTAGAGAATTATAAATCATACTTTGAATTTCCATTGAGTTGTGACCACACATCTCTATCTTGAGGCTTCTCTTTCAATTCTAAATCATAGAAACATGGAATGGTTTGGGTTGGAAGGGCTCTTAGAGAACATCTACTTCCAAAACCCTGCCATGGGGAGGGATACCTTTCACTAGACCAGGTTACTCAGAGACCTCCATCTGGTCTGGCCTTGAACACTTCCAGGAATAGGGCATCCACAGTTTCTTTCAGCAACCAGTTCCAGTGCCTCATCACTCTTATAGTAAAGAATTTTTTCCTAATATCAATTCTAAACCTACTCTGTTTCAGTTTGAAGCTGCTACCACTTTGTTATGTCACTACATGCTTTAGTAAAAAAATCCCTCTCCATTTTTCTTGTGGGCTCCCTTCAGGTACTGGAAGGTCACAGTTATGTCACCTGCCAGCTTTCTCTTTTCCAAGCTGAACGAAAAATTCCCTCAGCCTGTCCTAATAGGATAAGTGCTCCACCCATCTTATTATCTTGGTGGCCCTTCTCTGGATTCACTCCAATACATTGATGACCTTCCTGTGCTGAGAATCCCAGACCTGGATGCAGTGCTCCAGATAGGGTCTCAACAGAGCGCAGGATATAATTTCACTGAGAAGAATGAGAAATGAGAAATGATAAAACTCAATAAATAGGCATAAATCAGTACACAAGATGACAGAGATCAACTGGTCTGAGACTACTATGGTGAAGGTATCCAGATGTACAAGAACTTTCTTCACAGCCTCCTTTCCCTGGTACCCAGACATAATGACAGCATTCTTGTTGGCCAGTCAATAATCTAGACGTTCCCAGTTTGGGGGTAGAAACTGATACATTTATTGATCACTTGCATTACAATATATAGAACCGAGGAGCGGGGTATGTTAATGAGGAGGTAGGACATGTTAATGAGGGGGACAAGCTATGATAACTAGGACTTAGTCACTATATTTCATCATATGGGTGAGCATTTTTGCATACCAGGACCACCTGGGGGAAACAAAGGGTTTCTGCATGTCTTACATCATCTCGTAAAGTCCTTCCATATCTTGCAAGGGAAGACAGGGCTAATATACATAGATAGCTGGAAACAGTCCTGGTCTCCAAAGTGTCTTCTCGTGGCAGGTTCCTGTCTTATCAAAGGGAGGAAAGAAACCCTTTCTGTGTCTGCTGCCCAGGGCTTGCTGGACAATCCCTTCAGGTCTCCTTCTGTTAATAATTGTTTTTCTTCCCGAACACATTCTGGGTCTGCAAAATGAAGAAGTACTAAATAATGAGGTTTCCTTAAAGCTAAGCATATAGAGTTTGTGTGGCAAGGTTTTGACAGGGGTAGGGACAGAATACAGGGGTATCTTATATGAGAAGCTGCCAGGAGCTTCTCCTATGTCCATCAGAGCCAATGCCAGCCAGCTGCAAGACAGACCCACCACTGCCCAAGGGCAAGCCTAATGATGGTGTTAGTGCCACTGGGATAAGATATTTAAGAAGAAAACTGTTGCACAGGAGCAACAGCAGCCAGATAGAATAAAAATACTTGAAAGAAATAACCTTGCTGATACCAAGTTCAGCAAAGAAGGAGGAGGAGGAAGTATTGCAGGTCTGGGTCAGAGATTTCCCTGCAGTCTGTGGTGCAGACCATGGGGAAGTAGGCTGTCCCACTGCAGATGATGGAGTTCAATGGGTGTGCAGAGATCCATCTGCAGCCCCTAGAAGACCATGCATCAGGGCAAGTGGATGCCTGAAGAAGGCTGCGAGCCTGTGGGAAGCCCACTCTGGAGCAGGGTCCTGGCAGGACCTGTGTCCCCATGGAGAGAGGAAGCCACACTGGAGCAGGTTTGGTTACAGGACTTGTGATCCTGTGGAGTACCCGTGCTGCAGTAGTCTGTTCCTGAAAGGAACAGTGCTGAAGCACTTCATGAAGAATTGGTTTTATTTCTCATCATCTTATTCTGATCTGATTGTTAATAGATTAAATTAATTTCCCCATGTCAGGTCTGTTTTGTGCATGATGGCAACTGGTAAGTGATCTCTCCCTGCTCTTCTCTCAAACCACAAGCCTTTTGTTATACTTTCTCTCCCTTGCTGATCTAAGGAGGGGAGTGACAGAGCAGCTTTTTCTGGGCAACCGTCATCCAGTCAGGGTCAGCCCTCCACACTAAGACATTCAAAATCATCTGAAGTCAACCACAGTAGTGTTCATAATCATCTTGCTAGAAGACAAGACAAGCGATCTACCAGTTTGAAAGATCATCTCTGACAAGGCAGCTGCCATTTTGGTGTGAACCTTCAAGAAATGTAACTTCATCATGCCAAGATCCCTAATGTTCCA
The DNA here is from genome assembly GCA_035222235.1 of Margarornis squamiger. NCBI lineage: Eukaryota > Metazoa > Chordata > Aves > Passeriformes > Furnariidae > Margarornis > Margarornis squamiger. The sequence goes on from JAWWTY010000077.1 coordinate 77,444,546, forward strand.
TCTCAGTATTGATCATGCAGCCTCCTAAAGGAGATACAGCTTATTCAATAACACTGATCTTGCACTGAGGTATAAAGATGTTTTCTTCTGCCTTATTTAAGACAAGAAGAGTTAGTTTGAGCACATTACTTACACACAAACTCAAAACAGCAGAGGAACAGTAGAGAAAGGACCTTAAATATTGTTTTATAACCAAAAAACTTGGCTAATCAACATCACAGAAGCTGGTGAAAAAAAATAAATTAATAGAATTAGAAGTCTGGTAAAATAGAAACAGTTTATTCAGGAAGCACAAACAGGAAAAAAGGAGAACAATATTACACTGTAGATCAAGAATGCTTTGAAATCACTCTCTGAAGCTGAGAAAGAGGTGAGAGGCAAATTTGTTGCATTTCTCTAGGTGAAGATAAAAGGAGAAAGAACAAAACAAAAGCCTTATCAAAAAGAAGCTGCAGATGAAATTTTTGATCAGGCAACAACAACAACCAAAGGAAGAAAGCAATGTGGGACTAAGTACTGAATTATTTATTGGAAAACAATATATAGGGCACAGTCCTATAAAATGTGTGGAGGGAAACTTTGCATAGGGTAAATAGAGAGATTCAAATGTTCATAGAATGAAAAATTTCATCCTGGAGTACCTGATAAGTAATAGAGACCATATCACAGTTATTCTCTAAGAAATAGTTAGGGTTGGCTACTTCAGGAAGTTTACCCTTCCCAAGCAACTTGGGAAAGTATAACTGACAAATTATAGATTTATTCCTTTGGTTTGCCTTCACAATTCATTGAGTAATCAATTTATAAGCAACTGAATGATAACAGTAAAGAACATTTCTGATCATTCCTATTACTTTTTGGCAATGTAACTGGCCTAGAAGAGAAGAATGAAGAAATACTTGATATATTTTTACCTAAATAATCTTTGTGGCACTAATCACATGACATTTGGAAAATGATGAAGATCATGTTAGATACTATGGCCATAAGCCAAATTCCCAACTCAGTGTGTACTCTTAGAATAGATAGTAATGGTTCACTGATGAGCTGAGGAGTTGTTTCAGATGGCTACCTGTAGGGATCTAGCTTGGGCCAAATTCTAATTGATATCTTTTTTAATGACTTCAAAGAAAGAAAGAACCATGATTCTATTTGTCGGCTTTGCAAGAAGTGTCAATCTAAGAAGAGTTGCTCGTTCAAAAACAAAATGAGAATTCAAATTGCACCTGATATTCTCAAGATCAAAAAAAAAAAAGTAGAGAAAGGAGACATCAGACTATCAGAGAGAACAGTCTGATCTGCAGCAGATGCTGAGCAATGTGGATTTCCTCGCTTGGGGACTGTCACAAATGCAAACACCAAAAACACATCCCTGTCAATGAGTCTGTCTTTATATTCTATCAGAGTTCCTTTTCCTTTACAAAGGCAAAGTATATTTGTTCTTGGGTTTTGGGACTCTGAAGAAAGAAGATTTCAAGGCAAAACACTGTTCAGCCAAGATGCTAAAAAAAACCCCTTACACTGTCACAACAGAGGTATGTCTGGGCTCTGAACTCCAACTCCAGCTGAAGAACAGAAACCAGGAACACATGGACACATTTTTTTAAGTTTCCAGCTTTCTTATTTTTTTCGCTAGAAAAGGACTGCTTGTGCTGTTTAATACCACCACACAGGGTTATTCACGGTTGCAAACTCAGTGCCCCCTATTTGGAAATAAACAGTTCCAAGTTTTGCAAAATTATTCAAAAACAGCTCCAACCTTAGAATAGAGAGTAAGTTACAAAGACAACTCACTCACGTGACTATCCTGCACTTTTTTACTGGAGATAAAGTAATCCTCTTAATTAACAAACAAGTTAATAATCTAGCATTCAACAGCTGAAAAATCCAAACTCCTGGTAGAGGAGGAAGAATGGGAAGAAATTATTACTCCTTTTGCAGGTACAATCTATGTTTCTTTTTACTCCTGATCTTTACCACTTCCATAATGGCATAGGTGAAAGAAATGTCTACAGGGCAGTAAAAGGCTGAAGAAAGGCCCAGGAAGGCAGACTTTTCTACATATGAGACCAATCTCTTCTTAACCACTGCAAAGTAAGATCCAAATGAGTAGTTATAAATATGTCATTGAGATAATTATATGCACACTTGTTTGATTTTAGTGTCAGTTCTGCATTGAAGAAAGGACACCATTAGATAATAGTTGTCTGCATCTCTCTGTGAACATATGGAGGAGGTTTTCTTGTTGTTGTAAGGATCTTGGTTGCTAGAGAAAATGGTCAGTTTGGCTCAGGAATAGAGCTATGTACTGCAGATTGACTCAGGTCTTCACTCTGTGAGTGCTCACACACCATCATGATTTCCAGAGGTTCTGCTCTTGGTAACAGAAAAGAGGCCACAATACAAATTTAGATCTTCTAAATCACAAGAACAATAGCTGGCAACTGCACCAGGAGGGGGGAAAATCATCACCATTGGTTTTATTAATATCAGGTGTGCTCTACTACTGATTGCCACACACCTCCGCCCTCAGGCACTAAAATTAAGTTCAGGGTAGGAGTCCTAAATTCTTTTTCTATGTCACTTCTTTTCTTTTTTCCTTTCCTTTTCTTTCCTTTTTTCTTTTCTTTTTTCTCTTCTCCCCTCCCCTCCCCTCCCCTCCCCTCTCCTTCCCTCTCCTCTTTTCTCATTTCATTCCAATGTTATTTTCATGGGATTTTTAGAGATTTGCAAGTCTATTCCTGCTAACCAGAAACCTTATTTCTCTATAGAATTAAACTTGATGTTTCACACAGTTACAAATTGTTCTTTACTCTTTCTGTCTGTGAAGACATTTTTTCTCCAGGCTATTTCTTCTGTTAGGAAGTAAGAGATCCTCATGATGGTAATCAATCTCTCTTACATTATTTCCTTTATGAATAAGACCTCTGTCACAACTTATCCCACATTCTACCTAAGGTGAAAAACTGACATGGTACTAATCCAAACCTGATGGTATCTGCATATATATATTTTTTTTCCTACTTTTACATTTCTGAGTTCAAGTCATTGTTTTTTCTTCATAGGATGTCTTCTGTGTCATTGCAACAAATTCCCAACTTTTTCTTTTTTTTTTAATGTCTAATACTAAAAAGGTTTGCACCAAAATTGTACTTGTTCAAAGTAAGAAATCAACAGAGACATTGGGTTTTTTTTTCAAAACATGAAAAAGACACAGAGCTTTTTCTTATGTTGTTTGGACTGAGTGAATAGATTACAATAGTCCAATAGTGCATTCCATGAATTTAGCAGTAAAGATTAATAGGGCAGAACACATCTTGCAAAAGAGGACCAGTGGATTTACCTCCTAAAAAAAAAAAATATATAATTTTTAATTAATGAGCACAACAAAAATTCTTGAGATTTGCCTGAAATGCAGCAAGTGGAAGCTGTAAGAAAAGAATCCCATAAAGCCCAACCATCCAAAGAGTGGTTAGCCATCTGATGTAGGTGACAACTCAGCAATAAGCTACAGCCCATGGACTGCATAGTGTTCCTAGATTGCTTTTTAAATAAAAGCTCTGCAAGCTTGTAATCTACTCTTTCTTTGTCAGCAAAGGGGTTATGCCTGATCCCAGGTATTAAATAGCAGAAATTACTTCCTACTCTAGAGGAGCTGGCTGTTCTGAAAAACCTCAATGGCTGTTTGGATCAATAGTTAGAGATCTCTGCACAAGTAGATCAAGGGCTGTGTTAAAATGTCTTAGGCCCAAGTGGATCTGCCTTCCCTGATCAACATATATTCCACCTGAGCCAACATTGTTGCAGGTCCTTTGCTGAGTGATATCTCACTAACATATTTTTCATAAAATCCTTTTCAAAAGGAAAATAAAAAAGGCAAAAACTGAAAAAATAATGAAAAAAATCATGCTGTGAATCCATATATAGAAAAGTATTTAAAGAAGAAGAGAAACTGGGAATTGTAAAGGTATTTTATCTACAAACACATTATTTATCCTTGTTCACATCTTCAAGATCATCTTAGGCACTTGAGATTCTGCTGAGTTGAAAATAAGGAATGTGCATTCTGCGCTCTCCCATACAGCAAAGTGTTAGATTAACCAGAAGAAAAGATGGAGAAAAAATTGCACCTGAACTTCTAGAAAGTATTAACTGAATCATTGTTATTGTGCAGAATAATTTACTTATTCTATTTTCCAGTACTGAAACCTTGCCAAAAACTGTGTCTAGCTTGGTAAGAATGTAGAGACAGACAGCAGAACAAACCATAAAAGAGAACAAGCAGAGTAAGCTGTATGGTATCCTGCCCGGTAAAGACTGAATCTAAAGATCAAGTTTTGCTAGGTAAAAAAAAAAAGAGAAAGTAAAAAAAAAAACAACAACAAAACCTAAAAAAAACTAAGAGTACAAAGAGTACAGAAGTTTCTCTAGAAGACAGGATTCCTAAAAGGAGTCAGTCAGTTTTTCTCTGTTTGTATGTTGGTTGGTTTGTTTAAAAAGAGGTCTGGAAATATATAATTATCATAGATGATTAGTTATTAAGAGACATTTTGATGGAATCATAGGATGTAATGGTCTGGAAGGAACCTTAAAGATCATCTAGTCCCAACTCTCCTGCCATGGGCAGGAACACCTTCCACTAGACCAGATTGCTCAAGGCCTTACCCAACCTGACCTTGAACACTGCCAGGAATGGGGCATCCACAATGTCCCTGAGCAATCTGCAAATCTAATCATAAACAGGAAAAAAAAGTTTTATTTTTGAGTTTATAGAATCTTTTTTACTGTAGATTTTTGTAAAAGGGAGGTGGCCAAACACTTGTCAGGATACGGGTTCAAGTATACTTCTTCTCCTTTTTATAGGACAGACTGGATCTCCTGAGGTCCCTTTGAGACAAGTGTGCTTAGAATTCTTTCAGATTTTTGTTTCTTCTCAGCCTGTGTGAAAACTCTATGTTGTGCTACAGACCAACCATTAAATAACTTGTTCTAAAGTTAATACTTGGGACTCTCGTAGTGCAGGTGCAGTCAGATTGTAAAATCAATAATTCAGATTCAGAGATGCTTTAAGATTGTTTTCAAGGCCAAAAAATATCCTCATACAAAACAGTTCATAATAGTTTCTTGAAGTTGTTCCTTGATTTTATTATCCCCAAATCAACAGTAGTATGGATTCTGTCTGCCTTTTAATATGAGGAATCTAGATTCTTTCCATTTCCCTTTATTTAAGATTGTCTTTGTCATTTCCAAGATACTCAGTGTGTTATTTCCACTGAATAGATAGATATTTCTTTTTCTATGCAAAGTATCACATTATCAGGCATCTATTTCAAAGAAGTAGCCCTTCAAGTCAATTTTTGTTACTGCTAGATCTTTCTGATTTTTCTTTTTAAAAGGAGAGTCAGTAGTAAAGACAATAATTTATTTCACTTTTGATTATTCTCAGTCTCCTAAAATATATCTATCTAAACAATCCTATTGCTGGAATTAAAATATTTCTCTATACAGGATCAGATCTGATGATAATTTCTATCACCCAGAAGTTATATTTAAACCTCAAAAATAGTGAATAATTATAACAAGTAATAGATAGACCATTTGTGGTGGTTTGAGCCCTGGCTAAACGCGTGGTATCCAACAAAATTGCTTCAAGGTCTTTCTTCCCCCTCTTTTCACCTTCCAGAGGGAAAGAAAAAAAAACCAGCTAAGAATTTACAGCTAGAGGTAACAACAAAAAGAGGAGCTTTGATTAATACTACAGGCAAAGCAGAACTTATAAGAATCCTTAAATTTATTACTATCAAACTAAGAACTAAAAATAAGAAATAGAAATAGAAAGGTTAGAAACACCTTTCCACCACCACCCTTTGGTCTGTCCATGCCCCCTCCTTCCCCCAGTGGTGCAGGGGACAGGGAATGGAAGGTTTGCAGTCAGTTGTTGTGGGGTCAGCCATTCGCAGATGTAAGTCCAAGACTTAAGCA